>OX246747.1:157500-540000 GCA_945910005.1 Isoperla grammatica
TTCGACAGGAGTAGGCTACGAGTGTGTTCTTCAAATGAATCCGAGCGATCAGATCACGCTAGCACTGGTCCTTTAATGATCCGAGCGATCAGATCACGCTAGCACTGGTCCTTTAATGATCCGAGCGATCAGATCACGCTAGCACTGGTCCTTTAATGAATCCGAGCAGGGTCTGTAGCATTCTTTTAATGCCGAGCAGATCTGTCGAGCTAGCTCGCAATGCTCGGGATTTGATGTCAGATTTACAGAGCAAATCAAAGATGGCGTCAATATCGGAATACAGCTGTCACGTTCGGAACCTTATTACTGGTCTAAGTTCGGAACATCAACATAACCTCGAAATTGTTGATAATCGCGTAGGATTTCCAATTCTTTTGAGGATATATCTTTGTTCGACGCATCGACGGGAGAAATATAATCTTAAACGTCACTATAGAAGTGCTATTAAGAATGCAAAATGTTAAGTGCAATTTATTAGGCCTAGGTTCTAGTATGGTTGTTGCTCGGGTTGTTGCATTAATCTAGCTTTGGGCATACGAGGTATCTAGGCTAGCATATGCCTTCCCTAGGTCTAGGGCGTACCCAATTTGGGTGTTTTTTTTTTGCCAGTTTTTGTTTACCTTTTGATTACCTGTTTGCCGTTTTGTACACAAACACGAAATTCCCGCCGTCTTTGGAAGTCTGAAGCATTCTTTTATTCAGATGACGATCGGGAAATCTATGACGTCACCGAGCACGCTCGGTCAGATTTGCAGTCATTAATTTTGAAGAACACACTCTGTATCAACTACAGCAAGTGTGGTGAATATAATGTCTCGCCCAAGCAGTAAGTAAGTGCCAAGTGCTACAAGTTACACAATCAAATATATGTCATGGAACTCTACAGCCATTAAAATAAATAATAAATATACATTAACCGACAAAAAGACAACACGTGAACAGCCTCTTGCGTGCCTCAGTTTCCACGCGGAGGCTTCCTAATCTAACATTTTCAAACATCCTAATACCTAATCTAACATCTCTGAACATCCTAATACCTTATCTAACATCTCTAAACATCCTAATACCTAATCTAACATCTCTACACATCCTAATACCTAATCTAACATCTCTAAACATCCTAATACCCAATCTAACATCTCTAAACATCCTAATACCTAATCTAACATCTCTAAACAACCTAATACCTTATCTAACATTTCTGAACTTCCTAATATCTTATCAAACATAACATCTCTAAACATCCTAATACCTAATCTAACATCTCTAAACATCCTAATACCTAATCTAACATCTCTAAACATCCTAATACCTAATAACATCTCTAAACATCATAATACCTAATCTAACATCTCTAAACATCGTAATACCTAATCTAACATCTCTAAACATCCTAATACCTTATCTAACATCTCTGAACATCCTAATATCTTATCTAACATTACATCTCGAAATATTCTAATACCTAATCTAACATCTCTAAACATCCTAATACCTAATCTAACATCTTTAAACATCCTTATACCTTATCTAACTGAACATCGTAATACCTAATCTTACATCTCTAAACATCGTTATACCTAATCTAACATCTCTAAACATCGTAATACCTAATCTAACCAAACATCGTAATACCTAACCTAACATCTTTAAGCATCGTAATACCTAATCTAACCAAACATCGTAATACCTAATAACATCTAGGGCGGCCACGCTAACCTATGAAAAGCGCAAGAAATTAATTCATAACGAAATTAGTTTTCCCAGGTCTTCTTGAATACATCAGAAGCTGCAGTAATTAGCCACATCAACTCGTTACTCTTTGCATTAACAACTTCTTAAGTTGTTACGTGGGAACTTAACGTAACGCTACGTTAATCTTTACATGACATTTTGGCTTTTATGTTTTATGAGATTAAAATTTAAGTAGGTTGTGATTTTTTAAAGATATGCCTCTATAAACTTAGTCTACACTATGTGATATAAGTAACGTACTTAGCATCTCACCTCACCTCAGCTTAGCTAAGACGATTCATTACGTCAAAAACCGCAACACAAACTTAATTTATAAAAGTATATCTTAAGAATGGAATTCGAAATCGAATATCTGAATCAACAGCGCACTGTGGTTTAGTAAGCTCTACATACTGAATGCTCTAAGTTGTGTCTTACATTGTAATCAGTATGTTTTATTTTATATATTATTAATTTTTTACTAATTATCGAATTAGTAATCAAAATAACTATGCTAATGGTTATACTTCATTCAGTCTGTAGGGCTTACCAAACTACAGTGCGCTGTTGATTTAGATTTTCGATTTCTTGTTGCAATCTTGAGATATAATTATGCATCTCAAAATCGAAAATCTTAGTAATGAGCGTGCTGTGGTCTGGTAACCCCTAGAGACTGAATGATAAATGTATATAACATTATAATCATAATGACTGTGATAGTTATTTAATAAGTAATTTAATGAAATGAAAATAAACAAATAACAAAAAAAATTCACATTTAGAGTCTACCCACTCAGTAATCATAGCCATTGTTTTATTTTTTATGAATTTACTTGAAAGTAAATATTACATTTTACAAGGGTTGCCCCATAATTGTGTATATAAATTTAAAATTGTAAGGGGTGGTAATATAACCGTAATATTGGAAAGTAATGCTACCACTTTACATCTCTATATCCACAAAGTAAATAAACAGTGTTTGATGTCAGATTGTTTCTTCAAACAACGTTTCAGTCGATAAAAGAGTAAACAACTTGATCTCACCGTGTTGTATACATACTCTTTGTTTGTATGTAAACAGCGGGCGCGTGTTGAACAAATCACGAGACATAATATTTACTCACATGCATTCATACATAAATACAATCTGTGATAGTTCTTATCTAAAAGTCATGTTATTAATCACCAAGGTATATTTTTAATCAATATTTTACAAAGATTAAATAGATAAATGTGTAATTGATTATGACCATCAGCTATTGTTTTCCACACAACGTAAGTCTCAGGCCGACCCCAGAGTCTTATCTCTTGCCCCGACCATGCGCGCTAATTCAAAGAAAGTCAACAGATCCCTGGCGTTCTGTTACCCACTGAGTACAGTGCACAAGGCTAATAAGCCACGCCCAGGGTTCCAGGTAACCCACACAACGTAAGTGACCCCAGAGTCTTATCTCTTGCCCCGACCATGCGCGCTAATTCAAAGAAAGTCAACAGATCCCTGGCGTTCTGTTACCCACTGAGTACAGTGCACAAGGCTAATAAGCCACGCCCAGGGTTCCAGGTAACCCACACAACGTAAGTGACCCCAGAGTCTTATCTCTTGCCCCGACCATGCGCGCTAATTCAAAGAAAGTCAACAGATCCCTGGCGTTCTGTTACCCACTGAGTACAGTGCACAAGGCTAATAAGCCACGCCCAGGGTTCCAGGTAACCCACACAACGTAAGTGACCCCAGAGTCTTATCTCTTGCCCCGACCATGCGCGCTAATTCAAAGAAAGTCAACAGATCCCTGGCGTTCTGTTACCCACTGAGTACAGTGCACAAGGCTAATAAGCCACGCCCAGGGTTCCAGGTAACCCACACAACGTAAGTGACCCCAGAGTCTTATCTCTTGCCCCGACCATGCGCGCTAATTCAAAGAAAGTCAACAGATCCCTGGCGTTCTGTTACCCACTTAGTACAGTGCACAAGGCTAATAAGCCACGCCCAGGGTTCCAGGTAACCCACACAACGTAAGTGACCCCAGAGTCTTATCTCTTGCCCCGACCATGCGCGCTAATTCAAAGAAAGTCAACAGATCCCTGGCGTTCTGTTACCCCCTGAGTACAGTGCACAAGGCTAATAAGCCACGCCCAGGGTTCCAGGTAACCCACACAACGTAAGTGACCCCAGAGTCTTATCTCTTGCCCCGACCATGCGCGCTAATTCAAAGAAAGTCAACAGATCCCTGGCGTTCTGTTACCCACTGAGTACAGTGCACAAGGCTAATAAGCCACGCCCAGGGTTCCAGGTAACCCACACAACGTAAGTGACCCCAGAGTCTTATCTCTTGCCCCGACCATGCGCGCTAATTCAAAGAAAGTCAACAGATCCCTGGCGTTCTGTTACCCACTGAGTACAGTGCACAAGGCTAATAAGCCACGCCCAGGGTTCCAGGTAACCCACACAACGTAAGTGACCCCAGAGTCTTATCTCTTGCCCCGACCATGCGCGCTAATTCAAAGAAAGTCAACAGATCCCTGGCGTTCTGTTACCCACTGAGTACAGTGCACAAGGCTAATAAGCCACGCCCAGGGTTCCAGGTAACCCACACAACGTAAGTGACCCCAGAGTCTTATCTCTTGCCCCGACCATGCGCGCTAATTCAAAGAAAGTCAACAGATCCCTGGCGTTCTGTTACCCACTGAGTACAGTGCACAAGGCTAATAAGCCACGCCCAGGGTTCCAGGTAACCCACTGTAACGCTCGGAAAAGCGACAGGTTTCCCGCTCGTCACTAACTTCCCGTACCGACCGGACCGGGGCCGGTAATGAAATTACCTATCCAAGCAGGGGAGTCGGTAACGAGTTCGCGACGAGACCGCTAGGTACCGGTTAGCCGGGAGGGAGACGAAGAATGATCCCGCATTACGGCTCGCCCCATGAAGCGAGATAGTTGTCTCAGCCGACGATACTAGCTCACGCAAAAGGGGGCGGATGAGCGACGCCATGCTGCGTAAAGGAGGAGGAGAACGCCGTCGTACGTAACTACCCAGAGTCTGGTGAGTGTTTGAGACTTAATTATTGGAACATAATTAACGTGAATTTACAACGTGATTTGATAACGTGAATTTACAACGTGATTTGATAACGTGAATTTACAACGTGATTTGATAACGTGATGGGATAACGTGAATTGGTAACGGGATATACATACCTAACGTGACCTCGAGTGGGGACCCCACCCATCCGGAGGGTTTAGAGGTATAATCAGCACAAAACTAATCATAGACGTTATAGGGACGTAGTGTGGGGCTACCCCGCATCTCACCAGCTGGCAAGAGAGCGACGCGACTTCGCTTCTACGATGACGCTGCTCACGAGAGCCTATGGAGGGCGCCCCTGGGGCCACCACCCAGGGAGTCACCTCAATTGACGTCTCAGCCGACCACGACCGACGCCCACGACGCCGTCTCAGGAGGAAACCCCTTGGGGACTCCACCCAAGGTAGCCCACGCTGGACGACGCCTCTCAGGGCGCCCATCACCTCGAACGTCTCGACGCGACGATCTGCGCCGTCGCTGGACATCGTCAGCGCAACGCAGGTCTCGTTAAAGCCGTGAAAACCGCTATAAGGGGCGGTTTCCAAGATGGCCGCCGGCCAACGCCCTGTTTTCGTGTCTGACCATTTAGGCCCTCTTATTTGAAAATTATCTTTTACCCTCCCTTCAGGACTTGGTCACCCCTGGGACAAGGCGAGGAAGAACGCTTGAACTTTACTCTTAAGGACGTCCATCTGAGTCCTCGTTGTACAGTACGGAGGGTACCCAACGTTTTCTAGTATGCCCCCTATGGGATACGTGTCAATTGTACTGTAGGTACGCCCAACGTTTTCTAGTATGCCCCCTATGGGATACGTGTCAATTGTACTGTAGGTACGCCCAACGTTTTCTAGTATGCCCCCTATGGGATACGTGTCAATTGTACTGTAGGCACACCCATGTAATTTTCTAGTATGCCCCTTATGGGATACGTGTCAATTGTACTGTAGGTACGCCCATGTAATTTTCTAGTATGCCCCCTATGGGATACGTGTCACTTGTACTATAGGTACACCCATGTAATTTTCTAGTATGCCCCCTATGGGATACGTGTGAACGAGGTACGAGGTACGAGAGATTAGCTTACTTGTGGAGGTATGCCCGCTGGGTTACACGTCATGTACACGCCAGGTGTCCGATGTGGTCTGTAAGACTCTCTTAACTAGTAAGGCTTAACGGAAGTTAGGCGGAAGTAAGATCTTGTAAGGTGATCACCCTTTCCTAGCTTTAGTTTTACCTGTATAACCATTTGTGTACTCTTACGTATAAGGCGAGGTGTTCTGAACCTAAAGTGGGTCGCAGGACCTTGGGTTACGTAAGGATTTGGAGGGACAGCAGCAGCTGTATTCCCCGTGTGTGTGTGTGTGTGAGAGCGTGCCGACGTGACGGAGCTTCTAGGATACGTCAGGCCTAGCGGTATTGTCGCTACGTAGTGTAGTCATTCAACCTGTTCATATCTATTATTATAACGTGTACCTTCTCGCCCCGGTCGACAACTAGGTTGTGAAAGCCGATCGCCGGGAGCTTGTTTGATATCTTACCTAACATTACTAGACTAAAGAATCTGTTAATAAATATTAACCCTTGGGGAGAATTAACCCCGGGACCTCATCACGTAGCCTTCTTTGTTCGCTACCGTGCTACCTACCACCAACAGGTCCCTCCCAACTTCAAGAACAAAGTGGAGCCCGAACCCCCCTTCCACTAGAAAGTATTAACCTACCCCACCCCCCATCGCCGCAGAAGCTGAGCCAGGCCGCGAGATTCGTGATTGTGCGCCGCCCACCAGAACGGTACCGTCACATAACTGGAGCCCGACGACGTGGGGCTCGACCTTGTTAATACTTTCCGTGGAATAGCGATAGTTTTTGCGTAGAGTTAGTGATAGAGCTATTAGGTTAAGAGGCATCTCGGGACGAACACCAAGATGGCCGCACCCGAAGGAGAATTGGCAGGTATCGAGGCGAAGTTAACTGAGTTAACTAACTCGATAGGCGACTTCGAGGGAGAGGACGGAGAAGCACGCAGGATCTCAAGACGGCTCGCTTTCCTACAACGACGCCTAGCAATCTTTCCTGACGTAGAGGAGTTGAGAGCTAGGGTGCTAGTGGCGACGGCTGTGCTTGAGGGAAACCAGCAGAGGTTCTCTGCTCTCGAAGAAGCTCTAGGGGACTGGGAGAGAGAGCACGTGCCTGAAGTCGAACCGCCCAGGGACAACCGTGGAGACCGGACCCACGTACCCGTGGCCAAGTGGGGAATTACCTTTAGTGGGGAAGAGACGGACTCGAGCTTGGGGGCGTTCCTGGAGCGAGTGGAAGAGCTGTGCCAAGCGCGAAACGTGACCGAGGCCTGTCTCTGGGCAGAGGCCGTAGACCTTTTCAGAGGACCCGCCTTAGTATGGTTCCGCTCAACTAGGAGACGCATCCGTTCCTGGGAGGAACTCGTGGAGGAGCTACGCCGAGAGTTCCAGCCAAGCGACTACGATGACCGACTGATGGCCGAGATCCGAGCTCGCACCCAAGGAGAAACCGAACCACTTGGGCTGTACCTGGCCACCATGGACAACCTGTTCAGTCGACTTTCTTACCAGGTGCCGGAGGCAGAGAGGCTAAACCTGGTCCGGAAGAACATCTTGCCATACCTCATGGAGAGACTATGCCTACACAAACTGGACTCGATAGAGAAGATTCGCGCGCTTGGGCGCCTGGTGGAGGAGACGCGGGACAGGACCCAGAGGTACCGTCCACCACCGCCAGCGAAGTCATCTCTAGAACCTGACCTAGCCTTCCGAGGACCGTCGAGACCCAAGGCGAAGGTAGATGAGATCGTTGCAACGCCACCGGAGTCCCGAGTCGTCAATCCTCAGGTGACGTGTTGGAACTGTCTAACCACCGGTCACCGATTCCGACGGTGCCCCATGGCGCAAGGCAACCAGGTCTTCTGCTTCGGCTGCGGACGACGGGACGTGACGACGGAGAGCTGTACGACACCTAGATGCAGGACCAAGGCGGAAAACGCCGTGGGACCACGCGTTTAAGTAGCCGCGCGTGGAGAAGCCCAAGAAGCCAGACGCTACCACCGGTACAGACCCGGGACACAAGCCGAGGACAACGGAAGACTCCATTGCCGCGTAGTAAAGAAGATGGCCGACCATACCTGATAGTAGAGATCCTCGATCGAAAGATGAAGGGTCTACTCGATTCCGGAGCGTCGAGGACGTTCCTAGGTGAAGCTGGCTGGCAGCAAATCAAGAAGTTAGGGTTTGTGCTGCAACCAGCGAACGTAACCGTAGTAACCGCCAACGGCTCGGAATGCGAGGTCATAGGAATGCTAGATTTGCCGGTAACCCTGCAAGATCGTAGCACAGTCCTACCAGTATTGGTGGCCCCTAGAGTAAAGACGAATCTTATCTTAGGCATTGACTTTTGGGACAGGATGAAGCTGGTACCAGACATCGCAGCCGGAACCTGGTCTTTCTCGGACAGCATTGAGGCCACGGTCGACTCCCTGAGAGTCCTCAGACGGCGCGACCACCTTACTGTGGAGCAAGAACGACGGCTGGATGCGCTGCTTACCCGGAATCTTCCCAAGGCAGGTGAAGAGAGACACCCGACCCCCTTAGTACAGCACAGGATAGAGACCGCGGACGCGGAACCGGTCAAGCAACGCTACTACCCTGTGTCGCCGATAGTCCAGACGGAGATCCATCGGGAGCTGGAAAGCATGCTTAAAGAAGGAATAGTGGAACCATCCAATAGTCCCTGGAGCTCCCCTATTCTTCTTGTGAAGAAACCTGCAGGAGGGTATCGCTTCGTGGTGGATTACCGCCGGGTGAACGCCGTGACGAAGAGAGACGCCTATCCTATCCCATACGTCTCCGCCATCTTGGACAAGCTGAAGGAGAGCCGCTACTTGTCATCCCTGGACATAAAGAATGCATTCTGGCAGATTCCCGTGGAGGAGACCAGCCGTGAGAAGACAGCATTCACCGTTCCCGGGCGGGGCCTCTACCAGTTCAAGCGAATGCCGTATGGCCTACACAACAGTCCGGCTACCTGGCAACGTCTCATCGATCGAGTATTGGGATCCGAGCTAGAGCCGTACGTGTTCGTGTACATGGACGACATCATTATAGTTACTCCCACCTTCCAGAAACACCTAGAGGTGTTAGAAGAGATCTTCAGACGGTTACGAGAAGCTTCGCTATACCTCAACGTGGAGAAGTGCCACTTCGTTCGCTCCGAGTTAAAATACTTGGGATATGTGGTGGACGACAGTGGGCTACACGTCGACCCGGAGAAAGTTGAAGCCATCGTGAACTTCCCTCGGCCCCAGAAGGTCAAAGAAGTAAGACGGTTCATCGGGATGGCCTCATGGTACCGAAGGTTCATCCAAGACTTCGCGACCGTGGTATCGCCGATAACCGGGCTGCTGAAGAAGAACACGAAATGGGAGTGGACTCCGAAGGCGGAGGAAGCGTTCTGTGACTTGAAGGAACGACTTGCGTGCGCACCAGTGCTGGTATGTCCCGACTTCAGTAAGCCGTTCATTTTGCAGACAGATGCATCGAACGTCGGTTTAGGAGGTGTCCTATCGCAGGAGCTGGAGGATGGCGAGCACGTGATCGCCTACGGAAGCCGTACGCTAACCAAGGCAGAACAGATCTACACGGCAACGGAGAAGGAATGTCTCGCCGTATTATGGGCGGTAGAGAAGTACCGACCCTACTTGGAAGGTTCCTCATTCACTGTGATTACAGATCACCATAGCCTGCTGTGGCTGCATAATTTGAAGGACCCTGTAGGACGACTGGCCCGCTGGGCAGTGCGACTACAGCAGTACGACTTCAAGATTATCCACCGCAAAGGTTCCGCACATGTGGTACCAGATGCCTTATCGCGAGGAGTGGAAAGATGGGATATGCTAGAGGTTGTAGCCCCCATCCAGGATCCATGGTACCTCAGCATGTGCGACCGAGTGAGAGCCCGACCCCAAGACTATTCGCTGTGGAGGACAGAAGGTCTCACCTTGTGGAAGCTGTGTACTGACTACACGAAGCTGCCAGAGGATGAAAACAACTGGAAACGTGTCTTGCCACGCGAGCTGCGAGGTGACGCTATTCGAGAAGCGCACGACGAACCACAAGCGGGCCACCGCGGAATGTTCAAGACGCTGAATAGGCTCTCGCTATACTACTATTGGCCCAAGATGAAATCGGACGTCTGTCGCTACGTGCGTGGATGCGAGACGTGTGCGCAGTATAAGAAGGAACAGAGATGTCCTGCAGGACTACTGGCGCCCCGTCAATTCCCGCATCGTCCAGGAGAAGTACTGACGATGGACCTCATCGGACCACTACCTCCTTCGCTCAAGCAGAACCGCTTCATCTTGGTGGTACAAGACAGTCACACAAAATGGACCTTCCTCTTCCCGTTACGTCAAGCTACATCGCAGCATGTGTTACAGCCTCTCATACATTCGGTCTTTCTAGAGCAGGGAGCACCCCGGCTGCTGATCGTCGACAACGGGAGACAGCTGATTAGCAGGGAGTTCCGTGAGGCGCTGGCCGCTTACGATGTGGAGGTACAGTTCACACCGTTCTACCACCCGCAGGCCAACCCAGTGGAGAGGATGAACAAGGAAGTGGGTAACATCCTAGCCATCTTCGTGGGAGAGAACCAACGACGATGGGATGTCCTACTGCCTCAGGTTCAGTACGTGCTGAGAACGAGTCGACACGAGACCACCCAATATACGCCAGCCTACCTGCACCTAGGGAGGGAACTAGGGCTGTCCGGGAAACGGAACAGGACGGAGATGGACCGTCGAGGTAACGAGGTGCGCCTAGGCATCGAGGAACGATGGGTCGCCCTCGAGAACATCCGAGAGCGGGTCCGCATCAACGTGACGGAGGCTCAACGTAGACAAGAACAGCACTACAACCTACGTCATAGGCCCGTAACGTACAACCCGGGAGACCAGGTGTGGAAACGGAACTTCGTTCTCTCGGATGCTAGCAAGCACTTCGCAGCCAAGCTCGCAAAAAAGTATGTAGGACCATACTTGGTCACGAGGAAGATAACCCCGGTGATCTACGAGCTGGAAGACGAACGCGGACAAGCGGCCGGAAGGTGGCACGTGGTAGACCTAAAACCAGTGATCACTCGTTAAGAAGAAAATCCCCGATTTTCTCCTGAAGTGGGGGGGAGATGTAACGCTCGGAAAAGCGACAGGTTTCCCGCTCGTCACTAACTTCCCGTACCGACCGGACCGGGGCCGGTAATGAAATTACCTATCCAAGCAGGGGAGTCGGTAACGAGTTCGCGACGAGACCGCTAGGTACCGGTTAGCCGGGAGGGAGACGAAGAATGATCCCGCATTACGGCTCGCCCCATGAAGCGAGATAGTTGTCTCAGCCGACGATACTAGCTCACGCAAAAGGGGGCGGATGAGCGACGCCATGCTGCGTAAAGGAGGAGGAGAACGCCGTCGTACGTAACTACCCAGAGTCTGGTGAGTGTTTGAGACTTAATTATTGGAACATAATTAACGTGAATTTACAACGTGATTTGATAACGTGAATTTACAACGTGATTTGATAACGTGAATTTACAACGTGATTTGATAACGTGATGGGATAACGTGAATTGGTAACGGGATATACATACCTAACGTGACCTCGAGTGGGGACCCCACCCATCCGGAGGGTTTAGAGGTATAATCAGCACAAAACTAATCATAGACGTTATAGGGACGTAGTGTGGGGCTACCCCGCATCTCACCAGCTGGCAAGAGAGCGACGCGACTTCGCTTCTACGATGACGCTGCTCACGAGAGCCTATGGAGGGCGCCCCTGGGGCCACCACCCAGGGAGTCACCTCAATTGACGTCTCAGCCGACCACGACCGACGCCCACGACGCCGTCTCAGGAGGAAACCCCTTGGGGACTCCACCCAAGGTAGCCCACGCTGGACGACGCCTCTCAGGGCGCCCATCACCTCGAACGTCTCGACGCGACGATCTGCGCCGTCGCTGGACATCGTCAGCGCAACGCAGGTCTCGTTAAAGCCGTGAAAACCGCTATAAGGGGCGGTTTCCAAGATGGCCGCCGGCCAACGCCCTGTTTTCGTGTCTGACCATTTAGGCCCTCTTATTTGAAAATTATCTTTTACCCTCCCTTCAGGACTTGGTCACCCCTGGGACAAGGCGAGGAAGAACGCTTGAACTTTACTCTTAAGGACGTCCATCTGAGTCCTCGTTGTACAGTACGGAGGGTACCCAACGTTTTCTAGTATGCCCCCTATGGGATACGTGTCAATTGTACTGTAGGTACGCCCAACGTTTTCTAGTATGCCCCCTATGGGATACGTGTCAATTGTACTGTAGGTACGCCCAACGTTTTCTAGTATGCCCCCTATGGGATACGTGTCAATTGTACTGTAGGCACACCCATGTAATTTTCTAGTATGCCCCTTATGGGATACGTGTCAATTGTACTGTAGGTACGCCCATGTAATTTTCTAGTATGCCCCCTATGGGATACGTGTCACTTGTACTATAGGTACACCCATGTAATTTTCTAGTATGCCCCCTATGGGATACGTGTGAACGAGGTACGAGGTACGAGAGATTAGCTTACTTGTGGAGGTATGCCCGCTGGGTTACACGTCATGTACACGCCAGGTGTCCGATGTGGTCTGTAAGACTCTCTTAACTAGTAAGGCTTAACGGAAGTTAGGCGGAAGTAAGATCTTGTAAGGTGATCACCCTTTCCTAGCTTTAGTTTTACCTGTATAACCATTTGTGTACTCTTACGTATAAGGCGAGGTGTTCTGAACCTAAAGTGGGTCGCAGGACCTTGGGTTACGTAAGGATTTGGAGGGACAGCAGCAGCTGTATTCCCCGTGTGTGTGTGTGTGTGAGAGCGTGCCGACGTGACGGAGCTTCTAGGATACGTCAGGCCTAGCGGTATTGTCGCTACGTAGTGTAGTCATTCAACCTGTTCATATCTATTATTATAACGTGTACCTTCTCGCCCCGGTCGACAACTAGGTTGTGAAAGCCGATCGCCGGGAGCTTGTTTGATATCTTACCTAACATTACTAGACTAAAGAATCTGTTAATAAATATTAACCCTTGGGGAGAATTAACCCCGGGACCTCATCACGTAGCCTTCTTTGTTCGCTACCGTGCTACCTACCACCAACAGGTCCCTCCCAACTTCAAGAACAAAGTGGAGCCCGAACCCCCCTTCCACTAGAAAGTATTAACCTACCCCACCCCCCATCGCCGCAGAAGCTGAGCCAGGCCGCGAGATTCGTGATTGTGCGCCGCCCACCAGCACGGTACCGTCACACCACACAACGTAAGTGACCCCAGAGTCTTATCTCTTGCCCCCACCATGCGCGCTAATTCAAAGAAAGTCAACAGATCCCTGGCGTTCTGTTACCCACTGAGTACAGTGCACAAGGCTAATAAGCCACGCCCAGGGTTCCAGGTAACCCACACAACGTAAGTGACCCCAGAGTCTTATCTCTTGCCCCCACCATGCGCGCTAATTCAAAGAAAGTCAACAGATCCCTGGCGTTCTGTTACCCACTGAGTACAGTGCACAAGGCTAATAAGCCACGCCCAGGGTTCCAGGTAACCAACACAACGTAAGTGACCCCAGAGTCTTATCTCTTGCCCCGACCATGCGCGCTAATTCAAAGAAAGTCAACAGATCCCTGGCGTTCTGTTACCCACTGAGTACAGTGCACAAGGCTAATAAGCCACGCCCAGGGTTCCAGGTAACCCACACAACGTAAGTGACCCCAGAGTCTTATCTCTTGCCCCGACCATGCGCGCTAATTCAAAGAAAGTCAACAGATCCCTGGCGTTCTGTTACCCACTGAGTACAGTGCACAAGGCTAATAAGCCACGCCCAGGGTTCCAGGTAACCCACACAACGTAAGTGACCCCAGAGTCTTATCTCTTGCCCCGACCATGCGCGCTAATTCAAAGAAAGTCAACAGATCCCTGGCGTTCTGTTACCCACTGAGTAGAGTGCACAAGGCTAATAAGCCACGCCCAGGGTTCCAGGTAACCCACACAACGTAAGTGACCCCAGAGTCTTATCTCTTGCCCCCACCATGCGCGCTAATTCAAAGAAAGTCAACAGATCCCTGGCGTTCTGTTACCCACTGAGTACAGTGCACAAGGCTAATAAGCCACGCCCAGGGTTCCAGGTAACCCACACAACGTAAGTGACCCCAGAGTCTTATCTCTTGCCCCGACCATGCGCGCTAATTCAAAGAAAGTCAACAGATCCCTGGCGTTCTGTTACCCACTGAGTACAGTGCACAAGGCTAATAAGCCACGCCCAGGGTTCCAGGTAACCCACACAACGTAAGTGACCCCAGAGTCTTATCTCTTGCCCTGACCATGCGCGCTAATTCAAAGAAAGTCAACAGATCCCTGGCGTTCTGTTACCCACTGAGTACAGTGCACAAGGCTAATAAGCCACGCCCAGGGTTCCAGGTAACCCACACAACGTAAGTGACCCCAGAGTCTTATCTCTTGCCCCGACCATGCGCGCTAATTCAAAGAAAGTCAACAGATCCCTGGCGTTCTGTTACCCACTGAGTAGAGTGCACAAGGCTAATAAGCCACGCCCAGGGTTCCAGGTAACCCACACAACGTAAGTGACCCCAGAGTCTTATCTCTTGCCCCGACCATGCGCGCTAATTCAAAGAAAGTCAACAGATCCCTGGCGTTCTGTTACCCACTGAGTACAGTGCACAAGGCTAATAAGCCACGCCCAGGGTTCCAGGTAACCCACACAACGTAAGTGACCCCAGAGTCTTATCTCTTGCCCCGACCATGCGCGCTAATTCAAAGAAAGTCAACAGATCCCTGGCGTTCTGTTACCCACTGAGTACAGTGCACAAGGCTAATAAGCCACGCCCAGGGTTCCAGGTAACCCACACAACGTAAGTGACCCCAGAGTCTTATCTCTTGCCCCGACCATGCGCGCTAATTCAAAGAAAGTCAACAGATCCCTGGCGTTCTGTTACCCACTGAGTAGAGTGCACAAGGCTAATAAGCCACGCCCAGGGTTCCAGGTAACCCACACAACGTAAGTGACCCCAGAGTCTTATCTCTTGCCCCGACCATGCGCGCTAATTCAAAGAAAGTCAACAGATCCCTGGCGTTCTGTTACCCACTGAGTACAGTGCACAAGGCTAATAAGCCACGCCCAGGGTTCCAGGTAACCCACACAACGTAAGTGACCCCAGAGTCTTATCTCTTGCCCCGACCATGCGCGCTAATTCAAAGAAAGTCAACAGATCCCTGGCGTTCTGTTACCCACTGAGTATAGTGCACAAGGCTAATAAGCCACGCCCAGGGTTCCAGGTAACCCACACAACGTAAGTGACCCCAGAGTCTTATCTCTTGCCCCGACCATGCGCGCTAATTCAAAGAAAGTCAACAGATCCCTGGCGTTCTGTTACCCACTGAGTAGAGTGCACAAGGCTAATAAGCCACGCCCAGGGTTCCAGGTAACCCACACAACGTAAGTGACCCCAGAGTCTTATCTCTTGCCCCGACCATGCGCGCTAATTCAAAGAAAGTCAACAGATCCCTGGCGTTCTGTTACCCACTGAGTACAGTGCACAAGGCTAATAAGCCACGCCCAGGGTTCCAGGTAACCCACACAACGTAAGTGACCCCAGAGTCTAAACTCTTGCCCCGACCATGCGCGCTAATTCAAAGAAAGTCAACAGATCCCTGGCGTTCTGTTACCCACTGAGTACAGTGCACAAGGCTAATAAGCCACGCCCAGGGTTCCAGGTAACCCACACAACGTAAGTGACCCCAGAGTCTTATCTCTTGCCCCGACCATGCGCGCTAATTCAAAGAAAGTCAACAGATCCCTGGCGTTCTGTTACCCACTGAGTACAGTGCACAAGGCTAATAAGCCACGCCCAGGGTTCCAGGTAACCCACACAACGTAAGTGACCCCAGAGTCTTATCTCTTGCCCCGACCATGCGCGCTAATTCAAAGAAAGTCAACAGATGCCTGGCGTTCTGTTACCCACTGAGTACAGTGCACAAGGCTAATAAGCCACGCCCAGGGTTCCAGGTAACCCACACAACGTAAGTGACCCCAGAGTCTTATCTCTTGCCCCGACCATGCGCGCTAATTCAAAGAAAGTCAACAGATCCCTGGCGTTCTGTTACCCACTGAGTACAGTGCACAAGGCTAATAAGCCACGCCCAGGGTTCCAGGTAACCCACACAACGTAAGTGACCCCAGAGTCTTATCTCTTGCCCCGACCATGCGCGCTAATTCAAAGAAAGTCAACAGATGCCTGGCGTTCTGTTACCCACTGAGTACAGTGCACAAGGCTAATAAGCCACGCCCAGGGTTCCAGGTAACCCACACAACGTAAGTGACCCCAGAGTCTTATCTCTTGCCCCGACCATGCGCGCTAATTCAAAGAAAGTCAACAGATCCCTGGCGTTCTGTTACCCACTGAGTACAGTGCACAAGGCTAATAAGCCACGCCCAGGGTTCCAGGTAACCCACACAACGTAAGTGACCCCAGAGTCTTATCTCTTGCCCCGACCATGCGCGCTAATTCAAAGAAAGTCAACAGATCCCTGGCGTTCTGTTACCCACTGAGTACAGTGCACAAGGCTAATAAGCCACGCCCAGGGTTCCAGGTAACCCACACAACGTAAGTGACCCCAGAGTCTTATCTCTTGCCCCGACCATGCGCGCTAATTCAAAGAAAGTCAACAGATCCCTGGCGTTCTGTTACCCACTGAGTACAGTGCACAAGGCTAATAAGCCACGCCCAGGGTTCCAGGTAACCCTCACAACGTAAGTGACCCCAGAGTCTTATCTCTTGCCCCGACCATGCGCGCTAATTCAAAGAAAGTCAACAGATCCCTGGGGTTCTGTTACCCACTGAGTACAGTGCACAAGGCTAATAAGCCACGCCCAGGGTTCCAGGTAACCCACACAACGTAAGTGACCCCAGAGTCTTATCTCTTGCCCCGACCATGCGCAAAGAAAGTCAACAGATCCCTGGCGTTCTGTTACCCACTGAGTACAGTGCACAAGGCTAATAAGCCACGCCCAGGGTTCAAGGTAACCCACACAACGTAAGTGACCCCAGAGTCTTATCTCTTGCCCCGACCATGCGCGCTAATTCAAAGAAAGTCAACAGATCCCTGGCGTTCTGTTACCCACTGAGTACAGTGCACAAGGCTTATAAGCCACGCCCAGGGTTCCAGGTAACCCACACAACGTAAGTGACCCCAGAGTCTTATCTCTTGCCCCGACCATGCGCGCTAATTCAAAGAAAGTCAACAGATCCCTGGCGTTCTGTTACCCACTTAGTAAAGTGCACAAGGCTAATAAGCCACGCCCAGGGTTCCAGGTAACCAACACAACGTAAGTGACCCCAGAGTCTTATCTCTTGCCCCGACCATGCGCGCTAATTCAAAGAAAGTCAACAGATCCCTGGCGTTCTGTTACCCCCTGAGTACAGTGCACAAGGCTAATAAGCCACGCCCAGGGTTCCAGGTAACCCACACAACGTAAGTGACCCCAGAGTCTTATCTCTTGCCCCGACCATGCGCGCTAATTCAAAGAAAGTCAACAGATCCCTGGCGTTCTGTTACCCACTGAGTACAGTGCACAAGGCTAATAAGCCACGCCCAGGGTTCCAGGTAACCCACACAACGTAAGTGACCCCAGAGTCTTATCTCTTGCCCCGACCATGCGCGCTAATTCAAAGAAAGTCAACAGATCCCTGGCGTTCTGTTACCCACTGAGTACAGTGCACAAGGCTAATAAGCCACGCCCAGGGTTCCAGGTAACTCACACAACGTAAGTGACCCCAGAGTCTTATCTCTTGCCCCGACCATGCGCGCTAATTCAAAGAAAGTCAACAGATCCCTGGCGTTCTGTTACCCACTGAGTACAGTGCACAAGGCTAATAAGCCACGCCCAGGGTTCCAGGTAACCCACACAACGTAAGTGACCCCAGAGTCTTATCTCTTGCCCCGACCATGCGCGCTAATTCAAAGAAAGTCAACAGATCCCTGGCGTTCTGTTACCCACTGAGTACAGTGCACAAGGCTAATAAGCCACGCCCAGGGTTCCAGGTAACCCACACAACGTAAGTGACCCCAGAGTCTTATCTCTTGCCCCGACCATGCGCGCTAATTCAAAGAAAGTCAACAGATCCCTGGCGTTCTGTTACCCACTGAGTAGAGTGCACAAGGCTAATAAGCCACGCCCAGGGTTCCAGGTAACCCACACAACGTAAGTGACCCCAGAGTCTTATCTCTTGCCCCGACCATGCGCGCTAATTCAAAGAAAGTCAACAGATCCCTGGCGTTCTGTTACCCACTGAGTACAGTGCACAAGGCTAATAAGCCACGCCCAGGGTTCCAGGTAACCCACACAACGTAAGTGACCCCAGAGTCTTATCTCTTGCCCCGACCATGCGCGCTAATTCAAAGAAAGTCAACAGATCCCTGGCGTTCTGTTACCCACTGAGTACAGTGCACAAGGCTAATAAGCCACGCCCAGGGTTCCAGGTAACCCACACAACGTAAGTGACCCCAGAGTCTTATCTCTTGACCCGACCATGCGCGCTAATTCAAAGAAAGTCAACAGATCCCTGGCGTTCTGTTACCCACTGAGTACAGTGCACAAGGCTAATAAGCCACGCCCAGGGTTCCAGGTAACCAACACAACGTAAGTGACCCCAGAGTCTTATCTCTTGCCCCGACCATGCGCGCTAATTCAAAGAAAGTCAACAGATCCCTGGCGTTATGTTACCCACTGAGTACAGTGCACAAGGCTGATAAGCCACGCCCAGGGTTCCAGGTAACCCACACAACGTAAGTGACCCCAGAGTCTTATCTCTTGCCCCGACCATGCGCGCTAATTCAAAGAAAGTCAACAGATCCCTGGCGTTCTGTTACCCACTGAGTACAGTGCACAAGGCTAATAAGCCACGCCCAGGGTTCCAGGTAACCCACACAACGTAAGTGACCCCAGAGTCTTATCTCTTGCCCCGACCATGCGCGCTAATTCAAAGAAAGTCAACAGATCCCTGGCGTTCTGTTACCCACTGAGTACAGTGCACAAGGCTAATAAGCCACGCCCAGGGTTCCAGGTAACCCACACAACGTAAGTGACCCCAGAGTCTTATCTCTTGCCCCGACCATGCGCGCTAATTCAAAGAAAGTCAACAGATCCCTGGCGTTCTGTTACCCACTGAGTACAGTGCACAAGGCTAATAAGCCACGCCCAGGGTTCCAGGTAACCCACACAACGTAAGTGACCCCAGAGTCTTATCTCTTGCCCCGACCATGCGCGCTAATTCAAAGAAAGTCAACAGATCCCTGGCGTTCTGTTACCCACTGAGTACAGTGCACAAGGCTAATAAGCCACGCCCAGGGTTCCAGGTAACCCACACAACGTAAGTGACCCCAGAGTCTTATCTCTTGCCCCGACCATGCGCGCTAATTCAAAGAAAGTCAACAGATCCCTGGCGTTCTGTTACCCCCTGAGTACAGTGCACAAGGCTAATAAGCCACGCCCAGGGTTCCAGGTAACCCACACAACGTAAGTGACCCCAGAGTCTTATCTCTTGCCCCGACCATGCGCGCTAATTCAAAGAAAGTCAACAGATCCCTGGCGTTCTGTTACCCACTGAGTACAGTGCACAAGGCTAATAAGCCACGCCCAGGGTTCCAGGTAACCCACACAACGTAAGTGACCCCAGAGTCTTATCTCTTGCCCCGACCATGCACGCTAATTCAAAGAAAGTCAACAGATCCCTGGCGTTCTGTTACCCACTGAGTACAGGGCACAAGGCTAATAAGCCACGCCCAGGGTTCCAGGTAACCCACACAACGTAAGTGACCCCAGAGTCTTATCTCTTGCCCTGACCATGCGCGCTAATTCAAAGAAAGTCAACAGATCCCTGGCGTTCTGTTACCCACTGAGTACAGTGCACAAGGCTAATAAGCCACGCCCAGGGTTCCAGGTAACCCACACAACGTAAGTGACCCCAGAGTCTTATCTCTTGCCCCGACCATGCACGCTAATTCAAAGAAAGTCAACAGATCCCTGGCGTTCTGTTACCCACTGAGTACAGTGCACAAGGCTAATAAGCCACGCCCAGGGTTCCAGGTAACCCACACAACGTAAGTGACCCCAGAGTCTTATCTCTTGCCCCGACCATGCGCGCTAATTCAAAGAAAGTCAACAGATCCCTGGCGTTCTGTTACCCACTGAGTACAGTGCACAAGGCTAATAAGCCACGCCCAGGGTTCCAGGTAACCCACACAACGTAAGTGACCCCAGAGTCTTATCTCTTGCCCCGACCATGCGCGCTAATTCAAAGAAAGTCAACAGATCGCTGGCGTTCTGTTACCCACTGAGTACAGTGCACAAGGCTAATAAGCCACGTTCAGGGTTCCAGGTGACCAACACAACGTGAGTGACCCCAGAGTCTTATCTCTTGCCCCCACCATGCGCGCTAATTCAAAGAAAGTCAACAGATCCCTGGCGTTCTGTTACCCACTGAGTACAGTGCACAAGGCTAATAAGCCACGTTCAGGGTTCCAGGTGACCAACACAACGTAAGTGACCCCAGAGTCTTATCTCTTGCCCCGACCATGCGCGCTAATTCAAAGAAAGTCAACAGATCCCTGGCGTTCTGTTACCCACTGAGTACAGGGCACAAGGCTAATAAGCCACGCCCAGGGTTCCAGGTAACCCACACAACGTAAGTGACCCCAGAGTCTTATCTCTTGCCCCGACCATGCGCGCTAATTCAAAGAAAGTCAACAGATCCCTGGCGTTCTGTTACCCACTGAGTACAGTGCACAAGGCTAATAAGCCACGCCCAGGGTTCCAGGTAACCCACACAACGTAAGTCGCAGGCCGACCCCAGAGTCTTATCTCTTGCCCCGACCATGCGCGCTAATTCAAAGAAAGTCAACAGATCCCTGGCGTTCTGTTACCCACTGAGTACAGTGCACAAGGCTAATAAGCCACGCCCAGGGTTCCAGGTAACCAACACAACGTAAGTGACCCCAGAGTCTTATCTCTTGCCCCGACCATGCGCGCTAATTCAAAGAAAGTCAACAGATCCCTGGCGTTCTGTTACCCACTGAGTACAGTGCACAAGGCTAATAAGCCACGCCCAGGGTTCCAGGTAACCCACACAACGTAAGTGACCCCAGAGTCTTATCTCTTGCCCCGACCATGCGCGCTAATTCAAAGAAAGTCAACAGATCCCTGGCGTTCTGTTACCCACTGAGTACAGTGCACAAGGCTTATAAGCCACGCCCAGGGTTCCAGGTAACCCACACAACGTAAGTGACCCCAAAGTCTTATCTCTTGCCCCGACCATGCGCGCTAATTCAAAGAAAGTCAACAGATCCCTGGCGTTCTGTTACCCACTGAGTACAGTGCACAAGGCTAATAAGCCACGCCCAGGGTTCCAGGTAACCCACACAACGTAAGTGACCCCAGAGTCTTATCTCTTGCCCCGACCATGCGCGCTAATTCAAAGAAAGTCAACAGATCCCTGGCGTTCTGTTACCCACTGAGTACAGTGCACAAGGCTAATAAGCCACGCCCAGGGTTCCAGGTAACCCACACAACGTAAGTGACCCCAGAGTCTTATCTCTTGCCCCGACCATGCGCGCTAATTCAAAGAAAGTCAACAGATGCCTGGCGTTCTGTTACCCACTGAGTACAGTGCACAAGGCTAATAAGCCACGCCCAGGGTTCCAGGTAACCAACACAACGTAAGTGACCCCAGAGTCTTATCTCTTGCCCCGACCATGCGCGCTAATTCAAAGAAAGTCAACAGATCCCTGGCGTTCTGTTACCCACTGAGTACAGTGCACAAGGCTAATAAGCCACGCCCAGGGTTCCAGGTAACCCACACAACGTAAGTGACCCCAGAGTCTTATCTCTTGCCCCGACCATGCGCGCTAATTCAAAGAAAGTCAACAGATCCCTGGCGTTCTGTTACCCACTGAGTACAGTGCACAAGGCTAATAAGCCACGCCCAGGGTTCCAGGTAACCCACACAACGTAAGTGACCCCAGAGTCTTATCTCTTGCCCCGACCATGCGCGCTAATTCAAAGAAAGTCAACAGATCCCTGGCGTTCTGTTACCCACTGAGTACAGTGCACAAGGCTAATAAGCCACGCCCAGGGTTCCAGGTAACCCACACAACGTAAGTGACCCCAGAGTCTTATCTCTTGCCCCGACCATGCGCGCTAATTCAAAGAAAGTCAACAGATCCCTGGCGTTCTGTTACCCACTGAGTACAGGGCACAAGGCTTATAAGCCACGCCCAGGGTTCCAGGTAACCCACACAACGTAAGTGACCCCAGAGTCTTATCTCTTGCCCCGACCATGCGCGCTAATTCAAAGAAAGTCAACAGATCCCTGGCGTTCTGTTACCCACTGAGTACAGGGCACAAGGCTAATAAGCCACGCCCAGGGTTCCAGGTGACCAACACAACGTAAGTGACCCCAGAGTCTTATCTCTTGCCCCGACCATGCGCGCTAATTCAAAGAAAGTCAACAGATCCCTGGCGTTCTGTTACCCACTGAGTACAGTGCACAAGGCTAATAAGCCACGCCCAGGGTTCCAGGTAACCCACACAACGTAAGTGACCCCAGAGTCTTATCTCTTGCCCCGACCATGCGCGCTAATTCAAAGAAAGTCAACAGATCCCTGGCGTTCTGTTACCCACTGAGTACAGTGCACAAGGCTTATAAGCCACGCCCAGGGTTCCAGGTAACCAACACAACGTAAGTGACCCCAGAGTCTTATCTCTTGCCCCGACCATGCGCGCTAATTCAAAGAAAGTCAACAGATCCCTGGCGTTCTGTTACCCACTGAGTACAGTGCACAAGGCTAATAAGCCACGCCCAGGGTTCCAGGTAACCCACACAACGTAAGTGACCCCAGAGTCTTATCTCTTGCCCCGACCATGCGCGCTAATTCAAAGAAAGTCAACAGATGCCTGGCGTTCTGTTACCCACTGAGTACAGGGCACAAGGCTTATAAGCCACGCCCAGGGTTCCAGGTAACCCACACAACGTAAGTGACCCCAGAGTCTTATCTCTTGCCCCGACCATGCGCGCTAATTCAAAGAAAGTCAACAGATCCCTGGCGTTCTGTTACCCACTGAGTACAGGGCACAAGGCTTATAAGCCACGCCCAGGGTTCCAGGTAACCAACACAACGTAAGTGACCCCAGAGTCTTATCTCTTGCCCCGACCATGCGCGCTAATTCAAAGAAAGTCAACAGATCCCTGGCGTTCTGTTACCCACTGAGTACAGGGCACAAGGCTAATAAGCCACGCCCAGGGTTCCAGGTAACCCACACAACGTAAGTGACCCCAGAGTCTTATCTCTTGCCCCGACCATGCGCGCTAATTCAAAGAAAGTCAACAGATCCCTGGCGTTCTGTTACCCACTGAGTACAGTGCACAAGGCTAATAAGCCACGCCCAGGGTTCCAGGTAACCCACACAACGTAAGTGACCCCAGAGTCTTATCTCTTGCCCCGACCATGCGCGCTAATTCAAAGAAAGTCAACAGATCCCTGGCGTTCTGTTACCCACTGAGTACAGTGCACAAGGCTAATAAGCCACGCCCAGGGTTCCAGGTAACCCACACAACGTAAGTGACCCCAGAGTCTTATCTCTTGCCCCGACCATGCGCGCTAATTCAAAGAAAGTCAACTGATCCCTGGCGTTCTGTTACCCACTGAGTACAGTGCACAAGGCTAATAAGCCACGCCCAGGGTTCCAGGTAACCCACACAACGTAAGTGACCCCAGAGTCTTATCTCTTGCCCCGACCATGCGCGCTAATTCAAAGAAAGTCAACAGATCCCTGGCGTTCTGTTACCCACTGAGTACAGTGCACAAGGCTAATAAGCCACGCCCAGGGTTCCAGGTAACCCACACAACGTAAGTGACCCCAGAGTCTTATCTCTTGCCCCGACCATGCGCGCTAATTCAAAGAAAGTCAACAGATCCCTGGCGTTCTGTTACCCACTGAGTACAGTGCACAAGGCTAATAAGCCACGTTCAGGGTTCCAGGTGACCAACACAACGTAAGTGACCCCAGAGTCTTATCTCTTGCCCCCACCATGCGCGCTAATTCAAAGAAAGTCAACAGATCCCTGGCGTTCTGTTACCCACTGAGTACAGTGCACAAGGCTAATAAGCCACGTTCAGGGTTCCAGGTGACCAACACAACGTAAGTGACCCCAGAGTCTTATCTCTTGCCCCGACCATGCGCGCTAATTCAAAGAAAGTCAACAGATCCCTGGCGTTCTGTTACCCACTGAGTACAGGGTACAAGGCTAATAAGCCACGCCCAGGGTTCCAGGTAACCCACACAACGTAAGTGACCCCAGAGTCTTATCTCTTGCCCCGACCATGCGCGCTAATTCAAAGAAAGTCTACAGATCCCTGGCGTTCTGTTACCCACTGAGTACAGTGCACAAGGCTAATAAGCCACGCCCAGGGTTCCAGGTTACCCACACAACGTAAGTCGCAGGCCGACCCCAGAGTCTTATCTCTTGCCCCGACCATGCGCGCTAATTCAAAGAAAGTCAACAGATCCCTGGCGTTCTGTTACCCACTGAGTACAGTGCACAAGGCTAATAAGCCACGCCCAGGGTTCCAGGTAACCAACACAACGTAAGTGACCCCAGAGTCTTATCTCTTGCCCCGACCATGCGCGCTAATTCAAAGAAAGTCAACAGATCCCTGGCGTTCTGTTACCCACTGAGTACAGTGCACAAGGCTAATAAGCCACGCCCAGGGTTCCAGGTAACCCACACAACGTAAGTGACCCCAGAGTCTTATCTCTTGCCCCGACCATGCGCGCTAATTCAAAGAAAGTCAACAGATCCCTGGCGTTCTGTTACCCACTGAGTACAGTGCACAAGGCTAATAAGCCACGCCCAGGGTTCCAGGTAACCCACACAACGTAAGTGACCCCAAAGTCTTATCTCTTGCCCCGACCATGCGCGCTAATTCAAAGAAAGTCAACAGATCCCTGGCGTTCTGTTACCCACTGAGTACAGTGCACAAGGCTAATAAGCCACGCCCAGGGTTCCAGGTAACCCACACAACGTAAGTGACCCCAGAGTCTTATCTCTTGCCCCGACCATGCGCGCTAATTCAAAGAAAGTCAACAGATCCCTGGCGTTCTGTTACCCACTGAGTACAGTGCACAAGGCTAATAAGCCACGCCCAGGGTTCCAGGTAACCCACACAACGTAAGTGACCCCAGAGTCTTATCTCTTGCCCCGACCATGCGCGCTAATTCAAAGAAAGTCAACAGATGCCTGGCGTTCTGTTACCCACTGAGTACAGTGCACAAGGCTAATAAGCCACGCCCAGGTTTCCAGGTAACCAACACAACGTAAGTGACCCCAGAGTCTTATCTCTTGCCCCGACCATGCGCGCTAATTCAAAGAAAGTCAACAGATCCCTGGCGTTCTGTTACCCACTGAGTACAGTGCACAAGGCTAATAAGCCACGCCCAGGGTTCCAGGTAACCCACACAACGTAAGTGACCCCAGAGTCTTATCTCTTGCCCCGACCATGCGCGCTAATTCAAAGAAAGTCAACAGATCCCTGGCGTTCTGTTACCCACTGAGTACAGTGCACAAGGCTAATAAGCCACGCCCAGGGTTCCAGGTAACCCACACAACGTAAGTGACCCCAGAGTCTTATCTCTTGCCCCGACCATGCGCGCTAATTCAAAGAAAGTCAACAGATCCCTGGCGTTCTGTTACCCACTGAGTACAGGGCACAAGGCTTATAAGCCACGCCCAGGGTTCCAGGTAACCCACACAACGTAAGTGACCCCAGAGACTTATCTCTTGCCCCGACCATGCGCGCTAATTCAAAGAAAGTCAACAGATCCCTGGCGTTCTGTTACCCACTGAGTACAGGGCACAAGGCTAATAAGCCACGCCCAGGGTTCCAGGTGACCAACACAACGTAAGTGACCCCAGAGTCTTATCTCTTGCCCCGACCATGCGCGCTAATTCAAAGAAAGTCAACAGATCCCTGGCGTTCTGTTACCCACTGAGTACAGTGCACAAGGCTAATAAGCCACGCCCAGGGTTCCAGGTAACCCACACAACGTTAGTGACCCCAGAGTCTTATCTCTTGCCCCGACCATGCGCGCTAATTCAAAGAAAGTCAACAGATCCCTGGCGTTCTGTTACCCACTGAGTACAGTGCACAAGGCTTATAAGCCACGCCCAGGGTTCCAGGTAACCAACACAACGTAAGTGACCCCAGAGTCTTATCTCTTGCCCCGACCATGCGCGCTAATTCAAAGAAAGTCAACAGATCCCTGGCGTTCTGTTACCCACTGAGTACAGTGCACAAGGCTAATAAGCCACGCCCAGGGTTCCAGGTAACCCACACAACGTAAGTGACCCCAGAGTCTTATCTCTTGCCCCGACCATGCGCGCTAATTCAAAGAAAGTCAACAGATGCCTGGCGTTCTGTTACCCACTGAGTACAGGGCACAAGGCTTATAAGCCACGCCCAGGGTTCCAGGTAACCCACACAACGTAAGTGACCCCAGAGTCTTATCTCTTGCCCCGACCATGCGCGCTAATTCAAAGAAAGTCAACAGATCCCTGGCGTTCTGTTACCCACTGAGTACAGGGCACAAGGCTTATAAGCCACGCCCAGGGTTCCAGGTAACCAACACAACGTAAGTGACCCCAGAGTCTTATCTCTTGCCCCGACCATGCGCGCTAATTCAAAGAAAGTCAACAGATCCCTGGCGTTCTGTTACCCACTGAGTACAGGGCACAAGGCTAATAAGCCACGCCCAGGGTTCCAGGTAACCCACACAACGTAAGTGACCCCAGAGTCTTATCTCTTGCCCCGACCATGCGCGCTAATTCAAAGAAAGTCAACAGATCCCTGGCGTTCTGTTACCCACTGAGTACAGGGCACAAGGCTAATAAGCCACGCCCAGGGTTCCAGGTAACCCACACAACGTAAGTGACCCCAGAGTCTTATCTCTTGCCCCGACCATGCGCGCTAATTCAAAGAAAGTCAACAGATCCCTGGCGTTCTGTTACCCACTGAGTACAGTGCACAAGGCTAATAAGCCACGCCCAGGGTTCCAGGTAACCCACACAACGTAAGTGACCCCAGAGTCTTATCTCTTGCCCCGACCATGCGCGCTAATTCAAAGAAAGTCAACAGATCCCTGGCGTTCTGTTACCCACTGAGTACAGTGCACAAGGCTAATAAGCCACGCCCAGGGTTCCAGGTAACCCACACAACGTAAGTGACCCCAGAGTCTTATCTCTTGCCCCGACCATGCGCGCTAATTCAAAGAAAGTCACCAGATCCCTGGCGTTCTGTTACCCACTGAGTACAGGGCACAAGGCTAATAAGCCACGCCCAGGGTTCCAGGTAACCCACACAACGTAAGTGACCCCAGAGTCTTATCTCTTGCCCCGACCATGCGCGCTAATTCAAAGAAAGTCAACAGATCCCTGGCGTTCTGTTACCCACTGAGTACAGTGCACAAGGCTAATAAGCCACGCCCAGGGTTCCAGGTAACCCACACAACGTAAGTGACCCCAGAGTCTTATCTCTTGCCCCGACCATGCGCGCTAATTCAAAGAAAGTCAACAGATCCCTGGCGTTCTGTTACCCACTGAGTACAGTGCACAAGGCTAATAAGCCACGCCCAGGGTTCCAGGTAACCCACACAACGTAAGTGACCCCAGAGTCTTATCTCTTGCCCCGACCATGCGCGCTAATTCAAAGAAAGTCAACAGATCCCTGGCGTTCTGTTACCCACTTAGTACAGTGCACAAGGCTAATAAGCCACGCCCAGGGTTCCAGGTAACCCACACAACGTAAGTGACCCCAGAGTCTTATCTCTTGCCCTGACCATGCGCGCTAATTCAAAGAAAGTCAACAGATCCCTGGCGTTCTGTTACCCACTGAGTACAGTGCACAAGGATAATAAGCCACGCCCAGGGTTCCAGGTAACCCACACAACGTAAGTGACCCCAGAGTCTTATCCCTTGCCCCGACCATGCGCGCTAATTCAAAGAAAGTCAACAGATCCCTGGCGTTCTGTTACCCACTGAGTACAGTGCACAAGGCTTATAAGCCACGCCCAGGGTTCCAGGTAACCAACACAACGTAAGTGACCCCAGAGTCTTATCTCTTGCCCCGACCATGCGCGCTAATTCAAAGAAAGTCAACAGATCCCTGGCGTTCTGTTACCCACTGAGTACAGTGCACAAGGCTAATTATCTACGCCCAGGGTTTCAGGTAACCCACACAACGTAAGTGACCCCAGAGTCTTATCTCTTGCCCCGACCATGCGCGCTAATTCAAAGAAAGTCAACAGATCCCTGGCGTTCTGTTACCCCCTGAGTACAGTGCACAAGGCTAATAAGCCACGCCCAGGGTTCCAGGTAACCCACACAACGTAAGTGACCCCAGAGTCTTATCTCTTGCCCCGACCATGCGCGCTAATTCAAAGAAAGTCAACAGATCCCTGGCGTTCTGTTACCCACTGAGTACAGTGCACAAGGCTAATAAGCCACGCCCAGGGTTCCAGGTAACCCACACAACGTAAGTGACCCCAGAGTCTTATCTCTTGCCCCGACCATGCGCGCTAATTCAAAGAAAGTCAACAGATCCCTGGCGTTCTGTTACCCACTGAGTACAGTGCACAAGGCTAATAAGCCACGCCCAGGGTTCCAGGTAACCCACACAACGTAAGTGACCCCAGAGTCTTATCTCTTGCCCCGACCATGCGCGCTAATTCAAAGAAAGTCAACAGATCCCTGGCGTTCTGTTACCCACTGAGTACAGTGCACAAGGCTAATAAGCCACGCCCAGGGTTCCAGGTAACCCACACAACGTAAGTGACCCCAGAGTCTTATCTCTTGCCCCGACCATGCGCGCTAATTCAAAGAAAGTCAACAGATCCCTGGCGTTCTGTTACCCACTGAGTACAGTGCACAAGGCTAATAAGCCACGCCCAGGGTTCCAGGTAACCCACACAACGTAAGTGACCCCAGAGTCTTATCTCTTGCCCCGACCATGCGCGCTAATTCAAAGAAAGTCAACAGATCCCTGGCGTTCTGTTACCCACTGAGTACAGTGCACAAGGCTAATTATCTACGCCCAGGGTTCCAGGTAACCAACACAACGTAAGTGACCCCAGAGTCTTATCTCTTGCCCCGACCATGCGCGCTAATTCAAAGAAAGTCAACAGATCCCTGGCGTTCTGTTACCCACTGAGTACAGTGCACAAGGCTAATTATCTACGCCCAGGGTTCCAGGTAACCAACACAACGTAAGTGACCCCAGAGTCTTATCTCTTGCCCCGACCATGCGCGCTAATTCAAAGAAAGTCAACAGATCCCTGGCGTTCTGTTACCCACTGAGTAGCGTGCACAAGGCTAATAAGCCACGCCCAGGGTTCCAGGTAACCCACACAACGTAAGTGACCCCAGAGTCTTATCTCTTGCCCCGACCATGCGCGCTAATTCAAAGAAAGTCAACAGATCCCTGGCGTTCTGTTACCCCCTGAGTACAGTGCACAAGGCTAATAAGCCACGCCCAGGGTTCCAGGTAACCCACACAACGTAAGTGACCCCAGAGTCTTATCTCTTGCCCCGACCATGCGCGCTAATTCAAAGAAAGTCAACAGATCCCTGGCGTTCTGTTACCCACTGAGTACAGTGCACAAGGCTAATAAGCCACGCCCAGGGTTCCAGGTAACCCACACAACGTAAGTGACCCCAGAGTCTTATCTCTTGCCCCGACCATGCGCGCTAATTCAAAGAAAGTCAACAGATCCCTGGCGTTCTGTTACCCACTGAGTACAGTGCACAAGGCTAATAAGCCACGCCCAGGGTTCCAGGTAACCCACACAACGTAAGTGACCCCAGAGTCTTATCTCTTGCCCCGACCATGCGCGCTAATTCAAAGAAAGTCAACAGATCCCTGGCGTTCTGTTACCCACTGAGTACAGTGCACAAGGCTAATGAGCCACGCCCAGGGTTCCAGGTAACCCACACAACGTAAGTGACCCCAGAGTCTTATCTCTTGCCCCGACCATGCGCGCTAATTCAAAGAAAGTCAACAGATCCCTGGCGTTCTGTTACCCACTGAGTACAGTGCACAAGGCTAATAAGCCACGCCCAGGGTTCCAGGTAACCCACACAACGTAAGTGACCCCAGAGTCTTATCTCTTGCCCCGACCATGCGCGCTAATTCAAAGAAAGTCAACAGATCCCTGGCGTTCTGTTACCCACTGAGTACAGTGCACAAGGCTAATAAGCCACGCCCAGGGTTCCAGGTAACCCACACAACGTAAGTGACCCCAGAGTCTTATCTCTTGCCCCGACCATGCGCGCTAATTCAAAGAAAGTCAACAGATCCCTGGCGTTCTGTTACCCACTGAGTACAGTGCACAAGGCTGATAAGCCACGCCCAGGGTTCCAGGTAACCCACACAACGTAAGTGACCCCAGAGTCTTATCCCTTGCCCCGACCATGCGCGCTAATTCAAAGAAAGTCAACAGATCCCTGGCGTTCTGTTACCCACTGAGTACAGGGCACAAGGCTAATAAGCCACGCCCAGGGTTCCAGGTAACCCACACAACGTAAGTGACCCCAGAGTCTTATCTCTTGCCCCGACCATGCGCGCTAATTCAAAGAAAGTCACCAGATCCCTGGCGTTCTGTTACCCACTGAGTACAGGGCACAAGGCTTATAAGCCACGCCCAGGGTTCCAGGTAACCCACACAACGTAAGTGACCCCAGAGTCTTATCTCTTGCCCCGACCATGCGCGCTAATTCAAAGAAAGTCAACAGATCCCTGGCGTTCTGTTACCCCCTGAGTACAGTGCACAAGGCTAATAAGCTACGCCCAGGGTTCCAGGTAACCCACACAACGTAAGTGACCCCAGAGTCTTATCTCTTGCCCCGACCATGCGCGCTAATTCAAAGAAAGTCAACAGATCCCTGGCGTTCTGTTACCCACTGAGTACAGTGCACAAGGCTAATAAGCCACGCCCAGGGTTCCAGGTAACCCACACAACGTAAGTGACCCCAGAGTCTTATCTCTTGCCCCGACCATGCGCGCTAATTCAAAGAAAGTCAACAGATCCCTGGCGTTCTGTTACCCCCTGAGTACAGTGCACAAGGCTAATAAGCCACGCCCAGGGTTCCAGGTAACCCACACAACGTAAGTGACCCCAGAGTCTTATCTCTTGCCCCGACCATGCGCGCTAATTCAAAGAAAGTCAACAGATCCCTGGCGTTCTGTTACCCACTGAGTACAGTGCACAAGGCTAATAAGCCACGCCCAGGGTTCCAGGTAACCCACACAACGTAAGTGACCCCAGAGTCTTATCTCTTGCCCCGACTATGCGCGCTAATTCAAAGAAAGTCAACAGATCCCTGGCGTTCTGTTACCCACTGAGTACAGTGCACAAGGCTAATAAGCCACGCCCAGGGTTCCAGGTAACCCACACAACGTAAGTGACCCCAGAGTCTTATCTCTTGCCCCGACCATGCGCGCTAATTCAAAGAAAGTCAACAGATCCCTGGCGTTCTGTTACCCACTGAGTACAGTGCACAAGGCTAATAAGCCACGCCCAGGGTTCCAGGTAACCCACACAACGTAAGTGACCCCAGAGTCTTATCTCTTGCCCCGACCATGCGCGCTAATTCAAAGAAAGTCAACAGATCCCTGGCGTTCTGTTACCCACTGAGTACAGTGCACAAGGCTAATAAGCCACGCCCAGGGTTCCAGGTAACCCACACAACGTAAGTGACCCCAAAGTCTTATCTCTTGCCCCGACCATGCGCGCTAATTCAAAGAAAGTCAACAGATCCCTGGCGTTCTGTTACCCACTGAGTACAGTGCACAAGGCTAATAAGCCACGCCCAGGGTTCCAGGTAACCAACACAACGTAAGTGACCCCAGAGTCTTATCTCTTGCCCCGACCATGCGCGCTAATTCAAAGAAAGTCAACAGATCCCTGGCGTTCTGTTACCCACTGAGTACAGTGCACAAGGCTAATAAGCCACGCCCAGGGTTCCAGGTTACCCACACAACGTAAGTCGCAGGCCGACCCCAGAGTCTTATCTCTTGCCCCGACCATGCGCGCTAATTCAAAGAAAGTCAACAGATCCCTGGCGTTCTGTTACCCACTGAGTACAGTGCACAAGGCTAATAAGCCACGCCCAGGGTTCCAGGTAACCCACACAACGTAAGTGACCCCAGAGTCTTATCTCTTGCCCCGACCATGCGCGCTAATTCAAAGAAAGTCAACAGATCCCTGGCGTTCTGTTACCCACTGAGTACAGTGCACAAGGCTAATTATCTACGCCCAGGGTTCCAGGTAACCAACACAACGTAAGTGACCCCAGAGTCTTATCTCTTGCCCCGACCATGCGCGCTAATTCAAAGAAAGTCAACAGATCCCTGGCGTTCTGTTACCCACTGAGTACAGTGCACAAGGCTAATTATCTACGCCCAGGGTTCCAGGTAACCAACACAACGTAAGTGACCCCAGAGTCTTATCTCTTGCCCCGACCATGCGCGCTAATTCAAAGAAAGTCAACAGATCCCTGGCGTTCTGTTACCCACTGAGTACAGTGCACAAGGCTAATAAGCCACGCCCAGGGTTCCAGGTAACCCACACAACGTAAGTGACCCCAGAGTCTTATCTCTTGCCCCGACCATGCGCGCTAATTCAAAGAAAGTCAACAGATCCCTGGCGTTCTGTTACCCCCTGAGTACAGTGCACAAGGCTAATAAGCCACGCCCAGGGTTCCAGGTAACCCACACAACGTAAGTGACCCCAGAGTCTTATCTCTTGCCCCGACCATGCGCGCTAATTCAAAGAAAGTCAACAGATCCCTGGCGTTCTGTTACCCACTGAGTACAGTGCACAAGGCTAATAAGCCACGCCCAGGGTTCCAGGTAACCCACACAACGTAAGTGACCCCAGAGTCTTATCTCTTGCCCGGACCATGCGCGCTAATTCAAAGAAAGTCAACAGATCCCTGGCGTTCTGTTACCCACTGAGTACAGTGCACAAGGCTAATAAGCCACGCCCAGGGTTCCAGGTAACCAACACAACGTAAGTGACCCCAGAGTCTTATCTCTTGCCCCGACCATGCGCGCTAATTCAAAGAAAGTCAACAGATCCCTGGCGTTCTGTTACCCACTGAGTACAGTGCACAAGGCTAATAAGCCACGCCCAGGGTTCCAGGTAACCCACACAACGTAAGTGACCCCAGAGTCTTATCTCTTGCCCCGACCATGCGCGCTAATTCAAAGAAAGTCAACAGATCCCTGGCGTTCTGTTACCCACTGAGTACAGTGCACAAGGCTAATAAGCCACGCCCAGGGTTCCAGGTAACCCACACAACGTAAGTGACCCCAGAGTCTTATCTCTTGCCCCGACCATGCGCGCTAATTCAAAGAAAGTCAACAGATCCCTGGCGTTCTGTTACCCACTGAGTACAGTGCACAAGGCTAATAAGCCACGCCCAGGGTTCCAGGTAACCCACACAACGTAAGTGACCCCAGAGTCTTATCTCTTGCCCCGACCTTGCGCGCTAATTCAAAGAAAGTCAACAGATCCCTGGCGTTCTGTTACCCACTGAGTACAGTGCACAAGGATAATAAGCCACGCCCAGGGTTCCAGGTAACCCACACAACGTAAGTGACCCAAGAGTCTTATCTCTTGCCCCGACCATGCGCGCTAATTCAAAGAAAGTCAACAGATCCCTGGCGTTCTGTTACCCACTGAGTACAGTGCACAAGGCTAATAAGCCACGCCCAGGGTTCCAGGTAACCAACACAACGTAAGTGACCCCAGAGTCTTATCTCTTGCCCCGACCATGCGCGCTAATTCAAAGAAAGTCAACAGATCCCTGGCGTTCTGTTACCCACTGAGTACAGTGCACAAGGCTAATAAGCCACGCCCAGGGTTCCAGGTAACCAACAGAAGGTCGTTAATAACCCCTGATGTATCTGATCAATTATATAGTAGAGACTAAGCAAGTAGACAATTAATAGGCAAAAACACGTGTTGAATCTAACCACTCTCATACACTCATCTTAATGTGTAGCTCAATACACTCATCTTAATGTGTAGCTCAATACACTCATCTTAATGTGTAGCTCAATACACTCAGCTTAATGTGTAGCTCAATACACTCATCTTAATGTGTAGCTTAATACACTCATCTTAATGTGTAGCTCAATACACTCATCTTAATGTGTAGCTCAATACACTCATCTTATTGTGTAGCTCAATACACTCATCTTAATGTGTAGCTTAATACACTCATCTTAATGTGTAGCTCAATACAGTCATCTTAATGTGTAGCTCAATACACTCAGCTTAATGTGTTACTTATCCAGTTGTCTTATGGAAGTAATCTGGAGCCAGTAATGTTGTGTATTTATATATTTTCATCAAAATGGAATCCATCAGACTGACACGGCCGAACGCAGAGTCAAGTGTCAAGTGAAGTACAGGACTTGTTGCTATGGTTTTCCCAAGACTACCTTACACATGCTTTCGTCACAGGCGACGGGTTGCTTTGAACGACTCTAGACGGAAACCAACGGTAACACCCGAACTTTAGAGCCGAATCACATCGGCAATAAACCCTCCAGATTAAAAAGCTGTTAAAATGAGTCTTCGTTCTCAACTTTTTACTTTATTAAGATTCAGATAGCGACGTTTTGTCGAAGTTATTTTAAATTAACACGGAGAAGGATAGAGCTATGAAATGTATAGGGTAGGTACTATTAAATTCGAAAAATAAGATTAATTTAAGTGCTCAAGTTTGAAGAGTTTGTTTTTATGGCATCGTGAGTTGAGATATATAGGACGATTAAAGAGGGTTGGAGGACAATATCATTACAGTTACAGAACCCGGAGACGCCGGGGTAAATGTGTGACAACATGTGGTACAAGAGGGTTGGAGGACAATATCATTACAGTAACAGAACCCGGAGACGCCGGGGTAAATGTGTGCCAACATGTGGTACAAGAGGGTTGGAGGACAATATCATTACAGTTACAGAACCCGGAGACGCCGGGGTAAATGTGTGCCAACATGTGGTACAAGAGGGTGGGAGGACAATATCATTACAGTTACAGAACCCGGAGACGCCGGGGTAAATGTGTGCCAACATGTGGTACAAGAGGGTGGGAGGACAATATCATTACAGTTACAGAACCCGGAGACACGGGGTAAATGTGTGCCAACATGTGGTACAAGAGGGTTGGAGGACAATATCATTACAGTTACAGAACCCGGAGACGCCGGGGTAAATGTGTGCCAACACGTGGTACAAGAGGGTTGGAGGACAATATCATTACAGTTACAGAACCCGGAGACGCCGGGGTAAATGTGTGCCAACACGTGGTACAAGAGGGTTGGAGGACAATATCATTACAGTTACAGAACCCGGAGACGCCGGGGTAAATGTGTGCCAACATGTGGTACAAGAGGGTTGGAGGACAATATCATTACAGTTACAGAACCCGGAGACGCCGGGGTAAATGTGTGCCAACATGTGGTACAAGAGGGTTGGAGGACAATATCATTACAGTTACAGAACCCAGAGACACGGGGTAAATGTGTGTCAACATGTGGTACAAGAGGGTTGGAGGACAATATCATTACAGTTACAGAACCCGGAGACGCCGGGGTAAATGTGTGCCAACATGTGGTACAAGAGGGTTGGAGGACAATATCATTACAGTTACAGAACCCGGAGACACGGGGTAAATGTGTGCCAACATGTGGTACAAGAGGGTTGGAGGACAATATCATTACAGTTACAGAACCCGGAGACGCCGGGGTAAATGTGTGCCAACACGTGGTACAAGAGGGTTGGAGGACAATATCATTACAGTTACAGAACCCGGAGACGCCGGGGTAAATGTGTGCCAACATGTGGTACAAGAGGGTTGGAGGACAATATCATTACAGTTACAGAACCCGGAGACGCCGGGGTAAATGTGTGCCAACATGTGGTACAAGAGGGTTGGAGGACAATATCATTACAGTTACAGAACCCGGAGACACCGGGGTAAATGTGTGCCAACATGTGGTACAAGAGGGTTGGAGGACAATATCATTACAGTTACAGAACCCGGAGACGCCGGGGTAAATGTGTGCCAACACGTGGTACAAGAGGGTTGGAGGACAATATCATTACAGTTACAGAACCCGGAGACGCCGGGGTAAATGTGTGCCAACATGTGGTACAAGAGGGTTGGAGGACAATATCATTACAGTTACAGAACCCAGAGACGCCGGGGTAAATGTGTGCCAACATGTGGTACAAGAGGGTTGGAGGACAATATCATTACAGTTACAGAACCCGGAGACGCCGGGGTAAATGTGTGCCAACATGTGGTACAAGAGGGTTGGAGGACAATATCATTACAGTTACAGAACCCGGAGACACGGGGTAAATGTGTGCCAACATGTGGTACAAGAGGGTTGGAGGACAATATCATTACAGTTACAGAACCCGGAGACACGGGGTAAATGTGTGCCAACATGTGGTACAAGAGGGTTGGAGGACAATATCATTACAGTTACAGAACCCGGAGACACGGGGTAAATGTGTGCCAACATGTGGTACAAGAGGGTTGGAGGACAATATCATTACAGTTACAGAACCCGGAGACGCCGGGGTAAATGTGTGCCAACATGTGGTACAAGAGGGTTGGAGGACAATATCATTACAGTTACAGAACCCGGAGACGCCGGGGTAAATGTGTGTCAACATGTGGTACAAGAGGGTTGGAGGACAATATCATTACAGTTACAGAACCCGGAGACCCCGGGGTAAATGTGTGCCAACATGTGGTACAAGAGGGTTGGAGGACAATATCATTACAGTTACAGAACCCGGAGACACGGGGTAAATGTGTGCCAACATGTGGTACAAGAGGGTTGGAGGACAATATCATTACAGTTACAGAACCCGGAGACGCCGGGGTAAATGTGTGCCAACATGTGGTACAAGAGGGTTGGAGGACAATATCATTACAGTTACAGAACCCGGAGACGCCGGGGTAAATGTGTGCCAACATGTGGTACAAGAGGGTTGGAGGACAATATCATTACAGTTACAGAACCCGGAGACGCCGGGGTAAATGTGTGCCAACATGTGGTACAAGAGGGTTGGAGGACAATATCATTACAGTAACAGAACCCGGAGACACGGGGTAAATGTGTGCCAACATGTGGTACAAGAGGGTTGGAGGACAATATCATTACAGTAACAGAACCCGGAGACACGGGGTAAATGTGTGCCAACATGTGGTACAAGAGGGTTGGAGGACAATATCATTACAGTTACAGAACCCGGAGACACGGGGTAAATGTGTGCCAACATGTGGTACAAGAGGGTTGGAGGACAATATCATTACAGTAACAGAACCCGGAGACACGGGGTAAATGTGTGCCAACATGTGGTACAAGAGGGTTGAAGGACAATATCATTACAGTTACAGAACCCGGAGACACCGGGGTAAATGTGTGCCAACATGTGGTACAAGAGGGTTGGAGGACAATATCATTACAGTAACAGAACCCGGAGACACGGGGTAAATGTGTGCCAACATGTGGTACAAGAGGGTGGGAGGACAATATCATTACAGTTACAGAACCCGGAGACGCCGGGGTAAATGTGTGCCAACATGTGGTACAAGAGGGTTGGAGGACAATATCATTACAGTTACAGAACCCGGAGACACCGGGGTAAATGTGTGCCAACATGTGGTACAAGAGGGTTGGAGGACAATATCATTACAGTTACAGAACCCGGAGACACGGGGTAAATGTGTGCCAACATGTGGTACAAGAGGGTTGGAGGACAATATCATTACAGTTACAGAACCCGGAGACACCGGGGTAAATGTGTGCCAACATGTGGTACAAGAGGGTTGGAGGACAATATCATTACAGTTACAGAACCCGGAGACGCCGGGGTAAATGTGTGCGCACATGTGGTACAAGAGGGTGGGAGGACAATATCATTACAGTTACAGAACCCGGAGACGCCGGGGTAAATGTGTGCCAACATGTGGTACAAGAGGGTTGGAGGACAATATCATTACAGTTACAGAACCCGGAGACGCCGGGGTAAATGTGTGCCAACATGTGGTACAAGAGGGTTGGAGGACAATATCATTACAGTAACAGAACCCGGAGACGCCGGGGTAAATGTGTGCCAACATGTGGTACAAGACGGTTGGAGGACAATATCATTACAGTTACAGAACCCGGAGACGCCGGGGTAAATGTGTGCCAACATGTGGTACAAGAGGGTTGGAGGACAATATCATTACAGTTACAGAACCCGGAGACACGGGGTAAATGTGTGTCAACATGTGGTACAAGAGGGTTGGAGGACAATATCTTTACAGTTACAGAACCCGGAGACACGGGGTAAATGTGTGCCAACATGTGGTACAAGAGGGTGGGAGGACAATATCATTACAGTTACAGAACCCGGGGACGCCGGGGTAAATGTGTGCCAACATGTGGTACAAGAGGGTTGAAGGACAATATCATTACAGTTACAGAACCCGGAGACACGGGGTAAATGTGTGCCAACATGTGGTACAAGAGGGTTGGAGGACAATATCATTACAGTTACAGAACCCGGAGACGCCGGGGTAAATGTGTGCCAACATGTGGTACAAGAGGGTTGAAGGACAATATCATTACAGTTACAGAACCCGGAGACACGGGGTAAATGTGTGCCAACATGTGGTACAAGAGGGTTGGAGGACAATATCATTACAGTTACAGAACCCGGAGATGCCGGGGTAAATGTGTGCCAACATGTGGTACAAGAGGGTTGGAGGACAATATCATTACAGTTACAGAACCCGGAGACACGGGGTAAATGTGTGCCAACATGTGGTACAAGAGGGTGGGAGGACAATATCATTACAGTTACAGAACCCGGGGACGCCGGGGTAAATGTGTGCCAACATGTGGTACAAGAGGGTTGAAGGACAATATCATTACAGTTACAGAACCCGGAGACACGGGGTAAATGTGTGCCAACATGTGGTACAAGAGGGTTGGAGGACAATATCATTACAGTTACAGAACCCGGAGACGCCGGGGTAAATGTGTGCCAACATGTGATACAAGATGGTTGGAGGACAATATCATTACAGTTACAGAACCCGGAGACGCCGGGGTAAATGTGTGCCAACATGTGGTACAAGAGGGTTGGAGGACAATATCATTACAGTTACAGAACCCGGAGACGCCGGGGTAAATGTGTGCCAACATGTGGTACAAGAGGGTGGGAGGACAATATCATTACAGTTACAGAACCCGGAGACGCCGGGGTAAATGTGTGCCAACATGTGGTACAAGAGGGTTGAAGGACAATATCATTACAGTTACAGAACCCGGAGACGCCGGGGTAAATGTGTGCCAACATGTGGTACAAGAGGGTTATAGGACAATATCATTACAGTTACAGAACCCGGAGACGCCGGGGTAAATGTGTGCCAACATGTGGTACAAGAGGGTTGAAGGACAATATCATTACAGTTACAGAACCCGGAGACACGGGGTAAATGTGTGCTAACATGTGGTACAAGAGGGTTGGAGGACAATATCATTACAGTTACAGAACCCGGAGACGCCGGGGTAAATGTGTGCCAACATGTGGTACAAGAGGGTTGGATGACAATATCATTACAGTTACAGAACCCGGAGACGCCGGGGTAAATGTGTGCCAACATGTGGTACAAGAGGGTTGGAGGACAATATCATTACAGTTACAGAACCCGGAGACGCCGGGGTAAATGTGTGCCAACATGTGGTACAAGAGGGTTGGAGGACAATATCATTACAGTTACAGAACCCGGAGACGCCGGGGTAAATGTGTGCCAACATGTGGTACAAGAGGGTTGAAGGACAATATCATTACAGTTACAGAACCCGGAGACACGGGGTAAATGTGTGCTAACATGTGGTACAAGAGGGTTGAAGGACAATATCATTACAGTTACAGAACCCGGAGACACGGGGTAAATGTGTGCTAACATGTGGTACAAGAGGGTTGGAGGACAATATCATTACAGTTACAGAACCCGGAGACGCCGGGGTAAATGTGTGCCAACATGTGGTACAAGAGGGTTGGAGGACAATATCATTACAGTTACAGAACCCGGAGACACGGGGTAAATGTGTGCCAACATGTGGTACAAGAGGGTTGGAGGACAATATCATTACAGTTACAGAACCCGGAGACGCCGGGGTAAATGTGTGTCAACATGTGGTACAAGAGGGTTGGAGGACAATATCATTACAGTTACAGAACCCGGAGACGCCGGGGTAAATGTGTGCCAACATGTGATACAAGAGGGTTGGAGGACAATATCATTACAGTTACAGAACCCGGAGACGCCGGGGTAAATGTGTGCCAACATGTGGTACAAGAGGGTTGGAGGACAATATCATTACAGTTACAGAACCCGGAGACACGGGGTAAATGTGTGCCAACATGTGGTACAAGAGGGTTGGAGGACAATATCATTACAGTTACAGAACCCGGAGACACGGGGTAAATGTGTGCCAACATGTGGTACAAGAGGGTTGGAGGACAATATCATTACAGTAACAGAACCCGGAGACGCCAGGGTAAATGTGTGCCAACATGTGGTACAAGAGGGTGGGAGGACAATATCATTACAGTTACAGAACCCGGAGACACGGGGTAAATGTGTGCCAACATGTGGTACAAGAGGGTTGGAGGACAATATCATTACAGTAACAGAACCCGGAGACGCCGGGGTAAATGTGTGCCAACATGTGGTACAAGAGGGTGGGAGGACAATATCATTACAGTTACAGAACCCGGAGACACGGGGTAAATGTGTGCCAACATGTGGTACAAGAGGGTTGGAGGACAATATCATTACAGTTACAGAACCCGGAGACGCCGGGGTAAATGTGTGTCAACATGTGGTACAAGAGGGTTGGAGGACAATATCATTACAGTTACAGAACCCGGACACGCCGGGGTAAATGTGTGCCAACATGTGGTACAAGAGGGTTGGAGGACAATATCATTACAGTTGCAGAACCCGGAGACACCGGGGTAAATGTGTGCCAACATGTGGTACAAGAGGGTTGGAGGACAATATCATTACAGTTGCAGAACCCGGAGACACCGGGGTAAATGTGTGCCAACATGTGGTACAAGAGGGTTGGAGGACAATATCATTACAGTTACAGAACCCGGAGACGCCGGGGTAAATGTGTGCCAACATGTGGTACAAGAGGGTTGGAGGACAATATCATTACAGTTACAGAACCCGGAGACACGGGGTAAATGTGTGCCAACATGTGGTACAAGAGGGTTGGAGGACAATATCATTACAGTTACAGAACCCGGAGACGCCGGGGTAAATGTGTGCCAACATGTGGTACAAGAGGGTTGGAGGACAATATCATTACAGTTACAGAACCCGGAGACGCCGGGGTAAATGTGTGCCAACATGTGGTACAAGAGGGTTGGAGGACAATATCATTACAGTTACAGAACCCGGAGACACGGGGTAAATGTGTGCCAACATGTGGTACAAGAGGGTTGGAGGACAATATCATTACAGTTACAGAACCCGGAGACGCCGGGGTAAATGTGTGCCAACATGTGGTACAAGAGGGTTGGAGGACAATATCATTACAGTTACAGAACCCGGAGACGCCGGGGTAAATGTGTGCCAACATGTGGTACAAGAGGGTTGGAGGACAATATCATTACAGTTACAGAACCCGGAGACACCGGGGTAATGTGTGCCAACATGTGGTACAAGAGGGTTGGAGGACAATATCATTACAGTTACAGAACCCGGAGACGCCGGGGTAAATGTGTGCCAACATGTGGTACAAGAGGGTTGGAGGACAATATCATTACAGTTACAGAACCCGGAGACGCCGGGGTAAATGTGTGCCAACATGTGGTACAAGAGGGTTGGAGGACAATATCATTACAGTTACAGAACCCGGAGACTCAAGGTGAGAGGAGCGAGAGATGTGGTTTGGTACTGTGAATATTTCCCTGCTGATTTCACACAGCCTCGTAGTGAGTCCAGCCCAGCAATAAAAAGTGTAGTTCTGGCGTGGTCAGCAGATCCCAAGATTACACGGCCTGGCCTCTGTTTACTTAGGCTAATCCGCTTTGCAGGGGGCTGGGGAGGGCTGCCTACGCGACAGGGGCAGTAATGGCTGTAGGTGTGGGGCTTATACGTGTACCATGATCTACAGCAGTTCGATAGATAACTATATTGATAGTATGCAATTCTTTTTAAGAGCGAAGGGTAACTCTACGTCATAAATTGCAGAAAAGTTTCACTTTTTAATTATATCTCAAGACTGTAACACAAAATTGAAAATTTAAACAACAGTGCACTGTGTTTAGGTTAGCCTACAGACTGAATAAAGTATTATGACCATTAGCGGAGTTTATTTGATTATTAACTCGATAATTAGCAATAAAATTAATTAGATATAAAAACCATACTGATTATATTGTAAGACACATTTTTGAGCATTCAGTACGTAGGGTTTACTAAACCATAGTGCTCTGGTATTGGCGCATAGTGCTCTGGTATTGGCGCATAGTGCTCTGGTATTGGCGCATAGTGCTCTGGTATTGGCGCATAGTGCTCTGGTATTGGCGCATAGTGCTCTATTTACTCCAGCTCTTGGAGCTTTCCAGACGTTTTTAAAGTGTGTAATCTAAACGCGTTTATTTTGTAATTTTTCTTAAATAATTATGTTGTTAAAATGAAATACTGTGAATTGTGAGACACAGTTTTGTTCAAGAAATAAATGTCGAGTGCCTTAATTGTGCATCTGTAGTTCAGATTTCCATTGCAGCATGGATTCATGATTTCACACTTCAATAATTGACATTATTGAAAATACATAAAATTTTCATTGAATTATCATCTATTGTGCAAAACGATAAATTGAACACCTACATGTTAGTTATTTGTGCTTAACTGACCAACTATCAAATTTCACAAAATTAAATAAAAAATATATATATATATGATTATGTGTCACACGCAGAAACTTATTGACCCGGAATAATGTTAAAACCACACACATAATTATAAAACGAAACCAAGGTTACTTACTTTTAAAAACCGGTGAATTTTCGGAGTAATCCGTTCCTACTCCTTCCTCAGACCGAGGCCAACTGCCAAAGGCAGTGCCAAAGGCAGTTGGCCTCGGTCTGAGGAAGGAGTAGGAACGGATTACTCCGAAAATTCACCGGTTTTTAAAAGTAAGTGACCTTGGTTTCGTTTTATAATTGTGTGTGTGGTTTTAATACATGATTATGTATTCAAAAACGTTCTAGAACGAGAAAAAGATGGAAGTTAACAGTAAAGAGTACAGAAGTAATACAAAAGAGTAAAGAGTACAGAAGTAATACGAAAGAGTGAAGAGTACAGAAGTAATAAGAAAGAGTAAAGAGTACAGAAGTAATACGAAAGAGTAAAGAGTACAGAAGTAATACGAAAGAGTAAAGAGTACAGAAGTAATACGAAAGAGTAAAGAGTACAGAAGTAATACGAAAGAGTAAAGAGTACAGAAGTAATACGAAAGAGTAAAGAGTACAGAAGTAATACGAAAGAGTAAAGAGTACAGAAGTAATACGAAAGAGTAAAGAGTACAGAAGTAATACGAAAGAGTAAAGAGTACAGAAGTAATACGAAAGAGTAAAGAGTACAGAAGTAATACGAAAGAGTAAAGAGTACAGAAGTAATACGAAAGAGTAAAGAGTACAGAAGTAATACGAAAGAGTAAAGAGTACAGAAGTAATACGAAAGAGTAAAGAGTACAGAAGTAATACGAAAGAGTAAAGAGTACAGAAGTAATACGAAAGAGTAAAGAGTACGGAAGTAATACGAAAGAGTAAAGAGTACAGAAGTAATACGAAAGAGTAAAGAGTACAGAAGTAATACGAAAGAGTAAAGAGTACAGAAGTAATACGAAAGAGTAAAGAGTACAGAAGTAATACGAAAGAGTAAAGAGTACGGAAGTAATACGAAAGAGTAAAGAGTACGGAAGTAATACGAAAGAGTAAAGAGTACAGAAGTAATACGAAAGAGTAAAGAGTACGGAAGTAATACGAGGTCGAGGAAACATTTAGACTTATATAACAATCTTCATGACAAGTATAATGTATAAGTAGCCACACATAGCATGACAAGTATAATGTATAACCACACATAGCATATCCAAAACATAATTACAGCGTCAAGTTAACTACGCAATAAACACACAACAATGTCGCTCATACTTCTAACTGAGGTGAAACCCCATTAAAAACCTCCCCCCCCCTTCCCCTCCCTCCCCATTCATTCCCCAGGACAAAAACACATTTATAATTACCGCGATAGAATCTCGAGTATGTCCCCCCCAAGAGGCCCCCCTCCCCCCCTCAAGCAGCCCCCCTACCCAGACGACCCCCCCCCCCCATACTCTTCACAAATTAACCAGGTCATATATTATCTCCCACTCACCATGTTTCTTGTATAGCCAAGTATCACAAGAAACAATTGCTTCCTAGGTAGGTGTGTATATATATATATGTATATACACCTCCTATAATTTACACTCCCACAAAACCAAACTTTTCGCAGCTACAAAGAAGTGACATTTTAATTAAAAACCCATGGAAGTTGCTCACAAAGGTTTTGACGTTAAAATATCACGACAGACAACGTTAAACGTTAAAACGGAGACGAAAAAAAAAATAAAAGGTGCAATTTATTTCGTGACCAAAGAGGAGGGGGAGGAAATGGAAGATAAACATTTAACTCGAAGGGCCTATGTGGAGGGAGATGAATGGTACACGGCGCATCGCGGTAACTATAGTTTTCTAATTAAAAATTTTGTCGGGTCACTTTAATTGGAATTATATATTTCTGCACTGTAATAATTTGGATGGGCTATCTACACGGATCGAGAAGTCACTTGGTACGCTAGTGCCTGCTAAGGATTATGGGTAGAAGTTGAACTTATGGAAGTGAGTACGACTTTGATTCAGACAGTGACAAGACTAACCACTAGCGCTGTGGCGTAAAACAGATAACCAATTTTTAACTTCTAGCCTTATCCAACCAGAACCAGGGCTGGGGACTAACTTAAGAGGACGAAGGCATTAGCCGCTCCGCGCGACTCTACCCAGAGATCGCGCCACCGTGGAACGGCACATTGGCGGTTGTAGGTGCGATGCCGTGAGGCGCGGGGTACGGTAAAGCACTCGAGGGGAGGCAAGGCGGCGTAGTGGGAAAGCATGAGTCACGTGTCCGTGCGGTATATCGTTAGGCGGTGCCGCGGCCGCGCAACCTTAGTTATTTCCTGATCAAGTTACACGGCGGTAAAATGCAAACTCAAAGAGAGTTGTTGGTATAGGGACAATAATTGTAAATCATGACTATCTACGACGTACTAAGGGCTATGATTATTATTATAATAATTATAATAATTATTATTATTATTATTATTATTATTATTATTATTATTATTATTATTATTATAATTTTTTGTTATTATTATTATTGCTAAGCTACTATTGTTTTCACTTATTAATCACAGGTTATCGATCCCTGGTCCGATTGTCATTTCATTACACATTACAGTCACAGTCACACAACAGTATCTAGGTAGTCTAAAACAGAACCCGCTCTCCGCGCATCCGGGATCAGGATGCGTGGTCTGGCAGTCATTTCATTTGACATAAATCACACAACAGTATCTAGGCTAGTCTGGGACAAACCCGCTCTCCGCGCATCCAGGAGCAGGATGCGTGGTCTGCCAGTCTTGACATTACACATCACAGTCACACAACAGTATCTAGGCTAGTCTGAGACAAACCCGCTCTCCGCGCATCCAGGAGCAGAATGCGTGGTCTGACAGTCATGACATTTCACAAAATTTTTTCACGTAATCAAAGTTATTTTGTGAATTATAATGCTCAAAGAGGAAATTACTAAAGGAGTTACAATGTTTTGTATATGTTGTAAGGGGTAGGGTAGTAAATAATAAAACTGGCGAAAACAATGGCGGTAGTTTTGAAAACTTTTGAGTACAGCTCGTTTTTAACGCCTCACACAGGGTTTTCTTAGTGATGGAAATAAATAAATTGAACATATTTGACACTGTAGATACTAGTTCCGATTTCCAAAGTCGGAAACTAATGGTAAACTAAATGAGTTTTGAATACTTCTGAAGAAGCAGCAAACTTATCCACTGCTGCGGTTATATCTACGTTTATGTCCATCTCGCACGCTAAGATCATTAGATCCTCGAGTCTCTCCTCCTCAATTGTTGTGCGAAGGCGGTTCTTGATTAATTTCAATTTCGAAAATGTTCGCTCTGCTGACGCAGAAGAAGTCGGAATTGTGCAGGCTGCCTTGTAGGTGGTGAAAAGGTTCGGAAACGCTGTTTGCAAATCATACGAGCTTAAAAGTTGAAGAAGATCCCTCATGTTATATGAAGGCAGAGAAACAGCGGTGTCCTGATTGTCTTCGTCCTAAAACATAATTGTAATTAAGGAAAATGTACATAAGAGCCAAGATTTTATCATTCGATCAATATGCAGCAAATTATTCCTTAAGCTTTGCCGGGCAACATGGAATTATTGTCGGCCCATAGCAACCCTAGAAGACATATCTGCATGCTTTTGACACTAACCTTGTCCTTGTTCAGCTCGTTTGATGAGGAAATTACTCCAGTCAAATTTCTTGTCTGCTGTTGATTGACATGACTCAGACTCTGATGAACTCTTTCTCAATTTAGGTATTGCACTAATTACAGTCGGTGTCTGGGAGGCGGATGGTCGCTTAAATCCTCTTTTGCTAGCTTTAGAGGCACAGCTATCAAGATGCCTTTGCCAGTTTGTCAGATTTAGACACAGCCTATTTTTGCCGCACACGCAACACACGCACTTACTCTCCTCACTTGACATTAAGAGTAAAATGTATCACTATTGTAAACTGCAGTACAATAAAATATCTTCCACGCGTCGGCAAACTTTGCACTTGCAGGCTGCCCGCTGCAGAATGCAACACTCACAAGTCACAACCTACCCGAATCAAGTGGAAAATCACCGAGCCCATCCGCCAACATCGCGCGCTCGCTACTGCCTAGTATTACATTCGGCTAGACTCGCATTTCCGAAGGCTTTGAGGGAAATGGCGCGATATTTTGAAATAAACACTGCTAAAATGAACATTACACTGCCAGTTCTTGGTTCTATACAACATTATTACGTGATGTTATTGAGTGTGAGATATACTATGTTGTTAATTTTTTAAACTAACCCATACCGCTCTAGGGGGTGTAAGCACCCCAAGGGGTGGGTACACCCCCTGAAATTTTCCACCGGCGCAGGTCGCGCCGTAAAACCATAGTCTGCACGCCACTGTACACACCCCATTCATATGGCAACAAGAAAGTTTTACGAAATTTTAGTCAATAATATATATCTTTATACGAGAGAGAGAGAAAGAGAGAGAGAGAGAGAGATAGAGAGAGAGAGAGAGAGAGAGAGAGAGAGAGAGACCGCGCTGAGCAACAAACATTTGCGCCGCAAAGCAGTCGGGCCACCTGCATGTGTGCAGCGTGGCTGTCGAAGCTTGTCACTTCCCCTCCAACACGTGCGACGTAGCGACTCCGCGCTCGCAATACAAGTTGCAGGGGCAGCGGTATACTATCCGGCTATACACAAAACTGGGGATAACTGTAGAAGCTGTAGTTATAATGCGAAAATTATGAATTTTCTAAATGTTTCGCAAGAGAGACTAAAGGACAGGCCTACTAACACGAAATTTTGTTATCTGATTTAGAAAAATATTTATAATATCACTAAGTTGAAAAAAATTTTAATCGAAAATCGGTATTATTAGGTATATTTATAATTCCTTTAGTAACATTACGCAAAAAAAATAAATTGATTATCTCAAAAACTGCAGAATTGGCAACGATTCTTCTGAAGGTCTGCACGCCCGCGTCCTCTTAACGAAAGTAACGCGTTACTTTTTGGGAAACCAACTTTTACAAGTTACTTTTTATGGTAACTTAGCTTACCAGTTACTTAACTTTAATTAATTACTTTTAAAGTCTACAAACTAAACTTTTAAAAGGTACTAATTTTGGGTAACTTCCCCAACTCTGTCAGAAACTAGATGTCTCATCAAATCAAAACTAATGTAGCTGTATTGATTCGTTCGTTAATCTATATAAACTTTATGTGAACCGAGACGGCTGAAGTCGTCCCCTATTTGTTGTCAGCTCATTGTGTGAGAACCGAGACGGCTGAAGTCGTCCCCTATTTGTTGTCAGCTCATTGTGTGAGAACCGAGACGGCTGAAGTCGTCCCCTATTTGTTGTCAGCTCATTGTGTGAGAACCGAGACGGCTGAAGTCGTCCCCTATTTGTTGTCAGCTCATTGTGTGAGAACCGAGACGGCTGAAGTCGTCCCCTATTTGTTGTCAGCTCATTGTGTGAGAACCGAGACGGCTGAAGTCGTCCCCTATTTGTTGTCAGCTCATTGTGTGAGAACCGAGACGGCTGAAGTCGTCCCCTATTTGTTGTCAGCTCATTGTGTGAGAACCGAGACGGCTGAAGTCGTCCCCTATTTGTTGTCAGCTCATTGTATGAGAACCGAGACGGCTGAAGTCGTCCCCTATTTGTTGTCAGCTCATTGTGTGAGAACCGAGACGGCTGAAGTCGTCCCCTATTTGTTGTCAGCTCATTGTATGAGAACCGAGACGGCTGAAGTCGTCCCCTATTTGTTGTCAGCTCATTGTATGAGAACCGAGACGGCTGAAGTCGTCCCCTATTTGTTGTCAGCTCATTGTGTGAGAACCGAGACGGCTGAAGTCGTCCCCTATTTGTTGTCAGCTCATTGTGTGAGAACCGAGACGGCTGAAGTCGTCCCCTATTTGTTGTCAGCTCATTGTGTGAGAACCGAGACGGCTGAAGTCGTCCCCTATTTGTTGTCAGCTCATTGTGTGAGAACCGAGACGGCTGAAGTCGTCCCCTATTTGTTGTCAGCTCATTGTGTGAGAACCGAGACGGCTGAAGTCGTCCCCTATTTGTTGTCAGCTCATTGTGTGAGAACCGAGACGGCTGAAGTCGTCCCCTATTTGTTGTCAGCTCATTGTGTGAGACACACTTCAGAACTAGCCGGATAAGATGACGTCAAAAGAACAACTTGTATTTATCTAAACCACGAGTACACAAGACGTTTCCCACAGTCAAACAAACAGTCAATTGTTTCACTTTTCCGACGGAAACTTTTTTCCCACAAAAAATTTAACAAGCCAATCTCATTAATTCTTATTTTTCCTTCTCTCTTCCTCTGTTTTGGATCTACAATGATAATTACCTCCCCTTAAGCCAGCTATTATATTCTGTAGGCTGGCTTACTTCCCCGGGCCAACCATCATAAACACACACACACTCACACACACATACACTACTACTTTTGTCTTTGTAAACAGTAATTGCCCAGCTAGACCTGAGACGAGAAAAGAAAAATGATAACATGAAACAGAGAGCAGATTGCCTCCGGTTAAGGGAAAGAAAAAGCTTTGCGCGGTTTAGAAGAAGAACTGGAGAAGAGAAGGAAGAAGTTACTTTTGTTGTTTTCACTGTTTGTTTGTTGGGTTTGTGTCAGCGACGAATGGAACTAAATCTTTTGATGTGTTTAAAAGGATCTTCCATCTTATTTCCCGTGTATATATATATATATATTGGAATCACTCATAATTGTCTTCTTTATCCTGGGCTCTAGTCTGGGTATATTGACAGAAGACGTAGACATCCAATCATTTTTTGTCGGGTTACAAAGGATTTGAGGTAACTTATCTAGCGGACCTATAAATAGATCGAGCATGATGGTTTGGTTTGGCGTTTGTCTGTCTATCTATGTCTTGTTGGCAGTATGCTTCTGGTAGGGCCACCCTAGCCGGACAGGTCGAGGAGGAGAAGTCAGACGAAATGCAGTCCACAACCTCCCCACTCCCTTTTTCTCCCCCTTCCCCTATCCTTACCGCCCTCCTACTTGCCTCTGTCCTCCAAACAGCCCCTATTTCATCTTCATATATCACCCACTCATTGTCTCGATTAGCATCGTTGCAAAAATATGAGACGTTAAGCCCAAATATCAATCAATTATACGTCTCTTCCGTCGAAGCTCTTTGGACGCCAAAGACTGGCAAGACAATATCACTACCTCGGCATCTTTCAATGTTATGTATTTATTTTGGCATGGAAAAGAGCAATGATATTCAACAGCTATAGTAGGCTAGACCACCAGTCCCCCAACCTTTCACTCAGTAGCGAGCGTGGCAAATTGAAGCCATTTTGAATTGGGCTGTTGACAGGCTAAGTTGGACCTTTCAGTACTGCTAGCGCTGCGAGCGGCAGAAAGTCGCGTTTGAGACTCCCATTCCCGCCTGTAGTAATTGCCCAATTCAAGATGGCCTCTAATTGACACGCCTGTGGCTGCTAGGTTGCGCATCTAGCCTACTATAGCTGTTGAATATCATTGGAAAAGAGGAAAGCTTCGCATGTTTGCCGCTAGGTAGCGCTAGTGAGTGTGGGGCGAGTAATAGGTCTTATGATAGGCGCTAGGGGTTCAATCACCGGGTGTTTTGAAGCATTACGAAAATCATTCCAATTTACTTCAAGCATTGAGTGTTACGCTGGTCTATACTTATGTAATTTGTGTCGATTTTCGTGTTTATACATTGTGTCATGTTATTCTGTGTCAATAGGCAACAACTTTCGCTGCAGATACCAACAAAGCGTCTATTATCATTAACGATATGTATAAATACACAACAAATAAAATGCATTTACAGTTTTAAATCAAATATATGCAGCTGCTTTCAAAATAGTTGTGTTGCGTGTTTTGTCTTGGCAGCAGTGCAGCATCCAGACGCCGCTTTGCAGTTTACTTCAGGGCTAAGATATGACAGATTTACTTTATACCTCATACTTGTATTGTATTTGATCTCAAGGGAGCAGTTTACTTCAGGGCTAAGATATGACAGATTTACTTTATACCTCATACTTGTATTGTATTTGATCTCAAGGGAGCAGTTTACTTCAGGGCTAAGATATGACAGATTTACTTTATACCTCATACTTGTATTGTATTTGATCACAAGGGAAGCAGTTTACTTCAGGGCTAAGATATGACAGATTTACTTTATACTTCATACTTGTATTGTATTTGATCACAAGGGAAGCAGTTTACTTCAGGGCTAAGATATGACAGATTTACTTTATACCTCATACTTGTATTGTATTTCATACTTGTATTGTATTTCACACTTGTATTTTATTTCATACTTGTATTGTATTTGATCTCAAGGGAAGTGAAACCAGAGACAGAGCTGAAAACTAGCTCAAAAACAAGACCAACGTAAAAATGGCAACACAAATTCTTATGATGTTATATTGATAAACCCAGTTACTTTTCAACCGGCCGAATATAATAAAATCAAAATACGGTTATACCTGGCACTGATTAATTGCGCAATATTTCAACAGCACCTTTTGTCTTCCTCAGACGCGAGTATACCCCGTGGTACCCGTCTGAGGAAGACTGCGGATGCCACCGACATATTACGCAATTGGTGAGTGCCAATATTATGACCATGTTTGTTTATATTATGTAGTGATTTTGTTACAAATTCTCATGTTCACTCTTCCGGACTATATCTCTAAGATCTGGTTGCACTCATCTGGGGTATATGACCCACCGTAGTCCAGAGAGCAATGCAAATGTTATGCTGGGGATGACAGTTACTTTAGGCCTCGGGGCTATCACCGACTCATGTTACACTCTTCCGGACTATATCTCTAAGATCTGGTTGCACTCATCTGGGGTATATGACCTACCGTAGTCCAGAGAGCAATGCAAATGTTATGCTGGGGATGACAGTTACTTTAGGCCTCGGGGCTATCACCGGCTCATGTTACACTCTTCCGGACTATATCTCTAAGATCTGGTTGCACTCATCTGGGGTATATGACCCACCGTAGTCCAGAGAGCAATGCAAATGTTATGCTGGGGATGACAGTTACTTTAGGCCTCGGGGCTATCACCGGCTCATGTTACACTCTTCCGGACTATATCTCTAAGATCTGGTTGCACTCATCTGGGGTATATGACCCACCGTAGTCCAGAGAGCAATGCAAATGTTATGCTGGGGATGACAGTTACTTTAGGCCTCGGGGCTATCACCGGCTCATGTTACACTCTTCCGGACTATATCTCTAAGATCTGGTTGCACTCATCTGGGGTATATGACCCACCGTAGTCCAGAGAGCAATGCAAATGTTATGCTGGGGATGACAGTTACTTAAGGCCTCGGGGCTATCACCGGCTCATGTTACACTCTTCCGGACTATATCTCTAAGATCTGGTTGCACTCATCTGGGGTATATGACCCACCGTAGTCCAGAGAGCAATGCAAATGTTATGCTGGGGATGACAGTTACTTTAGGCCTCGGGGCTATCACCGAGCAGGTCTCATCAAAGTCCTTTATCAGAAAGAGATAAAGGTTTTCCAGCATCCACCGAGTGAGTGGACAGTACAGAGAATGTTCTGGAGTGCTGAGGGCGAGCTGAATAAAAGAACGGCTCGGTCGTAGGTTAGACCGCGAGATTGCGGCGAACAATGCTCTTGAAATAAACGTTGTAATGATTAACCCATAATATACCACAAGATTACTAAGAGCTTTCACAAAACAATAAGGAATTTACTGGTGCTTTGTTATGGTTATACATTTTCTCCATGGAATCACATTAATTTGTGTATATTTTGGAATAGAATTCATTGATAAATAACCTGGAACTTTCACACATCATTATGGCGGGAAAAACGGTTGGATCACAACCGACCAATCGTACAAAAGAAAAAACCCGCTGTTTTGCAGATAATTTCGTATTTATGTATGGAATTTGTATCAAACACGTTCAATAATTTCTCTTGAACATTAGTTCATACGGAAGGTTCAATAATTACAATATTATTAAAGAATATTAGAAAATATTATTATGATCTATATATGTATAAAAAGCAATTGCCTTAATGCCTGCCTGACACTGACTGACTGACTGACTGACTGACTGACTGACTGACTGACTGACTGACTGACTGACTGACTGACTGACTGACTGACTGACTGACTGACTGACTGACTGACTGACTGACTGACTGACTGACTGACTGACTGACTGACTGACTGACTGACTGACTGACTGACTGACTGACTGACTGACTGACTGACTGACTGACTGACTGACTGACTGACTGACTGACTGACTAACTGACTGACTGACTGACTGAATGACTCATCAACGCACAGCCCAAATCGTTTAACCCAGGAATGTGAAATTTTGTAGGTATATATCTTTTATCACATGACACAAACCCACCCACTAAGATAGGATTTTAGAAAATTTTTAAAATGGTGAAGAAAGGGGTTGAAGTTATTTTTTTAGAATACTTATATCTCATGCAACAACCGAAGACATTACAGACGTAAACATTGGTACTTAGATTCTCCATTGAAAATAATGAAATATGTGTTTTACCGTTTTCCGAAAATCTAATGAATGGGGGTGAAAACAGGGGGTTGAATTTTTTATGACGATACCTATGCCTCAAAAACCGAAGATGGAAGATATTTCAAACGTGAAACTTGATATTTAGATTCCTCTTTACAAAATACGAAACATGTGTTTTACCATTTTCCGAAAATCCAGTTAACGGGGGTGAAAAGAGGGGGTAAATTATTCTATGAGGACACCAATATCTCAAAAACCGAAGGTGTTCGAGAGATTAAAATTGGTGGTTAGATTCTCCTTTAAAAATAAAGGAACACATGTTTTACCATTTTCCTAAAATCCTGTTAAAGGGGATGGAAAGGGGTGGTGAAGTGGAGGGGGAAAATTAAAAAAATAATAATAATAATACTTTGTGAGCATGTACGTATATTTAAAAAACGGAAGATGTTACAGACGTGAAAATTGGTTTTTAGATTCTTCTTTAAGAATAAATAAACAAGTGTTTTACATTTTTTTCTAAAATTAAATTAAAACAGGTGAAAACGGGGGGGGGGGGGGGGGGGCGAGGTAAGAAGGAAAGAAGGAGGGAGTGATTTTTTTGATTTCAAAAACTGAAAATGTTATAGACGTGAAACTCGGCAATCAGGTAATCCTTTTAGGCTTAAAGAAATACACAAGTTTCACAATTTTTTGAGAATCCAGTTGAGAGGGGGGGGGGGGGGGGTGGAGGGGGTCAAACCTATCTAAAAAAACAGGTTGCAGGCGTGAAAATTATTATTTACATTCTTATTTAAAAATAAACAAACATGGTTTTTACCGTTTTCCAAAAATCCAATTGAGGGGTGTGAAAATGTGCGGGGAAGATTTTTGCCACGAAGATATTTTAACAAACGAAGATGCTACAGACTTGAAAATTGGTATTTAGATTCTTCATTAAAAATAAATAAATACGTATTTTAATATTTTGTATACCACAATAATTGTACAAGGTCCTCAAATCCACGTGAGCGAAGCCACGGCGGGCAACTGCTAGTGTGATATAAGACGGAAAGTAAAACAGTCATATAAGTTTTACCAAGTGAGATAGTTGTAAATTCCAAAGAGCTTCTATAACAGTTGACGTCACGGACCGTTTCACAATGAAGAAGCGGGAAGGTAAACATTTCAAACTTGAAATGCTAATAGAATTGGAACTATGAACTTCTCAGACATAAAGATTATATCCGCGATAGTTTTAGAGAAGGATGTATCGTGTCTGATGATAATCCGCGCCGCTTCACCTGCCCCGAGATGCGCTGATAATGAGTTCCATTAGACGGAAGGCCCTGCTTGTAAGGTCGGCTTACAGATGTATTCCATTAGACAGAAGGCCGTGCTTTTAAGGTCGGCTTACAGATGTATTCCATTAGACAGAAGGCCGTGCTGGTAAGGTCGGCTTACAGATGTATTCCATTAGACAGAAGGCCGTGCTGGTAAGGTCGGCTTACAGATGTATTCCATTAGACAGAAGGCCATGCTTGTAAGGTCGGCTTACAGATGTATTCCATTAGACAGAAGGCCGTGCTTGTAAGGTCGGCTTGCAGATGTATTCCATTAGACAGAAGGCCATGCTTGTAAGGTCGGCGTACAGATGTATTCCATTAGACAGAAGGCCATGCTGGTAAGGTCGGCTTACAGATGTATTCCATTAGACAGAAGGCCGTGCTGGTAAGGTCGGCTTACAGATGTATTCCATTAGACGGAAGGCCGTGCTTGTAAGGTCGGCTCACAGATGTATTCCATTAGACAGAAGGCCGTGCTTGTAAGGTCGGCTCACAGATGTATTCCATTAGACAGAAGGCCGTGCTTGTAAGGTCGGCTCACAGATGTATTCCATTAGACAGAAGGCCATGCTTGTAAGGTCGGCTTACAGATGTATTCCATTAGACAGAAGGCCATGCTTGTAAGGTCGGCTTACAGATGTTTTCCATTAGACAGAAGGCCATGCTTGTAAGGTCGGCTCACAGATGTATTCCATTAGACGGAAGGCCCTGCTGGTAAGGTCGGCTTACAGATGTATTCCATTAGACAGAAGGCCATGCTTGTAAGGTCGGCTTACAGATGTATTCCATTCGACAGAAGGCCGTGCTTGTAAGGTCGGCTTACAGATGTATTCCATTCGACAGAAGGCCGTGCTGGTAAGGTCGGCTTACAGATGTATTCCATTAGACAGAAGGCCGTGCTTGTAAGGTCGGCTTACAGATGTATTCCATTAGACAGAAGGCCATGCTTGTAAGGTCGGCTTACAGATGTATTCCATTAGACAGAAGGCCGTGCTTGTAAGGTCGGCTTACAGATGTATTCCATTAGACAGAAGGCCATGCTTGTAAGGTCGGCTTACAGATGTATTCCATTAGACAGAAGGCCATGCTTGTAAGGTCGGCTTACAGATGTATTCCATTATACAGAAGGCCATGCTTGTAAGGTCGGCTTACAGATGTATTCCATTAGACAGAAGGCCCTGCTTGTAAGGTCGGCTTACAGATGTATTCCATTAGACAGAAGGCCCTGCTTGTAAGGTCGGCTTACAGATGTATTCCATTAGACAGAAGGCCATGCTTGTAAGGTCGGCTTACAGATGTATTCCATTAGACAGAAGGCCATGCTGGTAAGGTCGGCTTACAGATGTTTTCCATTAGACAGAAGGCCGTGCTTGTAAGGTCGGCTTACAGATGTATTCCATTAGACAGAAGGCCATGCTTGTAAGGTCGGCTTACAGATGTATTCCATTAGACAGAAGGCCCTGCTTGTAAGGTCGGCTTACAGATGTATTCCATTAGACAGAAGGCCCTGCTTGTAAGGTCGGCTTACAGATGTATTCCATTAGACAGAAGGCCATGCTTGTAAGGTCGGCTTACAGATGTATTCCATTAGACAGAAGGCCCTGCTTGTAAGGTCGGCTTACAGATGTATTCCATTAGACAGAAGGCCATGCTTGTAAGGTCGGCTTACAGATGTATTCCATTAGACAGAAGGCCCTGCTTGTAAGGTCGGCTTACAGATGTATTCCATTAGACAGAAGGCCCTGCTTGTAAGGTCGGCTTACAGATGTATTCCATTAGACAGAAGGCCGTGCTTGTAAGGTCGGCTTACAGATGTATTCCATTAGACAGAAGGCCATGCTTGTAAGGTCGGCTTACAGATGTATTCCATTAGACAGAAGGCCGTGCTTGTAAGGTCGGCTTACAGATGTATTTAAGAGTTAAGGGTTAAAAAGTCAAATCAAGCCAAAAGCATTACGGCGCTTACACAACTTCCTAAGATCAAAGATAAAAGGAAACCATAGCAACGTTTCCCCTTATACCTAATATTCTTAGCCCAGCCAATGAGAGGCGACGTTTTATAAATCCTGCCAATGGTGGCGATCATAAGAAAAACAGTTAGGAAAATTCAAGTTTGTAAACCGATCTTTACTAAATCATTCCACAAAGTGTTTAATTTTCGTCCGAACTCTTTCAATACTCGTGTTTTTGCGGACTACAACCTTAATAACAACATAAAGTATAGAGCCCAGTCTGAGCAACCCAGGTAATAAGCCAAGGACTTATCTCTATAGAGCCCAGTCTGAGCAACCCAGGTAATAAGCCAAGGACTTATCTCTATAGAGCCCAGTCTGAGCGACCCAGGTAATAAGCCAAGGACTTATCTCTATAGAGCCCAGTCTGAGCGACCCAGGTAATAAGCCAAGGACTTATCTCTATAGAGCCCAGTCTGAGCAACCCAGGTAATAAGCCAAGGACTTATCTCTATAGAGCCCAGTCTGAGCAACCCAGGTAATAAGTCAAGGACTTATCTCTATAGGGCCCAGTCTAAGCAACCCAGGTAATAAGCCAAGGACTTATCTCTATAGAGCCCAGTCTGAGCAACCCAGGTAATAAGCCAAGGACTTATCTCTATAGAGCCCAGTCTGAGCAACCCAGGTAATAAGTCAAGGACTTATCTCTATAGGGCCCAGTCTAAGCAACCCAGGTAATAAGCCAAGGACTTATCTCTATAGAGCCCAGTCTGAGCGACCCAGGTAATAAGCCAAGGACTTATCTCTATAGAGCCCAGTCTGAGCAACCCAGGTAATAAGCCAAGGACTTATCTCTATAGAGCCCAGTCTGAGCAACCCAGGTAATAAGCCAAGGACTTATCTCTATAGGGCCCAGTCTGAGCAACCCAGGTAATAAGCCAAGGACTTATCTCTATAGAGCCCAGTCTGAGCAACCCAGGTAATAAGCCAAGGACTTATCTCTATAGAGCCCAGTCTGAGCAACCCAGGTAATAAGCCAAGGACTTATCTCTATAGAGCCCAGTCTGAGCAACCCAGGTAATAAGCCAAGGACTTATCTCTATAGAGCCCAGTCTGAGCAACCCAGGTAATAAGCCAAGGACTTATCTCTATAGAGCCCAGTCTGAGCAACCCAGGTAATAAGCCAAGGACTTATCTCTATAGAGCCCAGTCTGAGCAACCCAGGTAATAAGCCAAGGACTTATCTCTATAGAGCCAAGTCTGAGCAACCCAGGTAATAAGCCAAGGACTTATCTCTATAGGGCCCAGTCTGAGCAACCCAGGTAATAAGCCAAGGACTTATCTCTATAGAGCCCAGTCTGAGCAACCCAGGTAATAAGCCAAGGACTTATCTCTATAGAGCCCAGTCTGAGCAACCCAGGTAATAAGCCAAGGACTTATCTCTATAGAGCCCAGTCTGAGCAACCCAGGTAATAAGCCAAGGACTTATCTCTATAGAGCCCAGTCTGAGCAACCCAGGTAATAAGCCAAGGACTTATCTCTATAGAGCCCAGTCTGAGCAACCCAGGTAATAAGCCAAGGACTTATCTCTATAGGGCCCAGTCTGAGCAACCCAGGTAATAGGCCAAGGACTTATCTCTATAGAGCCCCGTCTGAGCAACCCAGGTAATAAGCCAAGGACTTATCTCTATAGAGCCAAGTCTGAGCAACCCAGGTAATAAGCCAAGGACTTATCTCTATAGAGCCCAGTCTGAGCAGCCCAGGTAATAAGCCAAGGACTTATCTCTATATAGCCCAGTCTGAGCAACCCAGGTAATAAGCCAAGGACTTATCTCTATAGAGCCAAGTCTGAGCAGCCCAGGTAATAAGCCAAGGACTTATCTCTATAGAGCCCAGTCTGAGCAACCCAGGTAATAAGCCAAGGACTTATCTCTATAGAGCCCAGTCTGAGCAACCCAGGTAATAAGCCAAGGACTTATCTCTATAGAGCCCAGTAGAGCAACCCGGGTAATAAGCCAAGGACTTATCTCTATAGAGCCCAGTCTGAGCAACCCAGGTAATAAGCCAAGGACTTATCTCTATAGAGCCCAGTCTGAGCGACCCAGGTAATAAGCCAAGGACTTATCTCTATAGAGCCCAGTCTGAGCGACCCAGGTAATAAGCCAAGGACTTATCTCTATAGAGCCCAGTCTGAGCAACCCAGGTAATAAGCCAAGGACTTATCTCTATAGAGCCCAGTCTAAGCAACCCAGGTAATAAGCCAAGGACTTATCTCTATAGAGCCCAGTAGAGCAACCCAGGTAATAAGCCAAGGACTTATCTCTATAGAGCCCAGTCTGAGCAACCCAGGTAATAAGCCAAGGACTTATCTCTATAGAGCCCAGTCTGAGCAACCCAGGTAATAAGCCAAGGACTTATCTCTATAGAGCCCAGTCTGAGCAACCCAGGTAATAAGCCAAGGACTTATCTCTATAGAGCCCAGTCTGAGCAACCCAGGTAATAAGCCAAGGACTTATCTCTATAGAGCCCAGTAGAGCAACCCAGGTAATAAGCCAAGGACTTATCTCTATAGAGCCCAGTCTGAGCAACCCAGGTAATAAGCCAAGGACTTATCTCTATAGAGCCCAGTCTGAGCAACGCAGGTAATAAGCCAAGGACTTATCTCTATAGAGCCCAGTCTGAGCGACCCAGGTAATAAGCCAAGGACTTATCTCTATAGAGTCCAGTCTGAGCAACCCAGGTAATAAGCCAAGGACTTATCTCTATAGAGCCCAGTCTGAGCGACCCAGGTAATAAGCCAAGGACTTATCTCTATAGAGCCCAGTCTGAGCAACCCAGGTAATAAGCCAAGGACTTATCTCTATAGAGCCCAGTCTGAGCAACCCAGGTAATAAGCCAAGGACTTATCTCTATAGAGTCCAGTCTGAGCAACCCAGGTAATAAGCCAAGGACTTATCTCTATAGAGCCCAGTCTGAGCGACCCAGGTAATAAGCCAAGGACTTATCTCTATAGGGCCCAGTCTGAGCAACCCAGGTAATAAGCCAAGGACTTATCTCTATAGAGCCCAGTCTGAGCAACCCAGGTAATAAGCCAAGGACTTATCTCTATAGAGCCCAGTCTGAGCAACCCAGGTAATAGGCCAAGGACTTATCTCTATAGAGCCAAGTCTGAGCAACCCAGGTAATAAGCCAAGGACTTATCTCTATAGAGCCCAGTCTGAGCAACCCAGGTTATAAGCCAAGGACTTATCTCTATAGAGCCCAGTCTGAGCAACCCAGGTAATAAGCCAAGGACTTATCTCTATAGAGCCCAGTCTGAGCAACCCAGGTAATAAGCCAAGGACTTATCTCTATAGAGCCCAGTCTGAGCAACCCAGGTAATAAGAGAAGGAATTATCTATATAGAGCCAAGTCTGAGCGACCCAGGTAATAAGCCAAGGACTTATCTCTATAGAGCCCAGTCTGAGCAACCCAGGTAATAAGAGAAGGAATTATCTATATAGAGCCAAGTCTGAGCAACCCAGGTAATAAGCCAAGGACTTATCTCTATAGAGCCCAGTCTGAGCAACCCAGGTAATAAGAGAAGGAATTATCTCTATAGAGCCCAGTCTGAGCAACCCAGGTAATAAGAGAAGGAATTATCTCTATAGAGCCCAGTCTGAGCAACCCAGGTAATAAGAGAAGGAATTATCTCTATAGAGCCCAGTCTGAGCAACCCAGGTAATAGGCCAAGGACTTATCTCTATAGAGCCCAGTCTGAGCAACCCAGGTAATAAGCCAAGGACTTATCTCTATAGAGCCCAGTCTGAGCAACCCAGGTAATAAGCCAAGGACTTATCTCTATAGAGTCCAGTCTGAGCAACCCAGGTAATAAGCCAAGGACTTATCTCTATAGAGCCAAGTCTGAGCAACCCAGGTAATAAGCCAAGGACTTATCTCTATAGAGCCCAGTCTGAGCAACCCAGGTAATAAGCCAAGGACTTATCTCTATAGAGCCCAGTCTGAGCAACCCAGGTAATAAGCCAAGGACTTATCTCTATAGAGCCCAGTCTGAGCAACCCAGGTAATAAGCCAAGGACTTATCTCTATAGAGTCCAGTCTGAGCAACCCAGGTAATAAGCCAAGGACTTATCTCTATAGAGCCCAGTCTGAGCGACCCAGGTAATAAGCCAAGGACTTATCTCTATAGAGCCAAGTCTGAGCAACCCAGGTAATAAGCCAAGGACTTATCTCTATAGAGCCCAGTCTGAGCAACCCAGGTAATAAGCCAAGGATTTATCTCTCAGCTCCTAGCCCAATCAGCTGAAGAAAGCGAAACAGACATGGTGAAATATCAAAGAAAAAAGATTAATCAAAGCGACTACGAGATGTAAACGCCCTCAGCGACTTAGTCAGCTCAGTCTGTCCGTCTGTCCGTCTGTCTGTCCGTCTGTCTGTCTGTCTTAGCTAGGTTTGAGAATTAACGAAGAACTGTAATTAAATATAGAACCTCTGAAAGCTCTACTCACAGCCCGCTAACAAACTCCACGTCTTGAAACTAATCCAGATGACACAAAGTCGGTGGTGATGTTGTATCCCACTACCCCCCCAGTACCTGTGTTACTGACTGGACCTATATCTGCTGGTAGGCGCATATAGCCTACACACTTTGCTAACCCACCAGTACCTGTGTTACTGACTGGACCTATATCTGCTGGTAGGCGGATATAGTCTACACACTTTGCTACCCCGCCAGTACCTGTGTTACTGACTGGACCTATATCTGCTGGTAGGCGGATATAGCCTACACACTTTGCTACCCCGCCAGTACCTGTGTTACTGACTGGACCTATATCTGCTGGTAGGCGGATATAGCCTACACACTTTGCTACCCCGCCAGTACCTGTGTTACTGACTGCACCTATATCTGCTGGTAGGCGCATATAGCCTACACACTTTGCTACCCCACCAGTACCTGTGTTACTGACTGCACCTATATCTGCCATGGTAGGCGGATATAGCCTACACACTTTGCTACCCCGCCAGTACCTGTGTTACTGACTGGACCTATATCTGCTCGTAGGCGGATATAGCCTACACACTTTGCTACCCCGCCAGTACCTGTGTTACTGACTGGACCTATATCTGCTGGTAGGCGGATATAGCCTACACACTTTGCTACCCCGCCAGTACCTGTGTTACTGACTGGACCTATATCTGCTGGTAGGCGCATATAGCCTACACACTTTGCTACCCCGCCAGTACCTGTGTTACTGACTGGACCTATATCTGCTCGTAGGCGGATATAGCCTACACACTTTGCTACCCCGCCAGTACCTGTGTTACTGACTGGACCTATATCTGCTGGTAGGCGGATATAGCCTACACACTTTGCTACCCCACCAGTAACTGTGTTACTGACTGGACCTATATCTGCTGGTAGGCGGATATAGCCTACACACTTTGCTACCCCGCCAGTACCTGTGTTACTGACTGGACCTATATCTGCTGGTAGGCGGATATAGCCTACACACTTTGCTACCCCACCAGTAACTGTGTTACTGACTGGACCTATATCTGCTGGTAGGCGGATATAGCCTACACACTTTGCTACCCCGCCAGTACCTGTGTTACTGACTGGACCTATATCTGCTGGTAGGCGGATATAGTCTACACACTTTGCTACCCCACCAGTACCTGTGTTACTGACTGGACCTATATCTGCTGGTAGGCGGATATAGTCTACACACTTTGCTACCCCGCCAGTACCTGTGTTACTGACTGCACCTATATCTGCTGGTAGGCGGATATAGCCTACACACTTTGCTACCCCGCCAGTACCTGTATTACTGACTGCACCTATATCTGCCATGGTAGGCGGATATAGCCTACACACTTTGCTACCCCACCAGTACCTGTGTTACTGACTGCACCTATATCTGCTGGTAGGCGGATATAGCCTACACACTTTGCTACCCCGCCAGTACCTGTGTTACTGACTGCACCTATATCTGCTGGTAGGCGGATATAGCCTACACACTCTGCTACCCCACCAGTACCTGTGTTACTGACTGCACCTATATCTGCTGGTAGACGGATATAGTCTACACACTTTGCTACCCCACCAGTACCTGTGTTACTGACTGCACCTATATCTGCTGGTAGGCGGATATAGCCTACACACTCTGCTACCCCACCAGTACCTGTGTTACTGACTGGACCTATATCTGCTGGTAGGCGGATATAGTCTACACACTTTGCTACCCCGCCAGTACCTGTGTTACTGACTGCACCTATATCTGCTGGTAGGCGGATATAGCCTACACACTTTGCTACCCCGCCAGTACCTGTATTACTGACTGCACCTATATCTGCCATGGTAGGCGGATATAGCCTACACACTTTGCTACCCCGCCAGTACCTGTGTTACTGACTGCACCTATATCTGCTGGTAGGCGGATATAGCCTACACACCTTGCTACCCCGCCAGTACCTGTGTTACTGACTGGACCTATATCTGCTGGTAGGCGGATATAGCCTACACACTTTGCTACCCCGCCAGTACCTGTGTTACTGACTGGACCTATATCTGCTCGTAGGCGGATATAGCCTACACACTTTGCTACCCCGCCAGTACCTGTGTTACTGACTGGACCTATATCTGCTGGTAGGCGGATAAAGCCTACACACTTTGCTACCCCGCCAGTACCTGTGTTACTGACTGGACCTATATCTGCTGGTAGGCGGATAAAGCCTACACACTTTGCTACCCCGCCAGTACCTGTGTTACTGACTAGACCTATATCTGCTGGTAGGCGGATATAGCCTACACACTTTGCTACCCCGCCAGTACCTGTGTTACTGACTGGACCTATATCTGCTGGTAGGCGGATATAGCCTACACACTTTGCTACCCCGCCAGTACCTGTGTTACTGACTGGACCTATATCTGCTGGTAGGCGGATAAAGCCTACACACTTTGCTACCCCGCCAGTACCTGTGTTACTGACTAGACCTATATCTGCTGGTAGGCGGATAAAGCCTACACACTTTGCTACCCCGCCAGTAACTGTGTTACTGACTGGACCTATATCTGCTGGTAGGCGGATATAGCCTACACACTTTGCTACCCCGCCAGTACCTGTGTTACTGACTGGACCTATATCTGCTGGTAGGCGGATAAAGCCTACACACTTTGCTACCCCGCCAGTACCTGTGTTACTGACTAGACCTATATCTGCTGGTAGGCGGATATAGTCTACACACTTTGCTACCCCACCAGTACTTGTGTTACTGACTGCACCTATATCTGCTGGTAGGCGGATATAGTCTACACACTTTGCTAACCCACCAGTACCTGTGTTACTGACTGGACCTATATCTGCTGGTAGGCGGATATAGTCTACACACTTTGCTACCCCACCAGTACTTGTGTTACTGACTGCACCTATATCTGCTGGTAGGCGGATATAGTCTACACACTTTGCTAACCCACCAGTACCTGTGTTACTGACTGGACCTATATCTGCTGGTAGGCGGATATAGTCTACACACTTTGCTAACCCACCAGTACCTGTGTTACTGACTGCACCTATATCTGCTGGTAGGCGGATATAGTCTACACACTTTGCTACCCCACCAGTACTTGTGTTACTGACTGCACCTATATCTGCTGGTAGGCGGATATAGTCTACACACTTTGCTACCCCGCCAGTACCTGTGTTACTGACTAGACCTATATCTGCTGGTAGGCGGATATAGTCTACACACTTTGCTAACCCACCAGTACCTGTGTTACTGACTGGACCTATATCTGCTGGTAGGCGGATATAGCCTACACACTTTGCTACCCCGCCAGTACCTGTGTTACTGACTGGACCTATATCTGCTGGTAGGCGGATATAGCCTACACACTTTGCTACCCCACCAGTACCTGTGTTACTGACTGCACCTATATCTGCTGGTAGGCGGATATAGCCTACACACTTTGCTACCCCGCCAGTACCTGTGTTACTGACTGGACCTATATCTGCTGGTAGGCGGATATAGTCTACACACTTTGCTACCCCGCCAGTACCTGTGTTACTGACTGGACCTTTATCTGCTGGTAGGCGGATATAGCCTACACACTTTGCTAACCCACCAGTACCTGTGTTACTGACTGGACCTATATCTGCTGGTAGGCGCATATAGCCTACACACTTTGCTACCCCACCAGTACCTGTGTTACTGACTGGACCTTTATCTGCTGGTAGGCGGATATAGCCTACACACTTTGCTACCCCGCCAGTACCTGTGTTACTGACTGGACCTATATCTGCTGGTAGGCGGATATAGTCTACACACTTTGCTACCCCACCAGTACCTGTGTTACTGACTGCACCTATATCTGCTGGTAGGCGGATATAGCCTACACACTTTGCTACCCCACCAGTACCTGTGTTACTGACTGGACCTTTATCTGCTGGTAGGCGGATATAGCCTACACACTTTGCTACCCCGCCAGTACCTGTGTTACTGACTGGACCTATATCTGCTGGTAGGCGGATATAGCCTACACACTTTGCTACCCCACCAGTACCTGTGTTACTGACTGCACCTATATCTGCTGGTAGGCGGATATAGCCTACACACTTTGCTACCCCGCCAGTACCTGTGTTACTGACTGCACCTATATCTGCTGGTAGGCGGATATAGCCTACACACTTTGCTACCCCACCAGTACCTGTGTTACTGACTGCACCTATATCTGCTGGTAGACGGATATAGTCTACACACTTTGCTACCCCACCAGTACCTGTGTTACTGACTGCACCTATATCTGCTGGTAGGCGGATATAGCCTACACACTTTGCTGCCCCACCAGTACCTGTGTTACTGACTGGACCTATATCTGCTGGTAGGCGGATATAGTCTACACACTTTGCTACCCCACCAGTACCTGTGTTACTGACTGGACCTTTATCTGCTGGTAGACGGATATAGTCTACACACTTTGCTACCCCACCAGTACCTGTGTTACTGACTGGACCTTTATCTGCTGGTAGGCGGATATAGCCTACACACTTTGCTAACCCACCAGTACCTGTGTTACTGACTGCACCTATATCTGCTGGTAGGCGGATATAGCCTACACACTTTGCTACCCCACCAGTACCTGTGTTACTGACTGCACCTATATCTGCCATGGTAGGCGGATATAGCCTACACACTTTGCTAACCCACCAGTACCTGTGTTACTGACTGCACCTATATCTGCTGGTAGGCGGATATAGCCTACACACTTTGCTACCGCACCAGTACCTGTGTTACTGACTGGACCTATATCTGCTGGTAGGCGGATATAGCCTACACACTTTGCTAACCCACCAGTACCTGTGTTACTGACTGCACCTATATCTGCTGGTAGGCGGATATAGCCTACACACTTTGCTACCCCACCAGTACCTGTGTTACTGACTGCACCTATATCTGCCATGGTAGGCGGATATAGCCTACACACTTTGCTAACCCACCAGTACCTGTGTTACTGACTGCACCTATATCTGCTGGTAGGCGGATATAGCCTACACACTTTGCTACCGCACCAGTACCTGTGTTACTGACTGGACCTATATCTGCTGGTAGGCGGATATAGCCTACACACTTTGCTACCCCGCCAGTACCTGTGTTACTGACTGGACCTATATCTGCTGGTAGGCGGATATAGCCTACACACTTTGCTACCCCGCCAGTACCTGTGTTACTGACTGGACCTATATCTGCTGGTAGGCGGATATAGTCTACACACTTTGCTACCCCGCCAGTACCTGTGTTACTGACTGGACCTATATCTGCTGGTAGGCGGATATAGCCTACACACTTTGCTACCCCGCCAGTACCTGTGTTACTGACTGGACCTATATCTGCTGGTAGGCGGATATAGCCTACACACTTTGCTACCCCACCAGTACCTGTGTTACTGACTGGACCTATATCTGCTGGTAGGCGGATATAGTCTACACACTTTGCTACCCCACCAGTACCTGTGTTACTGACTGGACCTATATCTGCTGGTAGGCGGATATAGCCTACACATTTTGCTACCCCACCAGTACCTGTGTTACTGACTGCACCTATATCTGCTGGTAGGCGGATATAGCCTACACACTTTGCTACCCCACCAGTACCTGTGTTACTGACTGGACCTATATCTGCTGGTAGGCGGATATAGTCTACACACTTTGCTACCCCACCAGTACCTGTGTTACTGACTGGACCTATATCTGCTGGTAGGCGGATATAGCCTACACACTTTGCTACCCCACCAGTACCTGTGTTACTGACTGCACCTATATCTGCTGGTAGGCGGATATAGTCTACACACTTTGCTACCCCACCAGTACCTGTGTTACTGACTGGACCTATATCTGCTGGTAGGCGGATATAGCCTACACACTTTGCTACCCCACCAGTACTTGTGTTACTGACTGCACCTATATCTGCTGGTAGGCGGATATAGCCTACACACTTTGCTACCCCGCCAGTACCTGTGTTACTGACTGGACCTATATCTGCTGGTAGGCGCATATAGCCTACACACTTTGCTACCCCACCAGTACCTGTGTTACTGACTGCACCTATATCTGCTGGTAGGCGGATATAGCCTACACACTTTGCTACCCCACCAGTACCTGTGTTACTGACTGCACCTATATCTGCTGGTAGGCGGATATAGCCTACACACTTTGCTACCCCGCCAGTACCTGTGTTGCTGACTGGACCTATATCTGCTGGTAGGCGGATATAGCCTACACACTTTGCTACCCCGCCAGTACCTGTGTTACTGACTGCACCTATATCTGCTGGTAGGCGGATATTGCCTACATACTTTGCTACCCCGCCAGTACCTGTGTTACTGACTGCACCTATATCTGCTGGTAGGCGGATATAGCCTACACACTTTGCTACCCCACCAGTACCTGTGTTACTGACTGGACCTATATCTGCTGGTAGGCGGATATAGCCTACACACTTTGCTACCCCGCCAGTACCTGTGTTACTGACTGGACCTATATCTGCTGGTAGGCGGATAAAGCCTACACACTTTGCTACCCCGCCAGTACCTGTGTTACTGACTGGACCTATATCTGCTGGTAGGCGGATATAGCCTACACACTTTGCTACCCCGCCAGTACCTGTGTTACTGACTGGACCTATATCTGCTGGTAGGCGGATATAGCCTACACACTTTGCTACCCCGCCAGTACCTGTGTTACTGACTGGACCTATATCTGCTGGTAGGCGGATATAGCCTACACACTTTGCTACCCCGCCAGTACCTGTGTTACTGACTGGACCTATATCTGCTGGTAGGCGGATATAGCCTACACACTTTGCTACCCCGCCAGTACCTGTGTTACTGACTGGACCTATATCTGCTGGTAGGCGGATAAAGCCTACACACTTTGCTACCCCGCCAGTACCTGTGTTACTGACTGGACCTATATCTGCTGGTAGGCGGATATAGCCTACACACTTTGCTACCCCGCCAGTACCTGTGTTACTGACTGGACCTATATCTGCTGGTAGGCGGATAAAGCCTACACACTTTGCTACCCCGCCAGTACCTGTGTTACTGACTGGACCTATATCTGCTGGTAGGCGGATATAGCCTACACACTTTGCTACCCCGCCAGTACCTGTGTTACTGACTGCACCTATATCTGCTGGTAGGCGGATATAGCCTACACACTTTGCTACCCCGCCAGTACCTGTGTTACTGACTGCACCTATATCTCCTGGTAGGCGGATATAGCCTACACACTTTGCTACCCCGCCAGTACCTGTGTTGCTGACTGGACCTATATCTGCTGGTAGGCGGATATAGCCTACACACTTTGCTACCCCGCCAGTACCTGTGTTACTGACTGGACCTATATCTGCTGGTAGGCGGATATAGTCTACACACTTTGCTACCCCACCAGTACCTGTGTTACTGACTGGACCTATATCTGCTGGTAGACGGATATAGCCTACACACTTTGCTACCCCACCAGTACCTGTGTTACTGACTGGACCTATATCTGCTGGTAGGCGCATATAGCCTACACACTTTGCTACCCCACCAGTACCTGTGTTACTGACTGGACCTATATCTGCTGGTAGGCGCATATAGCCTACACACTTTGCTACCCCACCAGTACCTGTGTTACTGACTGGACCTATATCTGCTGGTAGGCGCATATAGCCTACACACTTTGCTACCCCACCAGTACCTGTGTTACTGACTGGACCTATATCTGCTGGTAGGCGGATATAGCCTACACACTTTGCTACCGCACCAGTACCTGTGTTACTGACTGGACCTATATCTGCTGGTAGGCGCATATAGCCTACACACTTTGCTACCCCACCAGTACCTGTGTTACTGACTGGACCTATATCTGCTGGTAGGCGCATATAGCCTACACACTTTGCTACCCCACCAGTACCTGTGTTACTGACTGGACCTATATCTGCTGGTAGGCGGATATAGCCTACACACTTTGCTAACCCACCAGTACCTGTGTTACTGACTGCACCTATATCTGCTGGTAGGCGGATATAGCCTACACACTTTGCTACCCCGCCAGTACCTGTGTTACTGACTGGACCTATATCTGCTCGTAGGCGGATATAGCCTACACACTTTGCTACCCCGCCAGTACCTGTGTTACTGACTGGACCTATATCTGCTGGTAGGCGGATATAGCCTACACACTTTGCTACCCCACCAGTACCTGTGTTACTGACTGGACCTATATCTGCTGGTAGGCGGATATAGTCTACACACTTTGCTACCCCACCAGTACCTGTGTTACTGACTGGACCTATATCTGCTGGTAGGCGGATATAGCCTACACACTTTGCTACCCCACCAGTACCTGTGTTACTGACTGGACCTATATCTGCTGGTAGGCGGATATAGTCTACACACTTTGCTACCCCACCAGTACCTGTGTTACTGACTGCACCTATATCTGCTGGTAGGCGGATATAGTCTACACACTTTGCTACCCCACCAGTACCTGTGTTACTGACTGCACCTATATCTGCTGGTAGGCGGATATAGCCTACACACTTTGCTACCCCACCAGTACCTGTGTTACTGACTGGACCTATATCTGCTGGTAGGCGGATATAGCCTACACACTTTGCTACCCCGCCAGTACCTGTGTTACTGACTGGACCTATATCTGCTGGTAGACGGATATAGCCTACACACTTTGCTAACCCACCAGTACCTGTGTTACTGACTGGACCTATATCTGCTGGTAGGCGGATATAGTCTACACACTTTGCTACCCCACCAGTAACTGTGTTACTGACTGCACCTATATCTGCTGGTAGACGGATATAGTCTACACACTTTGCTACCCCGCCAGTACCTGTGTTACTGACTGCACCTATATCTGCTGGTAGACGGATATAGTCTACACACTTTGCTACCCCGCCAGTACCTGTGTTACTGACTGCACCTATATCTGCTGGTAGGCGGATATAGCCTACACACTTTGCTACCCCGCCAGTACCTGTGTTACTGACTGGACCTATATCTGCTGGTAGGCGGATATAGCCTACACACTTTGCTACCCCACCAGTACCTGTGTTACTGACTGGACCTATATCTGCTGGTAGGCGGATATAGTCTACACACTTTGCTACCCCACCAGTACCTGTGTTACTGACTGGACCTATATCTGCTGGTAGGCGGATATAGTCTACACACTTTGCTACCCCACCAGTACCTGTGTTACTGACTGCACCTATATCTGCTGGTAGGCGGATATAGTCTACACACTTTGCTACCCCACCAGTACCTGTGTTACTGACTGCACCTATATCTGCTGGTAGGCGGATATAGCCTACACACTTTGCTACCCCACCAGTACCTGTGTTACTGACTGCACCTATATCTGCTGGTAGACGGATATAGTCTACACACTTTGCTACCCCACCAGTACCTGTGTTACTGACTGCACCTATATCTGCTGGTAGACGGATATAGTCTACACACTTTGCTACCCCGCCAGTACCTGTGTTACTGACTGCACCTATATCTGCTGGTAGGCGGATATAGCCTACACACTTTGCTACCCCACCAGTACCTGTGTTGCTGACTGGACCTATATCTGCTGGTAGGCGCATATAGCCTACACACTTTGCTACCCCGCCAGTACCTGTGTTGCTGACTGGACCTATATCTGCTGGTAGGCGCATATAGCCTACACACTTTGCTACCCCGCCAGTACCTGTGTTACTGACTGGACCTATATCTGCTGGTAGGCGGATATAGCCCACACACTTTGCTACCCCACCAGTACCTGTGTTACTGACTGGACCTATATCTGCTGGTAGGCGGATATAGCCCACACACTTTGCTACCCCACCAGTACCTGTGTTACTGACTGGACCTATATCTGCTGGTAGGCGGATATAGCCTACACACTTTGCTACCCCGCCAGTACCTGTGTTACTGACTGGACCTATATCTGCTGGTAGGCGGATATAGCCCACACACTTTGCTACCCCGCCAGTACCTGTGTTACTGACTGGACCTATATCTGCTGGTAGGCGGATATAGCCCACACACTTTGCTACCCCACCAGTACCTGTGTTACTGACTGGACCTATATCTGCTGGTAGGCGGATATAGCCTACACACTTTGCTACCCCACCAGTACCTGTGTTACTGACTGGACCTATATCTGCTGGTAGGCGGATATAGCCTACACACTTTGCTACCCCACCAGTACCTGTGTTACTGACTGGACCTATATCTGCTGGTAGGCGGATATAGCCTACACATTTTGCTACCCCACCAGTACCTGTGTTACTGACTGGACCTATATCTGCTGGTAGGCGGATATAGTCTACACACTTTGCTACCCCACCAGTACCTGTGTTACTGACTGGACCTATATCTGCTGGTAGGCGGATATAGCCTACACACTTTGCTACCCCACCAGTACCTGTGTTACTGACTGGACCTATATCTGCTGGTAGGCGGATATAGTCTACACACTTTGCTACCCCACCAGTACCTGTGTTACTGACTGCACCTATATCTGCTGGTAGGCGGATATAGTCTACACACTTTGCTACCCCACCAGTACCTGTGTTACTAACTGGACCTATATCTGCTGGTAGGCGGATATAGCCTACACACTTTGCTACCCCGCCAGTACCTGTGTTACTGACTGCACCTATATCTGCTGGTAGGCGGATATAGCCTACACACTTTGCTACCCCACCAGTACCTGTGTTACTGACTGCACCTATATCTGCTGGTAGGCGCATATAGTCTACACACTTTGCTACCCCACCAGTACCTGTGTTACTGACTGCACCTATATCTGCTGGTAGACGGATATAGTCTACACACTTTGCTACCCCGCCAGTACCTGTGTTACTGACTGCACCTATATCTGCTGGTAGGCGGATATAGCCTACACACTTTGCTACCCCGCCAGTACCTGTGTTACTGACTGCACCTATATCTGCTGGTAGACGGATATAGTCTACACACTTTGCTACCCCGCCAGTACCTGTGTTACTGACTGCACTTATATCTGCTGGTAGGCGGATATAGTCTACACACTTTGCTACCCCGCCAGTACCTGTGTTACTGACTGCACCTATATCTGCTGGTAGGCGGATATAGTCTACACACTTTGCAACCCCACCAGTACCTGTGTTACTGACTGGACCTATATCTGCTGGTAGGCGGATATAGTCTACACACTTTGCTACCCCACCAGTACCTGTGTTACTGACTGGACCTATATCTGCTGGTAGGCGGATATAGCCTACACACTTTGCTACCCCACCAGTACCTGGGTTACTGACTGGACCTATATCTGCTGGTAGGCGGATATAGCCTACACACTTTGCTACCCCACCAGTACCTGTGTTACTGACTGGACCTATATCTGCTGGTAGGCGCATATAGCCTACACACTTTGCTAACCCACCAGTACCTGTGTTACTGACTGCACCTATATCTGCCATGGTAGGCGGATATAGTCTACACACTTTGCTACCCCACCAGTACCTGTGTTACTGACTGGACCTATATCTGCTGGTAGGCGGATATAGTCTACACACCTTGCTACCCCGCCAGTACCTGTGTTACTGACTGGACCTATATCTGCTGGTAGGCGGATATAGCCCACACACTTTGCTACCCCGCCAGTACCTGTGTTACTGACTGGACCTTTATCTGCTGGTAGGCGGATATAGTCTACACACTTTGCTACCCCGCCAGTACCTGTGTTACTGACTGGACCTTTATCTGCTGGTAGGCGCATATAGCCTACACACTTTGCTAACCCACCAGTACCTGTGTTACTGACTGCACCTATATCTGCCATGGTAGGCGGATATAGCCTACACACTTTGCTACCCCACCAGTACCTGTGTTACTGACTGGACCTATATCTGCTGGTAGGCGGATATAGTCTACACACCTTGCTACCCCGCCAGTACCTGTGTTACTGACTGGACCTATATCTGCTGGTAGGCGGATATAGCCCACACACTTTGCTACCCCGCCAGTACCTGTGTTACTGACTGGACCTTTATCTGCTGGTAGGCGGATATAGTCTACACACTTTGCTACCCCACCAGTACTTGTGTTACTGACTGGACCTATATCTGCTGGTAGGCGGATATAGTCTACACACTTTGCTACCCCACCAGTACCTGTGTTACTGACTGGACCTATATCTGCTGGTAGGCGGATATACACACTTTGCCAGGATTATGAACATGTGTACCAGCGTTCACACGCAATGCCACATAGTGACAAGGCTAACCACTGGCGCTATGGCTAAGACAAGTGATAAGGCTAACCACTGGCGCTATGGCTAAGACAAGTGACAAGGCTAACCACTGGCGCTATGGCTAAGACAACAGACAAGACTAACCACTGGCGCTATGGCTAAGACAAGTGACAAGGCTAACACCTGGCGCTATGGCTAAGACAAGAGACAAGGCTAACACCTGGCGCTATGGCTAAGACAAGAGACAAGGCTAACCACTGGCGCTATGGCTAAGACAAGAGACAAGGCTAACACCTGCCGCTATGGCTAAGACAAGTGACAAGGCTTACACCTGGCGCTATGGCTAAAACAAGAGACAAGGCTAACACCTGGCGCTATGGCTAAGACAAGAGACAAGGCTACCCACTGGCGCTATGGCTAAGACAAGAGACAAGGCTAACCACTGGCGCTATGGCTAAGACAAGAAACAAGGCTAACACCTGGCGCTATGGCTAAGACAAGTAACAAGGCTAACACCTGGCGCTATGGCTAAGACAAGAGACAAGGCTAACACCTGGCGCTATGGCTAAGACAAGAGACAAGGCTAACACCTGGCGCTATGGCTAAGACAAGAGACAAGGCTAACACCTGGCGCTATGGCTAAGACAAGAGACAAGGCTAACACCTGGCGCTATGGCTAAGACAAGAGACAAGGCTAACACCTGGCGCTATGGCTAAGACATGAGACAAGGCTAACACCTGCCGCTATGGCTAAGACAAGTGACAAGGCTAACACCTGGCGCTATGGCTAAGACAAGTAACAAGGCTAACACCTGGCGCTATGGCTAAGACAAGTAACAAGGCTAACACCTGGCGCTATGGCTAAGACAAGAGACAAGGCTAACACCTGGCGCTATGGCTAAGACAAGAGACAAGGCTAACACCTGGCGCTATGGCTAAGACAAGAGACAAGGCTAACACCTGGCGCTATGGCTAAGACAAAAGACAAGGCTAACACCTGGCGCTATGGCTAAGACAAGTAACAAGGCTAACACCTGGCGCTATGGCTAAGTCAAGAGACAAGGCTAACACCTGGCGCTATGGCTAAGACAAGTAGTGCAGCTGGCCCACACACACACACATCTGCGCACGTGGCGGTCACATCTGTGCGCGTGGCGGCGCATCTGTGCACGTGGCGCTCACATCTTTGCACGTGGCGGCCACATCTGTGCGCGTGGCGGCCACATTTGGGCACGTGGCGGTCACATCTGTGCACGTGGCGGTCACATCTGTGTGCGTGGCGGTCACATCTGTCCACGTGGCGGCCACATCTGTGCGCGTGGCGGTCACATTTGGGCACGTGGCGGTCACATCTGTGCACGTGGCGGTCACATCTGTGTGCGTGGCGGTCACATCTGGGCACGTGGCGGTCACATCTGAGCACGTGGCGGCCACATCTGTGCACGTGACGGTCACATCTAAGCACGTGGCGGCCACATCTGTGCGCGTGGCGGTCACATCTGTGCACGTGGCGGCCACATTTGGGACCAAACATTCACGTTGCCATGGGGAAACAATTAAAACCTGTTGTGGTAGAACAGAGGGATCCTTATTTCTAATACAGCCCGTTATTTAAATAAAATTGATATGTGTGGGAATGTGATCATTGTATTTCTTATGTTTACTTTCTAAATAAAACTCGCCCCAACGATAATACTCGCCTACCGATCTCGAGTCATTCACGCGTTCTTTCGCACATTCGTAAATGCAAAGTTCGGCTTAGTCGAGTGCACAGGCGGTTTAGCCACGCCCACCGTTACAGGTAGCCATGCCACGCCCACCGTTACAGGTAACCAACGGAAGGTCTTAAATTATCCCCAATAGACCTGTTTAGATAAGATGGTAGGAATTAACGAAATAGAAAATTAATTTGTCACCTTGCATTCGGCTGAGTCGTAAGTTACGGAATGCTTCCGTTGGGACAACTACATGTAAGTTATGCTTATTTAGTAAATTTAAATTGTACTTGTAATGATCTAGGATGGGTCTACATCAATTGTGTCACAATCATGGCCGCTGTGACGTCACGAGGGAACTATTAAGTAAACAACATGAGTATGGTGGATGGTTGTTGTACATGACACAACATAAGACATGACATAACTAGAAACAATATCAAAACCAGAAGCGATCTAACTTGACTCTGATACTCAGGTATAACACGGGACACAAGTAACAAGAAGCGATCTAACTTGACTCTGATACTCAGGTATAACACGAGACACAAGTAACAAGAAGCGATCTAACTTGACTCTGATACTCAGGTATAACACGGGACACAAGTAACAAGAAGCGATCTAACTTGACTCTGATACTCAGGTATAACACGGGACACAAGTAACAAGAAGCTATCTAACTTGACTCTGATACTCAGGTATAACACGGGACACAAGTAACAAGAAGCGATCTAACTTGACTCTGATACTCAGGTATAACACGGGACACAAGTAACAAGAAGCGATCTAACTTGACTCTGATACTCAGGTATAACACGGGACACAAGTAACAAGAAGCGATCTAACTTGACTCTGATACTCAGGTATAACACGGGACACAAGTAACAAGAAGCGATCTAACTTGACTCTGATACTCAGGTATAACACGGGACACAAGTAACAAGAAGCGATCTAACTTGACTCTGATACTCAGGTATAACACGGGACACAAGTAACAAGAAGCGATCTAACTTGACTCTGATACTCAGGTATAACACGAGACACAAGTAACAAGAAGCGATCTAACTTGACTCTGATACTCAGGTATAACACGAGACACAAGTAACAAGAAGCGATCTAACTTGACTCTGATACTCAGGTATAACACGAGACACAAGTAACAAGAAGCGATCTAACTTGACTCTGATACTCAGGTATAACACAGGACACAAGTAACAAGAAGCGATCTAACTTGACTCTGATACTCAGGTATAACACGAGACACAAGTAACAAGAAGCGATCTAACTTGACTCTGATACTCAGGTATAACACGAGACACAAATAACAAGAAGCGATCTAACTTGACTCTGATACTCAGGTATAACACGAGACACAAGTAACAAGAAGCGATCTAACTTGACTCTGATACTCAGGTATAACACGAGACACAAGTAACAAGAAGCGATCTAACTTGACTCTGATACTCAGGTATAACACGGGACACAAGTAACAAGAAGCGATCTAACTTGACTCTGATACTCAGGTATAACACGGGACACAAGTAACAAGAAGCGATCTAACTTGACTCTGATACTCAGGTATAACACGGGACACAAGTAACAAGAAGCGATCTAACTTGACTCTGATACTCAGGTATAACACGAGACACAAGTAACAAGAAGCGATCTAACTTGACTCTGATACTCAGGTATAACACGAGACACAAGTAACAAGAAGCGATCTAACTTGACTCTGATACTCAGGTATAACACGAGACACAAGTAACAAGAAGCGATCTAACTTGACTCTGATACTTAGGTATAACACGGGACACAAGTAACAAGAAGCGATCTAACTTGACTCTGATACTCAGGTATAACACGGGACACAAGTAACAAGAAGCGATCTAACTTGACTCTGATACTCAGGTATAACACGAGACACAAGTAACAAGAAGCTATCTAACTTGACTCTGATACTCAGGTATAACACGGGACACAAGTAACAAGAAGCGATCTAACTTGACTCTGATACTCAGGTATAACACAGGACACAAGTAACAAGAAGCGATCTAACTTGACTCTGATACTCAGGTATAACACGGGACACAAGTAACAAGAAGCGATCTAACTTGACTCTGATACTCAGGTATAACACAGGACACAAGTAACAAGAAGCGATCTAACTTGACTCTGATACTCAGGTATAACACGGGACACAAGTAACAAGAAGCGATCTAACCTGACTCTGATACTCAGGTATAACACGGGACACAAGTAACAAGAAGCGATCTAACTTGACTCTGATACTCAGGTATAACACGAGACACAAGTAACAAGAAGCGATCTAACTTGACTCTGATACTCAGGTATAACACGAGACACAAGTAACAAGAAGCGATCTAACTTGACTCTGATACTCAGGTATAACACGAGACACAAGTAACAAGAAGCGATCTAACTTGACTCTGATACTCAGGTATAACACGGGACACAAGTAACAAGAAGCGATCTAACTTGACTCTGATACTCAGGTATAACACGGGACACAAGTAACAAGAAGCGATCTAACTTGACTCTGATACTCAGGTATAACACAAGACACAAGTAACAAGAAGCGATCTAACTTGACTCTGATACTCAGGTATAACACGGGACACAAGTAACAAGAAGCTATCTAACTTGACTCTGATACTCAGGTATAACACGAGACACAAGTAACAAGAAGCGATCTAACTTGACTCTGATACTCAGGTATAACACGAGACACAAATAACAAGAAGCGATCTAACTTGACTCTGATACTCAGGTATAACACGAGACACAAGTAACAAGAAGCGATCTAACTTGACTCTGATACTCAGGTATAACACGAGACACAAGTAACAAGAAGCGATCTAACTTGACTCTGATACTCAGGTATAACACGAGACACAAGTAACAAGAAGCGATCTAACTTGACTCTGATACTCAGGTATAACACGGGACACAAGTAACAAGAAGCTATCTAACTTGACTCTGATACTCAGGTATAACACGAGACACAAGTAACAAGAAGCGATCTAACTTGACTCTGATACTCAGGTATAACACGAGACACAAGTAACAAGAAGCGATCTAACTTGACTCTGATACTCAGGTATAACACGGGACACAAGTAACAAGAAGCGATCTAACTTGACTCTGATACTCAGGTATAACACGGGACACAAGTAACAAGAAGCTATCTAACTTGACTCTGATACTCAGGTATAACACGGGACACAAGTAACAAGAAGCGATCTAACTTGACTCTGATACTCAGGTATAACACGGGATACAAGTAACAAGAAGCGATCTAACTTGACTCTGATACTCAGGTATAACACGGGACACAAGTAACAAGAAGCGATCTAACTTGACTCTGATACTCAGGTATAACACGGGACACAAGTAACAAGAAGCGATCTAACTTGACTCTGATACTCAGGTATAACACAAGACACAAGTAACAATAAGCGATCTAGCTTGACACTGATACTCAGGTATAACACAAGACACAAGTAACAAGAAGCGATCTCTCTGATACTCAGGTATAACACGAGACACAAGTAACAAGAAGCGATCTGACTTGACTCTGATACTCAGGTATAACACGGGACACAAGTAACAAGAAGCGATCTAACTTGACTCTGATACTCAGGTATAACACGAGACACAAGTAACAAGAAGCGATCTAACTTGACTCTGATACTCAGGTATAACACGGGACACAAGTAACAAGAAGCGATCTAACTTGACTCTGATACTCAGGTATAACACGGGACACAAGTAACAAGAAGCGATCTAACTTGACTCTGATTCTCAGGTATAACACGGGACACAAGTAACAAGAAGCGATCTAACTTGACTCTGATACTCAGGTATAACACGGGACACAAGTAACAAGAAGCGATCTAACTTGACTCTGATACTCAGGTATAACACGGGACACAAGTAACAAGAAGCGATCTAACTTGACTCTGATACTCAGGTATAACACGGGACACAAGTAACAAGAAGCGATCTAACTTGACTCTGATACTCAGGTATAACACGGGACACAAGTAACAAGAAGCGATCTAACTTGACTCTGATACTCAGGTATAACACGAGACACAAGTAACAAGAAGCGATCTAACTTGACTCTGATACTCAGGTATAACACGAGACACGAGTAACAAGAAGCGATCTAGCTTGACTCTGATACTCAGGTATAACACGGGACACAAGTAACAAGAATCGATCTAACTTGACTCTGATACTCAGGTATAACACGAGACACGAGTAACAAGAAGCGATCTAACTTGACTCTGATACTCAGGTATAACACGGGACACGAGTAACAAGAAGCGATCTAACTTGACTCTGATACTCAGGTATAACACGGGACACGAGTTACAAGAAGCGATCTAACTTGACTCTGATACTCAGGTATAACACGGGACACAAGTAACAAGAAGCGATCTAACTTGACTCTGATACTCAGGTATAACACGGGACACAAGTAACTAGAAGCGATCTAACTTGACTCTGATACTCAGGTATAACACGGGACACAAGTAACAAGAAGCGATCTAACTTGACTCTGATACTCAGGTATAACACGGGACACGAGTAACAAGAAGCGATCTAACTTGACTCTGATACTCAGATATAACACGGGACACAAGTAACAAGAAGCGATCTAACTTGACTCTGATACTCAGGTATAACACGGGACACAAGTAACAAGAAGCGATCTAACTTGACTCTGATACTCAGGTATAACACGGGACACAAGTAACAAGAAGCGATCTAACTTGACTCTGATACTCAGGTATAACACGGGACACAAGTAACAAGAAGCGATCTAACTTGACTCTGATACTCAGGTATAACACGGGACACAAGTAACAAGAAGCGATCTAACTTGACTCTGATACTCAGGTATAACACGAGACACAAGTAACAAGAAGCGATCTAACTTGACTCTGATACTCAGGTATAACACGGGACACAAGTAACAAGAAGCGATCTAACTTGACTCTGATACTCAGGTATAACACGGGACACAAGTAACAAGAAGCGATCTAACTTGACTCTGATACTCAGGTATAACACGGGACACAAGTAACAAGAAGCGATCTAACTTGACTCTGATACCCAGGTATAACACGGGACACAAGTAACAAGAAGCGATCTAACTTGACTCTGATACTCAGGTATAACAAGAGACACAAGTAACAAGAAGCGATCTTACTTGACTCTGATACTCAGGTATAACACGGGACACAAGTAACAAGAAGCGATCTAACTTGACTCTGATACTCAGGTATAACACCAGACACAAGTAACAAGAAGCGATCTAACTCGATTCTGATACTCAGGTATAACACGAGACACGAGTAACAAGAAGCGATCTAACTTGACTCTGATACTCAGGTATAACACGGGACACAAGTAACAAGAAGCGATCTAACTTGACTCTGATACTCAGGTATAACACGAGACACAAGTAACAAGAAGCGATCTAACTTGACTCTGATACTCAGGTATAACACGTGACACAAGTAACAAGAAGCGATCTAACTTGACTCTGATACTCAGGTATAACACGAGACACAAGTAACAAGAAGCGATCTAACTTGACTCTGATACTCAGGTATAACACGAGACACAAGTAACAAGAAGCGATCTAACTTGACTCTGATACTCAGGTATAACACGAGACACAAGTAACAAGAAGCGATCTAACTTGACTCTGATACTCGGGTATAACACGAGACACAAGTAACAAGAAGCGATCTAACTTGACTCTGATACTCAGGAATAACACGGGACACAAGTAACAAGAAGCGATCTAACTTGACTCTGATACTCAGGTATAACACGAGACACAAGTAACAAGAAGCGATCTAACTTGACTCTGATACTCGGGTATAACACGAGACACAAGTAACAAGAAGCGATCTAACTTGACTCTGATACTCAGGTATAACACGGGACACAAGTAACAAGAAGCGATCTAACTTGACTCTGATACTCAGGTATAACACGTGACACAAGTAACAAGAAGCGATCTAACTTGACTCTGATACTCAGGTATAACACGAGACACAAGTAACAAGAAGCGATCTAACTTGACTCTGATACTCAGGTATAACACGAGACACAAGTAACAAGAAGCGATCTAACTTGACTCTGATACTCAGGTATAACACGGGACACAAGTAACAAGAAGCGATCTAACTTGACTCTGATACTCAGGTATAACACGAGACACAAGTAACAATAAGCGATCTAACTTGACTATGATACTCAGGTATAACACGGGACACAAGTAACAAGAAGCAATCTAACTTGACTCTGATACTCAGGTATAACACGAGACACAAGTAACAAGAAGCGATCTAACTTGACTCTGATACTCAGGTATAACACGAGACACAAGTAACAAGAAGCGATCTAACTTGACTCTGATACTCAGGTATAACACGAGACACAAGTAACAAGAAGCGATCTAACTTGACTCTGATACTCAGGTATAACACGGGACACAAGTAACAAGAAGCGATCTAACTTGACTCTGATACTCAGGTATAACACCAGACACAAGTAACAAGAAGCGATCTAACTTGACTCTGATACTCAGGTATAACACGGGACACAAGTAACAAGAAGCGATCTAACTTGACTCTGATACTCAGGTATAACACGGGACACAAGTAACAAGAAGCGATCTAACTTGACTCTGATACTCAGGTATAACACGGGACACAAGTAACAAGAAGCGATCTAACTTGACTCTGATACTCAGGTATAACACGGGACACGAGTAACAAGAAGCGATCTAACTTGACTCTGATACTCAGGTATAACACAGGACACAAGTAACAAGAAGCGATCTAACTTGACCCTGATACTCAGGTATAACACGGGACACAAGTAACAAGAAGCGATCTAACTTGACTCTGATACTCAGGTATAACACAGGACACAAGTAACAAGAAGCGATCTAACTTGACTCTGATACTCAGGTATAACACGGGACACGAGTAACAAGAAGCGATCTAACTTGACTCTGATACTCAGGTATAACACGGGACACAAGTAACAAGAAGCGATCTAACTTTGCTCTGATACTCAGGTATAACACGAGACACAAGTAACAAGAAGCGATCTAACTTGACTCTGATACTCAGGAATAACACGGGACACAAGTAACAAGAAGCGATCTAACTTGACTCTGATACTCAGGTATAACACGGGACACAAGTAACAAGAAGCGATCTTACTTGACTCTGATACTCAGGTATAACACGGGACACAAGTAACAAGAAGCGATCTAACTTGACTCTGATACTCAGGTATAACACGAGACACAAGTAACAAGAAGCGATCTAACTTGACTCTGATACTCAGGTATAACACGAGACACAAGTAACAAGAAGCGATCTAACTTGACTCTGATACTCAGGTATAACACGGGACACAAGTAACAAGAAGCGATCTAACTTGACTCTGATACTCAGGTATAACACGGGACACAAGTAACAAGAAGCGATCTAACTTGACTCTGATACTCAGGTATAACACGGGACACAAGTAACAAGAAGCGATCTTACTTGACTCTGATACTCAGGTATAACACGGGACACAAGTAACAAGAAGCGATCTAACTTGACTCTGATACTCAGGTATAACACGAGACACAAGTAACAAGAAGCGATCTAACTTGACTCTGATACTCAGGTATAACACGAGACACAAGTAACAAGAAGCGATCTAACTTGACTCTGATACTCAGGTATAACACGAGACACAAGTAACAAGAAGCGATCTAACTTGACTCTGATACTCAGGTATAACACGGGACACAAGTAACAAGAAGCGATCTAACTTGACTCTGATACTCAGGTATAACACGGGACACAAGTAACAAGAAGCGATCTAACTTGACTCTGATACTCAGGTATAACACGAGACACAAGTAACAAGAAGCGATCTAACTTGACTCTGATACTCAGGTATAACACGGGACACAAGTAACAAGAAGCGATCTAACTTGACTCTGATACTCGGGTATAACACGAGACACAAGTAACAAGAAGCGATCTAACTTGACTCTGATACTCAGGTATAACACGAGACACAAGTAACAAGAAGCGATCTAACTTGACTCTGATACTCAGGTATAACACGAGACACAAGTAACAAGAAGCGATCTAACTTGACTCTGATACTCAGGTATAACACGAGACACAAGTAACAAGAAGCGATCTAACTTGACTCTGATACTCAGGTTTAACACGAGACACAAGTAACAAGAAGCGATCTAACTTGACTCTGATACTCAGGTATAACACGAGACACAAGTAACAAGAAGCGATCTAACTTGACTCTGATACTCAGGTATAACACGAGACACAAGTAACAAGAAGCGATCTAACTTGACTCTGATACTCAGGAATAACACGAGACACAAGTAACAAGAAGCGATCTATCTTGACTCTGATTCTCAGGTATAACACGAGACACAAGTAACAAGAAGCGATCTAACTTGACTCTGATACTCAGGTATAACACGAGACACAAGTAACAAGAAGCGATCTAACTTGACTCTGATACTCAGGTATAACACGAGACACAAGTAACAAGAAGCGATCTAACTTGACTCTGATACTCAGGTATAACACGAGACACAAGTAACAAGAAGCGATCTAACTTGACTCTGATACTCAGGTATAACACGAGACACGAGTAACAAGAAGCGATCTAACTTGACTCTGATACTCAGGTATAACACGAGACACGAGTAACAAGAAGCGATCTAACTTGACTCTGATACTCAGGTATAACACGAGACACAAGTAACAAGAAGCGATCTAACTTGACTCTGATACTCAGGTATAACACGAGACACAAGTAACAAGAAGCGATCTAACTTGACTCTGATACTCAGGTATAACACGGGACACAAGTAACAAGAAGCGATCTAACTTGACTCTGATACTCAGGTATAACACGGGACACAAGTAACAAGAAGCGATCTAACTTGACTCTGATACTCAGGTATAACACGAGACACAAGTAACAAGAAGCGATCTAACTTGACTCTGATACTCAGGTATAACACGAGACACAAGTAACAAGAAGCGATCTAACTTGACTCTGATACTCAGGTATAACACGGGACACAAGTAACAAGAAGCGATCTAACTTGACTCTGATACTCAGGTATAACACGAGACACGAGTAACAAGAAGCGATCTAACTTGACTCTGATACTCAGGTATAACACGAGACACAAGTAACAAGAAGCGATCTAACTTGACTCTGATACTCAGGTATAACACGAGACACAAGTAACAAGAAGCGATCTAACTTGACTCTGATACTCAGGTATAACACGAGACACAAGTAACAAGAAGCGATCTAACTTGACTCTGATACTCAGGTATAACACGGGACACAAGTAACAAGAAGCGATCTAACTTGACTCTGATACTCAGGTATAACACGAGACACGAGTAACAAGAAGCGATCTAACTTGACTCTGATACTCAGGTATAACACGAGACACAAGTAACAAGAAGCGATCTAACTTGACTCTGATACTCAGGTATAACACGGGACACAAGTAACAAGAAGCGATCTAACTTGACTCTGATACTCAGGTATAACACGAGACACAAGTAACAAGAAGCGATCTAACTTGACTCTGATACTCAGGTATAACACGGGACACAAGTAACAAGAAGCGATCTAACTTGACTCTGATACTCAGGTATAACACGGGACACAAGTAACAAGAAGCGATCTAACTTGACTCTGATACTCAGGTATAACACGGGACACAAGTAACAAGAAGCGATCTAACTTGACTCTGATACTCAGGTATAACACGGGACACGAGTAACAAGAAGCTAATGCGATTATTTAAAGCGGATTAGAAATAATATCACGTCAGAAGTAAGTTGAAGACTATGTCTCTCAACCCCGACTCTACGCTAAGCATCACTTCTAGCGCTCAACATTCTTCTCTATTGTTGTGTATTGTTGTTGTTGTTGTTGTTGTTGTTGTGTGTTTACATCTGTCGCAAGAAATTAAGAGTATAGAAAATCGAACACTTATTTTTACTGTGGCTTATAAGTTTTTAAATTATGTATTTAATGTTATTTATGAGCTTGTGTAAACACAGTTTCAAAATAAATTAAAAAGTAGTGTTCAACTTTAAAAGAACAAAAATGATTATTGAAACTTAGCGGTGTCCATAAAATACAGCACTTTATTTAGTTATTAAACTGTAATGAAAGTACTTCGTAAACTCTCGGTCTTTGATCGAGTATAGAAACTGACGATTATTTTGTTTTACTTTGACGTTGTACACTAAAAGATTTTCATTAGATTGTAAAGCTTTTTTTACTTAGGATCAGTATTGCAATGTCCCAATAACTATTTATTCGTCAAAAAGCTTGTTTCTCCATGTTAGCCACCAATCAAGCCCTTGAAATACTCCAAATAGCTTTATTGCTACATAACTTTCTTATAAGGGGATTGTAAGACCGGCCCAAAGAATTAAAAAGTTGTTGAACATTGATCAACTCAGGCCAGGTATTATGTACTTCCGATACATATTTAGTAGGGTACTAACCTGCTCTCGCCATGGCCACCAGCAATGGCAAGTCTGGTTGTATTATGTACTTCCGATACATATTTAGTAGGGTACTAACCTGCTCTCGCCATGGCCACCAGCAATGGCAAGTCTGGTTGTATTATGTACTTCCGATACATATTTAGTAGGGTACTAACCTGCTCTCGCCATGGCCACCAGCAATGGCAAGTCTGGTTGTATTATGTACTTCCGATACATATTTAGTTGGGTACTAACCTGCTCCCGCCATGGCAACCACCAATGGCAAGTCTGGTTGTATTATGTACTTCCGATACATATTTAGTTGGGTACTAACCTGCTCCCGCCATGGCAACCACCAATGGCAAGTCTGGTTGTATTATGTACTTCCGATACATATTTAGTAGGGTACTAACCTGCTCTCGCCATGGCAACCACCAATTGCAAGTCTGGTTGTATTATGTACTTCCGATACATATTTAGTAGGGTACTAACCTGCTCCCGCCATGGCAACCACCAATTGCAAGTCTGGTAGTATTATGTACTTCCGATACATATTTAGTAGGGTACTAACCTGCTCTCGCCATGGCAACCACCAATGGCAAATCTGGTAGTATTATGTACTTCCGATACATATTTAGTTGGGTACTAACCTGCTCCCGCCATGGCAACCAGCAATGGCAAGTCTGGTTGCCATGGTAAAAAGTAAACACCAGTTTGTAGCATAGGCCTACACAATATGTATCCGTAGTTTATAATACGGGGCCGCAGTGTATTACAAGGAAGTCACGGGTATGAACGCTTGCATGTGTTTTTTAATCTTTCTTCGACACAAATTTTATTTTATACAAAATCTTTTTAGCTGAGGCTTTGCACGTTATTACGAATAGCTTATTACAAATGAGTAGGCTGATGCAATATTGTACAACTGTACCGAATGATACCAGATTGTAATAGGCCTACAACTATTGAGACACGACATCAACCTATGACCCAGACTGTACTCCTAAGGCATATTGCAGCGGGCGCAATGTACCGTCATGTGTAAAGTACGAAAAGAAGACAATATATGAGCGCGTTATCAGTGAAAACCTAAAGGTTCCGAACCATTTCGATTTAAACCTGAGTTTTCGAATAAATATTAATTTCATACATGCGGTCATCAATAATATGAGAAGATCCAGGCAAGAGTATCGTGTCGTCAATCTTCACACTAAATCCACACTTATTTGCAGATCTAAAAGAATATCTACTAGAACCCTTTTAGTAGAGCTTAAAGTACAGCTTATAGTACTGCTTATAGTACAGCTCATAGTACAGCTTATAGTACAGCTTATAGTACAGCTCATAGTACAGCTTATAGTACAGCTTATAGTACAGCTTATAGTACAGCTTATAGTACAGCTGACAACAAGCTTATGAAGATATAACAACTAAACTTAACACATACTCTGTCGGAATGAAGTTCATATTAGGACACTAACTTTGCTTCTGTCTCACAGGTCGGTCGAGGAGACATCTTTCCACGTACCTGGAACACAGAAAGACGAATATAAAGAGTTATTTAAATGTAAAATAAGATAAAGATTTAACATTCATTATCTCTTCACTATTAATTATAAGATACACGAAATTATATCCACGCTCCCCAGGAAATAACCTTACTTCCAACTGACAGCTGAAATACAAATGAATTATTGGTTGACGTGATTTCAAAAAGAACTCACTTTTTAAATACTAACATTACATCTTTGGAAGATAGACGTACAATTACAGACCTGATCTATTTGTTCAAGATTATACATAGTAATGTTGACAAACATTACATCTTTGGAAGATAGACATACAATTACAGACCTGATCTATTTGTTCAAGATTATACATAGTAATGTTGACAAACATTACATCTTTGGAAGATAGACATACAATTACAGACCTGATCTATTTGTTCAAGATTATACATAGTAATGTTCACAAACATTACATCTTTGGAAGATAGACATACAATTACAGACCTGATCTATTTGTTCAAGATTATACATAGTAATGTTGACAAACATTACATCTTTGGAAGATAGACATACAATTACAGATATGATCTATTTGTTCAAGATTATACATAGTAATGTTGACAAACATTACATCTTTGGAAGATAGACGTACAATTACAGACCTGATCTATTTGTTCAAGATTATACATAGGAATGTTGACAAACATTACATCTTTGGAAGATAGGCGTACAATTACAGACCTGATCTATTTGTTCAAGATTATACATAGTAATGTTGACAAACATTACTATGTACAATTACACCTGTACAATTACAGACCTGATCTATTTGTTCAAGATTATACATAGTAATGTTGACAAACATTACATCTTTGGAAGATAGACGTACAATTACAGACCCGATCTATTTGTTCAAGATTATACATAGTAATGTTGACAAAATGTAGTCACTGACTTTAGTTTCCGCGTAGCTAACAAAACTACCCGAAATCGTGACGTGTTCCTGACTCCAAAGTGTAGAATCGATGTTTGTAAATACTCGTGTCTGAATAGGCTTATGTGTACTTACAACTTGCAGTCAGGAAGAAAAATAACATTGACAATTGACATCCATCATATGGAACTAAATTGTTGTAAAATCGCTATTTTTAGCTTGTTTTAATTGTGTTGTAATGAAAACACACACACACACGCACACGCACACGCACACGCACACGCACACGCACACGCACACGCACACGCACACGCACACGCACACGCACACGCACACGCACACGCACACGCACACACAGATTCACGTGTTATTTTATCTCATCGTTGTTTATACCTGTGTATATCTATGAACATCAATATATTATATCACACGTGTGGGGCTTGGTCCCAGTTGATGATAAATACACAAATAAAAATAAAACCTAGACATCCCTAGTTAGTAGTTACAATCTGTGCCACTATGAGGTGTTGTGCGCGTACGTCACATCTGTGCGCGTGGCGGCCATCTTTGCGCGTGGCGGCCATCTTTGGGGCCAAACTGTGACTTTGCCACGGAGAAACATTTGTAGACGTTTGTGGTAGAGCACAGAAATATTGAGTTCTTTCAAATTCACCCAATTCTTTTTTAAAGAGAAAATTGGCATGCGTGGTAATTTGTGGCTTTACTTACTTATTCCTTCAAATTCTGAAAGATGCTTCTAGTAAATTTGAATAAGATCTGCCAATGATAGAGGCTAGGCCTACGTCAGGTGTGTCGCAATCATGGCCGCTGTGACTGTGACGTCACGAGGGAACTATGAATAGTAAACTATTCCAAGATGATTGCAGCAACTGACGGTGAAAATACTGTCTTGACAACCAACTAATACCTCAATGCTACACGAGAGAATACACAGGAGAATGGAGCAACGGGAGGGATCACAACGCAGCCCAAGCGACGATAACCTCAGAGAATAATGATCAATGATTGCGCAATTACACTAAAAGCTAAAACAATGTAATCCAAATAAGTGCGTCACTTTTCTAGACGGGATTAATTAATCTTAAATGAATAATTCTGTCGTGTGCTGGAGCTTTGTTTGTTGGCTCGTTTTACCTGCGGGTTGAGGTCTGTTTCTGAACAAACATCGGGGTTCGATTCCCGGTTCGCCTTGTTCTTTTGTATTCAAAAAATTGTCATGAATGTCATTTATACAATTACTAAACTTTGTTTTTATTATTATATCTCTCATTTAATTTATTTTATTTTAAATTAAATTAACTGTAGTTATTTACTCTATGGTTGCTTGAAAGTTGTAATTCTATAAAAATAAATCCGGCTGTGCAGGGTGTAAGATCAGCGTCCACTTGATCTCACCGAACTGCTAAGCCGACGAGCCTCCGCTAGGCGGATATCAAGCAGACCTTGGAGCATGATACTGACACACGGGTCAACAGTGACCTTCAAGATCCCCCTCATTGCATGAATCTCCGCGGCCCAGCCCGGGGTGGGTCGCCGTCTAGATCCCCCTCGTTGCATGAGTCTCCGCGGCCCAGGGGGGGGGTGGGTCGCCGTCTAGATCCCCCTCGTTGCATGAGTCTCCGCGGCCCAGGGGGGGGGGGGGTGGGTCGCCGTCTAGATCCCCCTCGTTGCATGAGTCTCCGCGGCCCAGGGGGGGGGGGTGGGTCGCCGTCTAGATCCCCCTCGTTGCATGAGTCTCCGCGGCCCAGGGGGGGGGGGTGGGTCGCCGTCTAGATCCCCCTCGTTGCATGAGTCTCCGCGGCCAAGGGGGGGGGTGGGTCGCCGTCTAGATCCCCCTCGTTGCATGAGTCTCCGCGGCCCAGGGGGGGTGGGTCGCCGTCTAGATCCCCCTCGTTGCATGAGTCTCCGCGGCCCAGGGGGGGGTGGGTCGCCGTCTAGATCCCCCTCGTTGCATGAGTCTCCGCGGCCCAGGGGGGGGGGGGGTCGCCGTCTAGATCCCCCTCGTTGCATGAGTCTCCGCGGCCCAGCCCGGGGTGGGTCGCCGTCTAGATCCCCCTCGTTGCATGAGTCTCCGCGGCCCAGGGGGGGGGGGGTGGGTCGCCGTCTAGATCCCCCTCGTTGCATGAGTCTCCGCGGCCCAGGGGGGGGGGGGTGGGTCGCCGTCTAGATCCCCCTCGTTGCATGAGTCTCCGCGGCCAAGGGGGGGGTGGGTCGCCGTCTAGATCCCCCTCGTTGCATGAGTCTCCGCGGCCCAGGGGGGGTGGGTCGCCGTCTAGATCCCCCTCGTTGCATGCACCCCGGGGCCCAGGGGGGGGTGGGTCGCCGTCTAGATCCCCCTCGTTGCATGAGTCTCCGCGGCCCAGGGGGGGTGGGTCGCCGTCTAGATCCCCCTCGTTGCATGAGTCTCCGCGGCCCAGCCCGGGGTGGGTCGCCGTCTAGATCCCCCTCGTTGCATGAGTCTCCGCGGCCCAGCCCGGGGTGGGTCGCCGTCTAGATCCCCCTCGTTGCATGAGTCTCCCCGGCCCAGGGGGGGGGTGGGTCGCCGTCTAGATCCCCCTCGTTGCATGAGTCTCCGCGGCCCAGCCCGGGGTGGGTCGCCGTCTAGATCCCCCTCGTTGCATGAGTCTCCGCGGCCCAGGGGGGGTGGGTCGCCGTCTAGATCCCCCTCGTTGCATGAGTCTCCGCGGCACAGGGGGGGGTGGGTCGCCGTCTAGATCCCCCTCGTTGCATGAGTCTCCGCGGCCTAGCCCGGGGTGGGTCGCCGTCTAGATCCCCCTCGTTGCATGAGTCTCCGCGGCCCAGCCCGGGGTGGGTCGCCGTCTAGATCCCCCTCGTTGCATGAGTCTCCGCGGCCCAGCCCGGGGTGGGTCGCCGTCTAGATCCCCCTCGTTGCATGAGTCTCCGCGGCCCAGGGGGGGTGGGTCGCCGTCTAGATCCCCCTCGTTGCATGAGTCTCCGCGGCCCAGCCCGGGGTGGGTCGCCGTCTAGATCCCCCTCGTTGCATGAGTCTCCGCGGCCCAGCCCGGGGTGGGTCGCCGTCTAGATCCCCCTCGTTGCATGAGTCTCCGCGGCCAAGGGGGGGGTGGGTCACCGTCTAGATCCCCCTCGTTGCATGAGTCTCCGCGGCCAAGGGGGGGGTGGGTCGCCGTCTAGATCCCCCTCGTTGCATGAGTCTCCGGGGCCCAGGGGGGGGTGGGTCGCCGTCTAGATCCCCCTCGTTGCATGAGTCTCCGCGGCCCAGCCCGGGGTGGGTCGCCGTCTAGATCCCCCTCGATGCATGAGTCTCCGCGGCCCAGGGGGGGGTGGGTCGCCGTCTAGATCCCCCTCGTTGCATGAGTCTCCGCGGCCCAGGGGGGGGGGGTCACCGTCTAGATCCCCCTCGTTGCATGAGTCTCCGCGGCCCAGGGGGGGGGTGGGTCGCCGTCTAGATCCCCCTCGTTGCATGAGTCTCCGCGGCCAAGGGGGGGGTGGGTCGCCGTCTAGATCCCCCTCGTTGCATGAGTCTCCGCGGCCCAGGGGGGGGTGGGTCGCCGTCTAGATCCCCCTCGTTGCATGAGTCTCCGCGGCCCAGCCCGGGGTGGGTCGCCGTCTAGATCCCCCTCGTTGCATGAGTCTCCGCGGCCAAGGGGGGGGTGGGTCGCCGTCTAGATCCCCCTCGTTGCATGAGTCTCCGCGGCCCAGGGGGGGGTGGGTCGCCGTCTAGATCCCCCTCGTTGCATGAGTCTTCGCGGCCCAGCCCGGGGTGGGTCGCCGTCTAGATCCCCCTCGTTGCATGAGTCTCCGCGGCCCAGGGGGGGGGTGGGTCGCCGTCTAGATCCCCCTCGTTGCATGAGTCTCCGCGGCCTAGCCCGGGGTGGGTCGCCGTCTAGATCCCCCTCGTTGCATGAGTCTCCGCGGCCCAGGGGGGGGTGGGTCACCGTCTAGATCCCCCTCGATGCATGAGTCTCCGCGGCCCAGCCCGGGGTGGGTCGCCGTCTAGATCCCCCTCGTTGCATGAGTCTCCGCGGCCCAGCCCGGGGTGGGTCGCCGTCTAGATCCCCCTCGTTGCATGAGTCTCCGCGGCCCAGCTCGGGGTGGGTCGCCGTCTAGATCCCCCTCGTTGCATGAGTCTCCGGGGCCCAGCCCGGGGTGGGTCGCCGTCTAGATCCCCCTCGTTGCATGAGTCTCCGCGGCCCAGCCCGGGGTGGGTCGCCGTCTAGATCCCCCTCGTTGCATGAGTCTCCGCGGCCCAGCCCGGGGTGGGTCGCCGTCTAGAGCCCCCTCGTTGCATGAGTCTCCGCGGCCCAGGGGGGGGTGGGTCGCCGTCTAGATCCCCCTCGTTGCATGAGTCTCCGCGGCCCAGGGGGGGGTGGGTCGCCGTCTAGATCCCCCTCGTTGCATGAGTCTCCGCGGCCCAGCCCGGGGTGGGTCGCCGTCTAGATCCCCCTCGTTGCATGAGTCTCCGCGGTCCAGCCCGGGGTGGGTCGCCGTCTAGATCCCCCTCGTTGCATGAGTCTCCGCGGCCCAGGGGGGGGTGGGTAGCCGTCTAGATCCCCCTCGTTGCATGAGTCTCCGCGGCCCAGCCCGGGGTGGGTCGCCGTCTAGATCCCCCTCGTTGCATGAGTCTCCGCGGCCCAGCCCGGGGTGGGTCGCCGTCTAGATCCCCCTCGATGCATGAGTCTCCGCGGCCCAGGGGGGGGTGGGTCGCCGTCTAGATCCCCCTCGTTGCATGAGTCTCCGCGGCCCAGGGGGGGTGGGTCGCCGTCTAGATCCCCCTCGTTGCATGAGTCTCCGCGGCCCAGGGGGGGGTGGGTCGCCGTCTAGATCCCCCTCGTTGCATGAGTCTCCGCGGCCCAGGGGGGGGTGGGTCGCCGTCTAGATCCCCCTCGTTGCATGAGTCTCCGCGGCCCAGGGGGGGGTGGGTCGCCGTCTAGATCCCCCTCGTTGCATGAGTCTCCGCGGCCCAGGGGGGGGTGGGTCGCCGTCTAGATCCCCCTCGTTGCATGAGTCTCCGCGGCCCAGCCCGGGGTGGGTCGCCGTCTAGATCCCCCTCGTTGCATGAGTCTCCGCGGCCCAGGGGGGGGGTCGCCGTCTAGATCCCCCTCGTTGCATGAGTCTCCGCGGCCCAGCCCGGGGTGGGTCGCCGTTATCACACGAATATGTTTGGATGAACGATCGTGTAAAAGTTGCCCCCTGAGTTAAGACAGTGATAAAAACTTTAGTCGTAAACCAGGGGTAACCCCCGAATACCTTCACGCTGAATGTGAGGAGTTTTTCTTATAAAGCTGAAAAGTATGAAGAAGATATTTCAGTAGGAGAAGAAGTAAAAAATGCCCGGCCAAATTCTGAAGTTTTATTTTTATAGATTTAGTTGAGTCAGTTTAACTTGTGGTCCTACTTTTAAGGTGGAATGGTAGTCCTGCTATGAAAACCTTGCCAAATTATCGGGTTTGTCGTTTGATTGTAGTAATATCTTGGCAACGCTTCACACGAATGTATCAGAGAAGTGTTGGTTATCGTTGGAGCAGCGTGCATGAAGGGATGTTAGATACGACCTGAGGTTAGTATGGGACTAGTTGGCCCAACGTAAGTAAGGGTGTGTTCCAACTTGATTTTAGCCTGATAACCACTAACCTGCTACACACTAAACACTAACAGCTTTACACGCCACCTAGTATGCTAATATAAAGTTTATTGTTATTTATCATCTAATGTAAATAAATACGATGGTAATACTTTCACTCACTGGTTGGGTATTTTCCTAACTAAAAGTATCAGCTGGTGATGGCTGGCATCAACCATCTTGATTTAGTGGGTTAGTCGGTGTAGTAGTGTACACTTTCGGCCACTACCCACTACCCACTAACCACTAGCCCAATAAGGAGCATTAGTCGTCTGCTTGTGACGTCACTTCCTTTCGATTAGTATAACTTAGCTTAGTCCACTACGAAAACGTCAAGCTCGAACACACCCTAAGTATTCTCGTGCTCACGACACAGCCGGGTCCAAGGGTACCAACTTAGTTTAGTACTTCTCTAGTTCCTTCCGTCTAATTGAAACAGCTCCATTAGGGATAATTTACTACCTTCCGTTGGTTACCTGGAAATGTGGGCGTGGCCAAACAGGCATATTATGTTAAAAGGAAACTTAAAACAGCTGAAATGGTTTAAAACAACTTGTCGGGCTATGCGTGCAGTCTTCCGTTGAGTAGAGTGCATAGTATGCCTAGAGAACAACTTGTTGGGCTATGCATGCAGTCTTCCGTTGAGTAGAGTGCATAGTATGCCCAGAGAACAACTTGTTGGGCTATGCGTGCAGTCTTCCGTTGAGTAGAGTGCATAGTATGCCCAGAGAACAACTTGTTGGGCTATGCGTGCAGTCTTCCGTTGAGTAGAGTGCATAGTATGCCTAGAGAACAACTTGTTGGGCTATGCATGCAGTCTTCCGTTGAGTAGAGTGCATAGTATGCCTAGAGAACAACTTGTTGGGCTATGCGTGCAGTCTTCCGTTGAGTAGAGTGCATAGTATGCCTAGAGAACAACTTGTTGGGCTATGCATGCAGTCTTCCGTTGAGTAGAGTGCATAGTATGCCCAGAGAACAACTTGTTGGGCTATGCGTGCAGTCTTCCGTTGAGTAGAGTGCATAGTATGCCTAGAGAACAACTTGTTGGGCTATGCATGCAGTCTTCCGTTGAGTAGAGTGCATAGTATGCCCAGAGAACAACTTGTTGGGCTATGCATGCAGTCTTCCGTTGAGTAGAGTGCATAGTATGCCTAGAGAACAACTTGTTGGGCTATGCATGCAGTCTTCCGTTGAGTAGAGTGCATAGTATGCCTAGAGAACAACTTGTTGGGCTATGCATGCAGTCTTCCGTTGAGTAGAGTGCATAGTATGCCTAGAGAACAACTTGTTGGGCTATGCATGCAGTCTTCCGTTGAGTAGAGTGCATAGTATGCCCAGAGAACAACTTGTTGGGCTATGCGTGCAGTCTTCCGTTGAGTAGAGTGCATAGTATGCCCAGAGAACAACTTGTTGGGCTATGCATGCAGTCTTCCGTTGAGTAGAGTGCATAGTATGCCCAGAGAACAACTTGTTGGGCTATGCGTGCAGTCTTCCGTTGAGTAGAGTGCATAGTATGCCCAGAGAACAACTTGTTGGGCTATGCATGCAGTCTTCCGTTGAGTAGAGTGCATAGTATGCCTAGAGAACAACTTGTTGGGCTATGCATGCAGTCTTCCGTTGAGTAGAGTGCATAGTATGCCCAGAGAACAACTTGTTGGGCTATGCATGCAGTCTTCCGTTGAGTAGAGTGCATAGTATGCCCAGAGAACAACTTGTTGGGCTATGCGTGCAGTCTTCCGTTGAGTAGAGTGCATAGTATGCCTAGAGAACAACTTGTTGGGCTATGCGTGCAGTCTTCCGTTGAGTAGAGTGCATAGTATGCCTAGAGAACAACTTGTTGGGCTATGCATGCAGTCTTCCGTTGAGTAGAGTGCATAGTATGCCTAGAGAACAACTTGTCGGGCTATGCATGCAGTCTTCCGTTGAGTAGAGTGCATAGTATGCCCAGAGAACAACTTGTTGGGCTATGCGTGCAGTCTTCCGTTGAGTAGAGTGCATAGTATGCCTAGAGAACAACTTGTTGGGCTATGCGTGCAGTCTTCCGTTGAGTAGAGTGCATAGTATGCCCAGAGAACAACTTGTTGGGCTATGCATGCAGTCTTCCGTTGAGTAGAGTGCATAGTATGCCCAGAGAACAACTTGTTGGGCTATGCGTGCAGTCTTCCGTTGAGTAGAGTGCATAGTAGGCCCAGAGAACAACTTGTCGGGCTATGCGTGCAGTCTTCCGTTGAGTAGAGTGCATAGTATGCCCAGAGAACAACTTGTTGGGCTATGCGTGCAGTCTTCCGTTGAGTAGAGTGCATAGTATGCCTAGAGAACAACTTGTTGGGCTATGCGTGCAGTCTTCCGTTGAGTAGAGTGCATAGTATGCCTAGAGAACAACTTGTTGGGCTATGCGTGCAGTCTTCCGTTGAGTAGAGTGCATAGTATGCCCAGAGAACAACTTGTTGGGCTATGCATGCAGTCTTCCGTTGAGTAGAGTGCATAGTATGCCTAGAGAACAACTTGTTGGGCTATGCGTGCAGTCTTCCGTTGAGTAGAGTGCATAGTATGCCCAGAGAACAACTTGTTGGGCTATGCATGCAGTCTTCCGTTGAGTAGAGTGCATAGTATGCCCAGAGAACAACTTGTTGGGCTATGCGTGCAGTCTTCCGTTGAGTAGAGTGCATAGTATGCCCAGAGAACAACTTGTTGGGCTATGCATGCAGTCTTCCGTTGAGTAGAGTGCATAGTATGCCTAGAGAACAACTTGTTGGGCTATGCATGCAGTCTTCCGTTGAGTAGAGTGCATAGTATGCCCAGAGAACAACTTGTTGGGCTATGCATGCAGTCTTCCGTTGAGTAGAGTGCATAGTATGCCCAGAGAACAACTTGTTGGGCTATGCGTGCAGTCTTCCGTTGAGTAGAGTGCATAGTATGCCCAGAGAACAACTTGTCGGGCTATGCATGCAGTCTTCCGTTGAGTAGAGTGCATAGTATGCCCAGAGAACAACTTGTTGGGCTATGCATGCAGTCTTCCGTTGAGTAGAGTGCATAGTATGCCCAGAGAACAACTTGTTGGGCTATGCATGCAGTCTTCCGTTGAGTAGAGTGCATAGTATGCCTAGAGAACAACTTGTTGGGCTATGCATGCAGTCTTCCGTTGAGTAGAGTGCATAGTATGCCCAGAGAACAACTTGTTGGGCTATGCGTGCAGTCTTCCGTTGAGTAGAGTGCATAGTATGCCCAGAGAACAACTTGTTGGGCTATGCATGCAGTCTTCCGTTGAGTAGAGTGCATAGTATGCCCAGAGAACAACTTGTTGGGCTATGCGTGCAGTCTTCCGTTGAGTAGAGTGCATAGTATGCCCAGAGAACAACTTGTTGGGCTATGCGTGCAGTCTTCCGTTGAGTAGAGTGCATAGTATGCCCAGAGAACAACTTGTTGGGCTATGCATGCAGTCTTCCGTTGAGTAGAGTGCATAGTATGCCTAGAGAACAACTTGTCGGGCTATGCATGCAGTCTTCCGTTGAGTAGAGTGCATAGTATGCCTAGAGAACAACTTGTTGGGCTATGCGTGCAGTCTTCCGTTGAGTAGAGTGCATAGTATGCCTAGAGAACAACTTGTCGGGCTATGCATGCAGTCTTCCGTTGAGTAGAGTGCATAGTATGCCTAGAGAACAACTTGTCGGGCTATGCATGCAGTCTTCCGTTGAGTAGAGTGCATAGTATGCCTAGAGAACAACTTGTCGGGCTATGCATGCAGTCTTCCGTTGAGTAGAGTGCATAGTATGCCTAGAGAACAACTTGTTGGGCTATGCATGCAGTCTTCCGTTGAGTAGAGTGCATAGTATGCCCAGAGAACAACTTGTTGGGCTATGCATGCAGTCTTCCGTTGAGTAGAGTGCATAGTATGCCTAGAGAACAACTTGTCGGGCTATGCATGCAGTCTTCCGTTGAGTAGAGTGCATAGTATGCCTAGAGAACAACTTGTCGGGCTATGCATGCAGTCTTCCGTTGAGTAGAGTGCATAGTATGCCTAGAGAACAACTTGTTGGGCTATGCGTGCAGTCTTCCGTTGAGTAGAGTGCATAGTATGCCCAGAGAACAACTTGTTGGGCTATGCATGCAGTCTTCCGTTGAGTAGAGTGCATAGTATGCCTAGAGAACAACTTGTTGGGCTATGCATGCAGTCTTCCGTTGAGTAGAGTGCATAGTATGCCCAGAGAACAACTTGTTGGGCTATGCGTGCAGTCTTCCGTTGAGTAGAGTGCATAGTATGCCCAGAGAACAACTTGTTGGGCTATGCATGCAGTCTTCCGTTGAGTAGAGTGCATAGTATGCCTAGAGAACAACTTGTTGGGCTATGCATGCAGTCTTCCGTTGAGTAGAGTGCATAGTATGCCCAGAGAACAACTTGTTGGGCTATGCATGCAGTCTTCCGTTGAGTAGAGTGCATAGTATGCCTAGAGAACAACTTGTTGGGCTATGCGTGCAGTCTTCCGTTGAGTAGAGTGCATAGTATGCCCAGAGAACAACTTGTTGGGCTATGCATGCAGTCTTCCGTTGAGTAGAGTGCATAGTATGCCTAGAGAACAACTTGTCGGGCTATGCATGCAGTCTTCCGTTGAGTAGAGTGCATAGTATGCCCAGAGAACAACTTGTTGGGCTATGCATGCAGTCTTCCGTTGAGTAGAGTGCATAGTATGCCCAGAGAACAACTTGTTGGGCTATGCATGCAGTCTTCCGTTGAGTAGAGTGCATAGTATGCCTAGAGAACAACTTGTTGGGCTATGCGTGCAGTCTTCCGTTGAGTAGAGTGCATAGTATGCCCAGAGAACAACTTGTTGGGCTATGCATGCAGTCTTCCGTTGAGTAGAGTGCATAGTATGCCTAGAGAACAACTTGTTGGGCTATGCATGCAGTCTTCCGTTGAGTAGAGTGCATAGTATGCCTAGAGAACAACTTGTTGGGCTATGCATGCAGTCTTCCGTTGAGTAGAGTGCATAGTATGCCTAGAGAACAACTTGTTGGGCTATGCATGCAGTCTTCCGTTGAGTAGAGTGCATAGTATGCCCAGAGAACAACTTGTTGGGCTATGCATGCAGTCTTCCGTTGAGTAGAGTGCATAGTATGCCCAGAGAACAACTTGTTGGGCTATGCATGCAGTCTTCCGTTGAGTAGAGTGCATAGTATGCCTAGAGAACACCTTGTTGGGCTATGCATGCAGTCTTCCGTTGAGTAGAGTGCATAGTATGCCTAGAGAACACCTTGTTGGGCTATGCATGCAGTCTTCCGTTGAGTAGAGTGCATAGTATGCCTAGAGAACAACTTGTTGGGCTATGCATGCAGTCTTCCGTTGAGTAGAGTGCATAGTATGCCCAGAGAACAACTTGTTGGGCTATGCATGCAGTCTTCCGTTGAGTAGAGTGCATAGTATGCCTAGAGAACAACTTGTTGGGCTATGCATGCAGTCTTCCGTTGAGTAGAGTGCATAGTATGCCTAGAGAACAACTTGTTGGGCTATGCATGCAGTCTTCCGTTGAGTAGAGTGCATAGTATGCCCAGAGAACAACTTGTTGGGCTATGCGTGCAGTCTTCCGTTGAGTAGAGTGCATAGTATGCCTAGAGAACACCTTGTTGGGCTATGCATGCAGTCTTCCGTTGAGTAGAGTGCATAGTATGCCTAGAGAACAACTTGTTGGGCTATGCATGCAGTCTTCCGTTGAGTAGAGTGCATAGTATGCCCAGAGAACAACTTGTCGGGCTATGCGTGCAGTCTTCCGTTGAGTAGAGTGCATAGTATGCCCAGAGAACAACTTGTCGGGCTATGCGTGCAGTCTTCCGTTGAGTAGAGTGCATAGTATGCCTAGAGAACAACTTGTCGGGCTATGCGTGCAGTCTTCCGTTGAGTAGAGTGCATAGTATGCCCAGAGAACAACTTGTCGGGCTATGCGTGCAGTCTTCCGTTGAGTAGAGTGCATAGTATGCCCAGAGAACAACTTGTCGGGCTATGCGTGCAGTCTTCCGTTGAGTAGAGTGCATAGTATGCCCAGAGAACAACTTGTTGGGCTATGCGTGCAGTCTTCCGTTGAGTAGAGTGCATAGTATGCCCAGAGAACAACTTGTTGGACTATGCATGCAGTCTTCCGTTGAGTAGAGTGCATAGTATGCCTAGAGAACAACTTGTTGGGCTATGCGTGCAGTCTTCCGTTGAGTAGAGTGCATAGTATGCCCAGAGAACAACTTGTTGGGCTATGCGTGCAGTCTTCCGTTGAGTAGAGTGCATAGTATGCCCAGAGAACAACTTGTCGGGCTATGCGTGCAGTCTTCCGTTGAGTAGAGTGCATAGTATGCCCAGAGAACAACTTGTTGGGCTATGCGTGCAGTCTTCCGTTGAGTAGAGTGCATAGTATGCCCAGAGAACAACTTGTTGGGCTATGCATGCAGTCTTCCGTTGAGTAGAGTGCATAGTATGCCTAGAGAACAACTTGTTGGGCTATGCGTGCAGTCTTCCGTTGAGTAGAGTGCATAGTATGCCCAGAGAACAACTTGTTGGGCTATGCGTGCAGTCTTCCGTTGAGTAGAGTGCATAGTATGCCCAGAGAACAACTTGTCGGGCTATGCGTGCAGTCTTCCGTTGAGTAGAGTGCATAGTATGCCCAGAGAACAACTTGTCGGGCTATGCGTGCAGTCTTCCGTTGAGTAGAGTGCATAGTATGCCCAGAGAACAACTTGTTGGGCTATGCATGCAGTCTTCCGTTGAGTAGAGTGCATAGTATGCCTAGAGAACAACTTGTTGGGCTATGCGTGCAGTCTTCCGTTGAGTAGAGTGCATAGTATGCCCAGAGAACAACTTGTTGGGCTATGCGTGCAGTCTTCCGTTGAGTAGAGTGCATAGTATGCCCAGAGAACAACTTGTTGGGCTATGCATGCAGTCTTCCGTTGAGTAGAGTGCATAGTATGCCTAGAGAACAACTTGTTGGGCTATGCATGCAGTCTTCCGTTGAGTAGAGTGCATAGTATGCCCAGAGAACAACTTGTTGGGCTATGCGTGCAGTCTTCCGTTGAGTAGAGTGCATAGTAGGCCCAGAGAACAACTTGTTGGGCTATGCGTGCAGTCTTCCGTTGAGTAGAGTGCATAGTATGCCTAGAGAACAACTTGTCGGGCTATGCATGCAGTCTTCCGTTGAGTAGAGTGCATAGTATGCCTAGAGAACAACTTGTTGGGCTATGCGTGCAGTCTTCCGTTGAGTAGAGTGCATAGTATGCCTAGAGAACAACTTGTTGGGCTATGCATGCAGTCTTCCGTTGAGTAGAGTGCATAGTATGCCTAGAGAACAACTTGTCGGGCTATGCATGCAGTCTTCCGTTGAGTAGAGTGCATAGTATGCCCAGAGAACAACTTGTCGGGCTATGCATGCAGTCTTCCGTTGAGTAGAGTGCATAGTATGCCCAGAGAACAACTTGTTGGGCTATGCATGCAGTCTTCCGTTGAGTAGAGTGCATAGTATGCCTAGAGAACAACTTGTTGGGCTATGCGTGCAGTCTTCCGTTGAGTAGAGTGCATAGTAGGCCTAGAGAACAACTTGTTGGGCTATGCGTGCAGTCTTCCGTTGAGTAGAGTGCATAGTATGCCTAGAGAACAACTTGTTGGGCTATGCATGCAGTCTTCCGTTGAGTAGAGTGCATAGTATGCCCAGAGAACAACTTGTTGGGCTATGCATGCAGTCTTCCGTTGAGTAGAGTGCATAGTAGGCCTAGAGAACAACTTGTTGGGCTATGCATGCAGTCTTCCGTTGAGTAGAGTGCATAGTATGCCTAGAGAACAACTTGTTGGGCTATGCATGCAGTCTTCCGTTGAGTAGAGTGCATAGTATGCCTAGAGAACAACTTGTCGGGCTATGCATGCAGTCTTCCGTTGAGTAGAGTGCATAGTATGCCCAGAGAACAACTTGTTGGGCTATGCATGCAGTCTTCCGTTGAGTAGAGTGCATAGTATGCCTAGAGAACAACTTGTCGGGCTATGCATGCAGTCTTCCGTTGAGTAGAGTGCATAGTATGCCTAGAGAACAACTTGTTGGGCTATGCATGCAGTCTTCCGTTGAGTAGAGTGCATAGTATGCCTAGAGAACAACTTGTTGGGCTATGCATGCAGTCTTCCGTTGAGTAGAGTGCATAGTAGGCCCAGAGAACAACTTGTTGGGCTATGCATGCAGTCTTCCGTTGAGTAGAGTGCATAGTAGGCCTAGAGAACAACTTGTTGGGCTATGCATGCAGTCTTCCGTTGAGTAGAGTGCATAGTATGCCTAGAGAACAACTTGTTGGGCTATGCATGCAGTCTTCCGTTGAGTAGAGTGCATAGTATGCCTAGAGAACAACTTGTTGGGCTATGCATGCAGTCTTCCGTTGAGTAGAGTGCATAGTAGGCCCAGAGAACAACTTGTTGGGCTATGCATGCAGTCTTCCGTTGAGTAGAGTGCATAGTAGGCCTAGAGAACAACTTGTTGGGCTATGCATGCAGTCTTCCGTTGAGTAGAGTGCATAGTATGCCTAGAGAACAACTTGTTGGGCTATGCATGCAGTCTTCCGTTGAGTAGAGTGCATAGTATGCCTAGAGAACAACTTGTTGGGCTATGCATGCAGTCTTCCGTTGAGTAGAGTGCATAGTATGCCTAGAGAACAACTTGTTGGGCTATGCATGCAGTCTTCCGTTGAGTAGAGTGCATAGTATGCCTAGAGAACAACTTGTTGGGCTATGCGTGCAGTCTTCCGTTGAGTAGAGTGCATAGTATGCCTAGAGAACAACTTGTTGGGCTATGCATGCAGTCTTCCGTTGAGTAGAGTGCATAGTATGCCTAGAGAACAACTTGTTGGGCTATGCATGCAGTCTTCCGTTGAGTAGAGTGCATAGTATGCCTAGAGAACAACTTGTTGGGCTATGCATGCAGTCTTCCGTTGAGTAGAGTGCATAGTATGCCTAGAGAACAACTTGTTGGGCTATGCATGCAGTCTTCCGTTGAGTAGAGTGCATAGTATGCCTAGAGAACAACTTGTTGGGCTATGCATGCAGTCTTCCGTTGAGTAGAGTGCATAGTATGCCTAGAGAACAACTTGTTGGGCTATGCATGCAGTCTTCCGTTGAGTAGAGTGCATAGTATGCCTAGAGAACAACTTGTTGGGCTATGCATGCAGTCTTCCGTTGAGTAGAGTGCATAGTATGCCCAGAGAACAACTTGTTGGGCTATGCGTGCAGTCTTCCGTTGAGTAGAGTGCATAGTATGCCCAGAGAACAACTTGTTGGGCTATGCATGCAGTCTTCCGTTGAGTAGAGTGCATAGTATGCCTAGAGAACAACTTGTTGGGCTATGCATGCAGTCTTCCGTTGAGTAGAGTGCATAGTATGCCTAGAGAACAACTTGTTGGGCTATGCGTGCAGTCTTCCGTTGAGTAGAGTGCATAGTATGCCCAGAGAACAACTTGTCGGGCTATGCGTGCAGTCTTCCGTTGAGTAGAGTGCATAGTATGCCCAGAGAACAACTTGTCGGGCTATGCGTGCAGTCTTCCGTTGAGTAGAGTGCATAGTATGCCTAGAGAACAACTTGTTGGGCTATGCATGCAGTCTTCCGTTGAGTAGAGTGCATAGTATGCCTAGAGAACAACTTGTTGGGCTATGCATGCAGTCTTCCGTTGAGTAGAGTGCATAGTATGCCCAGAGAACAACTTGTTGGGCTATGCATGCAGTCTTCCGTTGAGTAGAGTGCATAGTATGCCTAGAGAACAACTTGTTGGGCTATGCGTGCAGTCTTCCGTTGAGTAGAGTGCATAGTATGCCCAGAGAACAACTTGTTGGGCTATGCGTGCAGTCTTCCGTTGAGTAGAGTGCATAGTATGCCCAGAGAACAACTTGTTGGGCTATGCGTGCAGTCTTCCGTTGAGTAGAGTGCATAGTATGCCCAGAGAACAACTTGTTGGGCTATGCATGCAGTCTTCCGTTGAGTAGAGTGCATAGTATGCCCAGAGAACAACTTGTTGGGCTATGCATGCAGTCTTCCGTTGAGTAGAGTGCATAGTATGCCCAGAGAACAACTTGTTGGGCTATGCGTGCAGTCTTCCGTTGAGTAGAGTGCATAGTATGCCTAGAGAACAACTTGTTGGGCTATGCGTGCAGTCTTCCGTTGAGTAGAGTGCATAGTATGCCCAGAGAACAACTTGTCGGGCTATGCATGCAGTCTTCCGTTGAGTAGAGTGCATAGTATGCCCAGAGAACAACTTGTTGGGCTATGCATGCAGTCTTCCGTTGAGTAGAGTGCATAGTATGCCCAGAGAACAACTTGTTGGGCTATGCGTGCAGTCTTCCGTTGAGTAGAGTGCATAGTATGCCCAGAGAACAACTTGTTGGGCTATGCATGCAGTCTTCCGTTGAGTAGAGTGCATAGTATGCCTAGAGAACAACTTGTTGGGCTATGCATGCAGTCTTCCGTTGAGTAGAGTGCATAGTATGCCTAGAGAACAACTTGTTGGGCTATGCATGCAGTCTTCCGTTGAGTAGAGTGCATAGTATGCCTAGAGAACAACTTGTTGGGCTATGCGTGCAGTCTTCCGTTGAGTAGAGTGCATAGTATGCCCAGAGAACAACTTGTTGGGCTATGCATGCAGTCTTCCGTTGAGTAGAGTGCATAGTATGCCTAGAGAACAACTTGTTGGGCTATGCATGCAGTCTTCCGTTGAGTAGAGTGCATAGTATGCCCAGAGAACAACTTGTTGGGCTATGCATGCAGTCTTCCGTTGAGTAGAGTGCATAGTATGCCTAGAGAACAACTTGTCGGGCTATGCATGCAGTCTTCCGTTGAGTAGAGTGCATAGTATGCCCAGAGAACAACTTGTTGGGCTATGCATGCAGTCTTCCGTTGAGTAGAGTGCATAGTATGCCCAGAGAACAACTTGTTGGGCTATGCATGCAGTCTTCCGTTGAGTAGAGTGCATAGTATGCCCAGAGAACAACTTGTTGGGCTATGCATGCAGTCTTCCGTTGAGTAGAGTGCATAGTATGCCCAGAGAACAACTTGTTGGGCTATGCGTGCAGTCTTCCGTTGAGTAGAGTGCATAGTATGCCTAGAGAACAACTTGTTGGGCTATGCATGCAGTCTTCCGTTGAGTAGAGTGCATAGTATGCCTAGAGAACAACTTGTTGGGCTATGCGTGCAGTCTTCCGTTGAGTAGAGTGCATAGTATGCCTAGAGAACAACTTGTTGGGCTATGCATGCAGTCTTCCGTTGAGTAGAGTGCATAGTATGCCTAGAGAACAACTTGTTGGGCTATGCATGCAGTCTTCCGTTGAGTAGAGTGCATAGTATGCCTAGAGAACAACTTGTTGGGCCATGCATGCAGTCTTCCGTTGAGTAGAGTGCATAGTATGCCTAGAGAACAACTTGTTGGGCCATGCATGCAGTCTTCCGTTGAGTAGAGTGCATAGTATGCCTAGAGAACAACTTGTTGGGCTATGCATGCAGTCTTCCGTTGAGTAGAGTGCATAGTATGCCCAGAGAACAACTTGTTGGGCTATGCATGCAGTCTTCCGTTGAGTAGAGTGCATAGTATGCCTAGAGAACAACTTGTTGGGCTATGCATGCAGTCTTCCGTTGAGTAGAGTGCATAGTATGCCCAGAGAACAACTTGTTGGGCTATGCGTGCAGTCTTCCGTTGAGTAGAGTGCATAGTAGGCCCAGAGAACAACTTGTTGGGCTATGCGTGCAGTCTTCCGTTGAGTAGAGGGCATAGTATGCCCAGAGAACAACTTGTTGGGCTATGCGTGCAGTCTTCCGTTGAGTAGAGTGCATAGTATGCCCAGAGAACAACTTGTTGGGCTATGCGTGCAGTCTTCCGTTGAGTAGAGTGCATAGTATGCCCAGAGAACAACTTGTTGGGCTATGCATGCAGTCTTCCGTTGAGTAGAGTGCATAGTATGCCTAGAGAACAACTTGTTGGGCTATGCATGCAGTCTTCCGTTGAGTAGAGTGCATAGTATGCCTAGAGAACAACTTGTTGGGCTATGCATGCAGTCTTCCGTTGAGTAGAGTGCATAGTATGCCCAGAGAACAACTTGTTGGGCTATGCGTGCAGTCTTCCGTTGAGTAGAGTGCATAGTATGCCCAGAGAACAACTTGTTGGGCTATGCATGCAGTCTTCCGTTGAGTAGAGTGCATAGTATGCCCAGAGAACAACTTGTTGGGCTATGCGTGCAGTCTTCCGTTGAGTAGAGTGCATAGTATGCCTAGAGAACAACTTGTTGGGCTATGCATGCAGTCTTCCGTTGAGTAGAGTGCATAGTATGCCCAGAGAACAACTTGTTGGGCTATGCGTGCAGTCTTCCGTTGAGTAGAGTGCATAGTATGCCTAGAGAACAACTTGTTGGGCTATGCATGCAGTCTTCCGTTGAGTAGAGTGCATAGTATGCCTAGAGAACAACTTGTTGGGCTATGCATGCAGTCTTCCGTTGAGTAGAGTGCATAGTATGCCCAGAGAACAACTTGTTGGGCTATGCATGCAGTCTTCCGTTGAGTAGAGTGCATAGTATGCCCAGAGAACAACTTGTTGGGCTATGCATGCAGTCTTCCGTTGAGTAGAGTGCATAGTATGCCCAGAGAACAACTTGTTGGGCTATGCGTGCAGTCTTCCGTTGAGTAGAGTGCATAGTATGCCCAGAGAACAACTTGTCGGGCTATGCATGTTTCCTGTCAAGATTGGCTATATTCCTAGCCCTGCTCAGCGCTCTTCACCGCTGTCACCGCTTGAGCTACCAGCTGACTCACCCACAGACATCACGACCACAACGGGCAAGGATGGCCTGTGGAAGAATGCTGATCAGAACTAGAAACAACGCGTTTGAATCTTTGTTGTGATAAGGAACAGTGTTTAGCCCAACAAGCTGTTTTCTTGGCATATTATCAGGGAAGGATACCTCTACGTCAAAAATCGCAGAAAAGTTTCATTTTTTAATTATATCTCAAGAATGGACTTCGAAATCGAAAATCTGAATCAACAGCGCACTGTGGTTTGGTAAGCCCTTCATACTGAATTCTCTTAGTTGTGTCTTACATTATAATCAGTATGGTTTTTATTTCTAATTAATTTTATGACTAATTATCGATTTAATAATAAAAATAACTACGCTAATGGTTATAATATTTCATTCAGTCTGTAGGGCTTACCAAAACACAGTGCGCTGTTGAATCAGATTTTTTATTTTATTTGCAATCTTGAGATATATTTAAATAATGGAAATTAGGCAGTAGATTAGGGTCTGAGGTTGATATGTTAATACTAACATTGGAGCCATCACCGACCAAATAACAATACAAACAAGATTGATCCACTTTCTCGTCACTAAAACACACCACAAGAATTTCCGTGTTTCACAAACTTAAATGAAAGTCGATGCTAAGCGAGGCTCCAATTCCATCTTACAACCGATAAATTCATACTAAATTTTTGTAAAATAGAATCTATCCGACATATTTCAGTATTATCGTCCTTAACATATTTCACAACTACAGCTACTCATCTTCAATTAATCACTCCACACTGTTATAAAAGTGACGCGTGAGGGGGGGGGGGATGGGTGGGGAGGGGGGAATGTAAACAACGTAAGGGGATAAAGCTGTTGTTGGCGTCGTTCATGCAAAGTGGGATCCAAACTATGTCCTGGAGGGGCCCCCCTCATCCCCACCCCCCCCACCCCACCCACCACCACTACCTCATCCTAAAAGTTATCAACTCGAGTGGATCTGACGGAAAATATGTGGTTAGTCGTTCCCCCCCCCCCCCCCCCCACATCTTCAACGAACAAGTTCAATCGATCAGGTGTAAAACAATGAACAAAAAGGAGGGGTTTTTTCATTAAAAGCGACTTTAAGTTTTTATGTTTTATTTTGTTTCGTTGTTCGTTCGCTGTAGAAGCAAAATCGAGTAAGGAAGATTGTGTAATAAATTGTTTTCTTAAAGTCATCATTGTAAGCTGAATTGAATTACTGTCTTCGTGCTTTGGTGAGTTGCTTTACAACGAGGGTTATCGCGAATACATGGTTGTATCATCTGTAGTTGTACTAGCCGCACTGCGATCCCAGGACATTGTCTACTGCCCCCTGCAACCGCGCCAATAGGGAACACGCGTATAAAAATGTTATTCGATTTTTATACCTTGTCTCTCATTTCATAATTTTGTGTCTTTGAATTTTGAAAAACGGATCAGGCTATGCCTCAAATTAATTGGTTTAGTAACGATAAATAAAAGGGCGCGAAAAACGAGCCGCCGCCATGTAGAGTGGATTTGACGTCATGGTTTTGTACTGTGTACGCTCACCGACTCAGCGATTGGTCTGTTACGCCACATCTACTGAATCATTGCGTCACAGCCACCTGTACGCGTTTCAGATCCCCGAGTTTAAACTTCAATAAATGCGACCACAATAAACCCATTTAAAAATTTATTTTTTACTTAGGACTTGCATTTTGTACCTGATACTATTCAACCAAGTGTTTGGTTTAACAAAAAAATCGTACGCGTGTTGCCTATTGAAAGAAAATCAACAGATACCTGGCGTTCTTTCACACATTCGTAAATGGTTAGGCTTCGTCGAGTGCACAGGCGGTTTGGCCACACCCACCGTTACAGGTAACCAACGGAAGGTCTTAAATTAAACCCAATATACCTGTTTAGATTAGATGGTAGGAATTAGCGAAGAAGAAAGCTAAGTTGTCACCTAGCACTCGGCTGTGACGTAGGCATCAGAATACTTTCCTTGGGGCAACTATACACTCATGATCGAACAATACTGTGCAAGGCGTTCACACGATATTTCAGATAGTGACAACGATATGTCTAACTTGTAGCTTATAGCCTCAGCCTAATCCAGTGTCTAGTCCATCCAATCAGAAACCGGATGTCTTTGCGAGGACCAATCAGATGAAAGCTACTGTTGTCGCTGTCTTCATTCGTTCGTTAGTTACTTTATGTGAATAAGCTCTTAGGCACTATTTGTTTTCCTTAGCATTTATTGTACATCAATCTTAAAATATGTTTAACGTGTAATGTTAATGACAATCAGCCTGATTGTGTATTCGCTGATTGCCCCATCTAGTGGTCTGTGGCCGGAACACTCCCCCCCCCCTAATACCATCACGGGGGTATGACCGGTCGACTGGCTTCGTGACAGACCGACCAGGATCAAATATCATGAGGTCCATTATCGCTAATAACACAGGATTAGAGACATTAACAATACAATACCAACCTAGGGACGATACATGTCCCTAACAACATTCAGACTGTTACCTTACACAGTTGGTACTGTAGCGTGTTGACAATACAATACCAACCTAGGGACGATACATGTCCCTAACAACATTCAGACTGTTACCTTACACAGTTGGTACTGTAGCGTGTTAACAATACAATACCAACCTAGGGACGATACATGTCCCTAACAACATTCAGACTGTTACCTTACACAGTTGGTACTGTAGCGTGTTGACAATACAATACCAACCTAGGGACGATACATGTCCCTAACAACATTCAGACTGTTACCTTACACAGTTGGTACTGTAGCGTGTTAACAATACAATACCAACCTAGGGACGATACATGTCCCTAACAACATTCAGACTGTTACCTTACACAGTTGGTACTGTAGCGTGTTAACAATACAATACCAACCTAGGGACGATACATGTCCCTAACAACATTCAGACTGTTACCTTACACAGTTGGTACTGTAGCGTGTTAACAATACAATACCAACCTAGGGACGATACATGTCCCTAACAACATTCAGACTGTTACCTTACACAGTTGGTACTGTAGCGTGTTAACAATACAATACCAACCTAGGGACGATACATGTCCCTAACAACATTCAGACTGTTACCTTACACAGTTGGTACTGTAGCGTGTTGACAATACAATACCAACCTAGGGACGATACATGTCCCTAACAACATTCAGACTGTTACCTTACACAGTTGGTACTGTAGCGTGTTAACAATACAATACCAACCTAGGGACGATACATGTCCCTAACAACATTCAGACTGTTACCTTACACAGTTGGTACTGTAGCGTGTTAACAATACAATACCAACCTAGGGACGATACATGTCCCTAACAACATTCAGACTGTTACCTTACACAGTTGGTACTGTAGCGTGTTAACAATACAATACCAACCTAGGGACGATACATGTCCCTAACAACATTCAGACTGTTACCTTACACAGTTGGTACTGTAGCGTGTTAACAATACAATACCAACCTAGGGACGATACATGTCCCTAACAACATTCAGTGTGTTGATGCTGTTTTGTCCTTGAAGTCAAGAAAACTTGAACGGAACATTGAACCGTCGAGATCGGTATAATAGTTTATCTTCTAACCACCAGAATGCATCTTCAGTTTATTTCGATAAATTACTTCAAATGCCTCGCTTTTGCAAATAGCGCCAATAAATTCATAATTTTGTCTTAGAATATTTTGTCCTTGGTAATATCCAGCCCCTAATCGTTCCAATTTTTTTTTATTGAATATACTAACAAAAAACCCTTGAAGTCTACGTTATCTAGCTATTTATATAAATTGTGTATTGCTAGGCTGTATATTTTGCCCCAGTCACTGTAAAGCACGTCAACTAATTTTGGTAAATACATAAAGAATTGAACATTTGTGTCTCACTCGAGCTTAAAATTTTAATTGAGAGAATTTCCATCTCATCCTATCCCAGGCGATTCAATTTATATTTATAACATTTTATTGAAAATCATTCATTCATCAAGTGATCCATTTCGATCGACTGTCCGTTTCAGAACTAATACCCGGCGCTCAGTTTATAACTAATTAAATATCAATGATGGGTTGCATTCTGTATTGATACACACTAGGCAGCTGTCACTCGAAGCCTCCACTCTCATTGGTCAGAGCATTCAACGACACAATCATATTGATACACACTGGGCAGCTGTCACTCGAAGCCTTTACTCTGATTGGTCAGAGCATTCAACGACACAATCATATTGATACACACTGGGCAGCTGTCACTGGAAGCCTCCACTCTGATTGGTCAGAGCATTCAACGACACAATCATATTGATACACACTGGGAAGCTGTCACTCGAAGCCTCCACTCTGATTGGTCAGAGCATTCAACGACACAATCATATTAATACACACTGGGCAGCTGTCACTCGAAGCCTCCACTCTGATTGGTCAGAGCATTCAACGACACAATCATATTGATACACACTGGGCAGCTGTCACGCGAAGCCTCCACTCTGATTGGTCAGAGCATTCAACTACACAATCATATTGATACACACTGAGCAGCTGTCACTCGAAGCCTCCACTCTGATTGGTCAGAGCATTCAACGACACAATCATATTGATACACACTGAGCAGCTGTCACTCGAAGCCTCCACTCTGATTGGTCAGAGCATTCAACGACACAATCATATTGATACACACTGAGCAGCTGTCACTCGAAGCCTCCACTCTGATTGGTCAGAGCATTCAACGACACAATCATATTGATACACACTGAGCAGCTGTCACTGGAAGCCTCCACTCTGATTGGTCAGAGCATTCAACGACACAATCATATTGATACACACTGGGCAGCTGTCACTGGAAGCCTCCACTCTGATTGGTCAGAGCATTCAACGACACAATCATGTTCCAATCTCCGGTAGCGTATTTCATCTCCATTCATAATTCTCTACATTAGCGCTAAGCTCGGGATGTTGGGAGGGCCGCCATTTTGTTCCACCGTAACCTCTGTGAAAATGGTTTAGGCTACTTTAGAATGAATTTCGTTTTTTTAAATTACAGATTTCTGGTTATTGAGTGAAAGGTAAAAGGTGTAGGGATGTAGTTTCTATTGCAGCAGTGTTCTCTATAATCCATATATTTTTACATTAACTGACCTACTGGCAAAAAATTTTAATTTCGTTGTTTTAATTATAATTTTCCGTATATTGTGTCAAAAATAAAGACTCTATAGATCTGAGAAGTTTTGTCTTCAATTGACATACTGGCAATAACCTTGCTCGTAAACCAGTCAATTGACATACTGGCAATAACCTTGCTCGTAAACCAGTCAATTGACATACTGGCAATAACCCTGCTCGTGAACCAGTCAATTTACATACTGGCAATAACCTTGCTCGTAAACCAGTCAATTGACAAACTGGCAATAACCATGCTCGTAAACCAGTCAATTGACATACTGGCAATAACCCTGCTCGTGAACCAGTCAATTGACATACTGGCAATAACCTTGCTCGTAAACCAGTCAATTGACATACTGGCAATAACCTTGCTCGCAAACCAGTCAATTGACAAACTGGCAATAACCATGCTCGTAAAGCAGTCAATTGACATACTGGCAATAACCCTGCTCGTGAACCAGTCAATTGACATACTGGCAATAACCTTGCTCGTAAACCCATCAATTGACATACTGGCAATAACCCTGCTCGTGAACCAGTCAATTGACATACTGGCAATAACTTTGCTCGTACACCAGTCAATTGACATACTGGCAATAACCCTGCTCGTAAACCAGTCAATTGACATACTGGCAATAACCCTGCTCGTAAACCCATCAATTGACATACTGGCAATAACCATGCTCGTAAACCAATCAATTGACGTACTGGCAATAACCATGCTCGTAAACCAATCAATTGACATACTGGCAATAACCATGCTCGTAAACCAATCAATTGACATACTGGCAATAACCTTGCTCGTGAACCAGTCAATTGACATACTGGCAATAACCTTGCTCGTAAACCAGTCAATTGACATACTGGCAATAACCCTGCTCGTAAACCAGTCAATTGACATACTGGCAATAACCCTGCTCGTAAACCCATCAATTGACATACTGGCAATAACCATGCTCGTAAACCAATCAATTGACATACTGGCAATAACCATGCTCGTAAACCCATCAATTGACATACTGGCAATAACCATGCTCGTAAACCAATCAATTGACATACTGGCAATAACCATGCTCGTAAACCAATCAATTGACATACTGGCAATAACCTTGCTCGTAAACCAGTCAATTGACATACTGGCAATAACCCTGCTCGTAAACCCATCAATTGACATACTGGCAATAACCTTGCTCGTAAACCAGTCAATTGACATACTGGCAATAACCATGCTCGTAAACCAGTCATGCTGTGTCGAACAAAGTCTCAGATTGGTTAACTGTTTTTTTTAAGCATTTCATTTTTAACTATACATTGCACTGAATACACACAATGACATGCTAGGCGGCCTTTTATCTTAAGCTATGTACACCTTACTAACTAATTTAATCCATACGGTTGTCAAGAGGGAACCAATGAATGATCAATTTTTTATGGCTGCCCTAATGGCGACCGTAGATTGCAATACTTGAATTTTCGTTAACCCAGTTTTTACTTGTTACGAAACCTCATTCCCGACATTTGTCACTTTACCAATGTTGTGTAGTGTTCTCGAAACATAACTAAGAGGTGTTCACAGTGAGACTACCATTATATCCCATTGGCAACGTTGTTCTGCATATTTTCGCACACTTGGAGGACTACAGCCTCCAAATTCCATTTCCTTCCGATCGAGCTCTCATTCAAAATGGCGGCCAGTCACCCATGTGAGTGTTCGAAACAGCATAAAATGATGTACTAGAGCCGCCGACTAATCCTATTAGCCCCAACGAGCAACATAAAGCCAAGCCGACCATTGAATAACTTATGATCTATAATAATTATTATTGCGGGGTAGCTTTGTCAGTTCATCGGAGATTTGAAGATTTAAAAAGTATGTTCACTGTTCAGTCTGCGGATTAACATTTCCCTCTGTTCCACCATCCGCGTTAATTGTTTTAACGCCTCGTTTATTATTAACGGTCATTTCCGAGCTGCGATGTTGTTTTGTTTTTATTGGATGGCGGAAACAATTGGCAAAGTGGCTTCTGTGGCTCATCCATAGGTTTCACCTACGTCACAGGCGGCCATCTTTGCGACCAAACCTGGCGTTGCCATGGAGAAACAATTGGCAAAGTGGCTACTGTTGCTCATCCATAGGTTTCACCTACGTCACAGGCGGCCATCTTTGCGACCAAACCTGGCGTTGCCATGGAGAAACAATTGGCAAAGTGGCTACTGTTGCTCATCCATAGGTTTCACCTACGTCACAGGCGGCCATCTTTAGACCAAACCTGACGTTGCCATGGAGAAACAATTGGCAAAGTGGCTTCTGTAGCTCATCCATAGGTTTCACCTACGTCACAGGCGGCCATCTTGGCGATTAAACCTGGCGTTGCCATGGAGAAACAATTGGCAAAGTGGCTTCTGTGGCTCATCCATAGGTTTCACCTACGTCACAGGCGGCCATCTTTAGACCAAACCTGACGTTGCCATGGAGAAACAATTGGCAAAGTGGCTTCTGTAGCTCATCCATAGGTTTCACCTACGTCACAGGCGGCCATCTTTAGACCAAACCTGACGTTGCCATGGAGAAACAATTGGCAAAGTGGCTTCTGTAGCTCATCCATAGGTTTCACCTACGTCACAGGCGGCCATCTTTAGACCAAACCTGACGTTGCCATGGAGAAACAATTGGCAAAGTGGCTTCTGTAGCTCATCCATAGGTTTCACCTACGTCACAGGCGGCCATCTTTAGACCAAACCTGACGTTGCCATGGAGAAACAATTGGCAAAGTGGCTTCTGTAGCTCATCCATAGGTTTCACCTACGTCACAGGCGGCCATCTTTAGACCAAACCTGACGTTGCCATGGAGAAACAATTGGCAAAGTGGCTTCTGTAGCTCATCCATAGGTTTCACCTACGTCACAGGCGGCCATCTTTAGACCAAACCTGACGTTGCCATGGAGAAACAATTGGCAAAGTGGCTTCTGTAGCTCATCCATAGGTTTCACCTACGTCACAGGCGGCCATCTTTAGACCAAACCTGACGTTGCCATGGAGAAACAATTGGCAAAGTGGCTTCTGTGGGTCATTCATAGGTTTCACCTACGTCACAGGCGGCCATCTTTAGACCAAACCTGACGTTGCCATGGAGAAACAATTGGCAAAGTGGCTTCTGTGGCTCATCCATAGGTTTCACCTACGTCACAGGCGGCCATCTTTAGACCAAACCTGACGTTGCCATGGAGAAACAATTGGCAAAGTGGCTTCTGTAGCTCATCCATAGGTTTCACCTACGTCACAGGCGGCCATCTTTAGACCAAACCTGACGTTGCCATGGAGAAACAATTGGCAAAGTGGCTTCTGTGGGTCATTCATAGGTTTCACCTACGTCACAGGCGGCCATCTTTAGACCAAACCTGACGTTGCCATGGAGAAACAATTGGCAAAGTGGCTTCTGTAGCTCATCCATAGGTTTCACCTACGTCACAGGCGGCCATCTTTAGACCAAACCTGACGTGGCCATGGAGGAACAATTGGCAAAGTGGCTTCTGTGGCTCATTCATAGGTTTCACCTACGTCACAGGCGGCCATCTTTAGACCAAACCTGACGTTGCCATGGAGAAACAATAAGAGGCTACTGTGGTTGAACACACAGGTTCCAATTCATCAACTTCGTTAAAGAGCTTTTCAGGCAAGATAGCAAAAAATCATATGTATTCCCACCCATGAGAAATAATGAAAATATCCTACCCTAAAGAGAAAAAAGTAATAAAAATGAATGAAATTGTATAATTATGGCTAGTTACTGTTGCTCAACAACTATTTTGGGAATTAGCAGGTAAGTGATCGCTGGGTTGCAGGAATAACCGAATTGGGAGAAATTATTCAACTCAAGTTAAACATTAATAAAGAAGTCCTGCTTTCATATCAAAGACCAGTAATTGTTAAGGGGACAGTGAGAGTGTCAGCGACAATGACAGCGACAGTCTCAGTGACAGCGACGGTGTCAGCGACAATGACGGTAACTTACAGTGTCAGCGACAGTGTCAGCGACAGCGACAGTGTCAGTGACAGCGACGGTAACTTACAGTGTCAGCGACAGTGTCAGCGACAATGACAGCGACAGTCTCAGTGACAGCGACAGTCTCAGTGACAGCGACGGTAACTTACTGTGTCAGCGACAGCGACAGTGACAGTGACAGTAACTTACAGCGAGACGGCCATGACATAACAGATATAGTTACGGGGACAGTGAGAGTGACAGCGACAGTGTCAGCGACAGCGACGGTAACTTACAGTGTCAGCGACAATGACAGAACAGCGACTGTGACAGTGACTAACAGCGAGACGGCCATGACAGAAATAGTAACGGGGACAGTGAGGGTGACAGCGACAGTGTCAGCGACAGCGACGGTAACTTACAGTGTCAGCGACAATGACAGAACAGCGACTGTGACAGTGACTAACAGCGAGACGGCCATGACAGAAATAGTAACGGGGACAGTGAGGGTGACAGCGACAGCGACGGTATAAGCTAGCGTGACAGTGACAGCCCGTACCCAGGACTGTATATTTTTATATTCTCCGTACTTCCATCTTAGTCCCCGCCAACCGTCCCTCCCCCTCCTCCAGCAATGTCTCCTAATCAACGACCCCCCCCCCCCTCTTAACTCTCTTCCAATGATTGCTGCCGTAGAGCGAGCTACGCGACCAACCAATTAGCAAGTAAACGAGTACACAGAATCAGCAAACAAGTAACAAGATGGTTCCAACGAACCGATGCACTTCCAGTATCGGAGAAACTTAGTTCATCGCTAAATTAAAAGTCAAAATGTTCTGACTCTTAACTATCAGCCACGTAAACAAGCCATGTCGCATAATGGAGTATACAAATACTAGTTCAGACTCTTAACTATCAGCCACGTTAACAAGCCATGTCGCATCGTGGAGTATACTAATACTAGTCCTGACTCTTAACTATCAGCCACGTTAACAAGCCATGTCGCATCGTGGAGTATACTAATACTAGTACTGACTCTTAACTATCAGCCACGTTAACAAGCCATGTCGCATCGTAGAGTATACTAATACTAGTACTGACTCTTAACTATCAGCCACGTTAACAAGCCATGTCGCATCGTGGAGTATACAAATACTAGTACTGACTCTTAACTATCAGCCACGTAAACAAGCCATGTCGCATCGTAGAGTATACAAATACTAGTCCTGACTCTTAACTATCAGCCACGTTAACAAGCCAGGTCGCATCGTAGAGTATACTAATACTAGTACTGACTCTTAACTATCAGCCCACGTTAAGAAGCCATGTCGCATCGTGGAGTATACTAATACTAGTCCTGACTCTTAACTATCAGCCACGTTAACAAGCCATGTCGCATCGTAGAGTATACTAATACTAGTACTGACTCTTAACTATCAGCCACGTTAACAAGCCATGTCGCATCGTGGAGTATACTAATACTAGTCCTGACTCTTAACTATCAGCCACGTTAACAAGCCATGTCGCATCGTAGAGTATACTAATACTAGTACTGACTCTTAACTATCAGCCACGTTAACAAGCCATGTCGCATCGTGGAGTATACTAATACTAGTCCTGACTCTTAACTATCAGCCACGTTAACAAGCCATGTCGCATCGTAGAGTATACTAATACTAGTCCTGACTCTTAACTATCAGCCACGTAAACAAGCCATGTCGCATCGTGGAGTATACTAATACTAGTACTGACTCTTAACTATCAGCCACGTTAAGAAGCCATGTCGCATCGTGGAGTATACTAATACTAGTACTGACTCTTAACTATCAGCCACGTTAACAAGCCATGTCGCATCGTGGAGTATACTAATACTAGTACTGACTCTTAACTATCAGCCACGTTAACAAGCCATGTCGCATCGTAGAGTATACAAATACTATTCCTGACTCTTAACTATCAGCCCACGTTAACAAGCCATGTCGCATCGTGGAGTATACTAATACTAGTACTGACTCTTAACTATCAGCCACGTTAACAAGCCATGTCGCATCGTGGAGTATACTAATACAAGTACTGACTCTTAACTATCAGCCACGTTAGCAAGCCATGTCGCATCGTGGAGTATACTAATACTAGTCCTGACTCTTAACTATCAGCCCACGTTAACAAGCCATGTCGCATCGTGGAGTATACTAATACTAGTACTGACTCTTAACTATCAGCCACGTTAACAAGCCATGTCGCATCGTGGAGTATACTAATACTAGTACTGACTCTTAACTATCAGCCACGTTAACAAGCCATGTCGCATCGTGGAGTATACTAATACTAGTACTGACTCTTAACTATCAGCCACGTTAACAAGCCATGTCGCATCGTAGAGTATACAAATACTAGTACTGACTCTTAACTATCAGCCACGTTAACAAGCCATGTCGCATCGTAGAGTATACTAATACTAGTCCTGACTCTTAACTATCAGCCACGTAAACAAGCCATGTCGCATCGTGGAATATACTAATACTAGTACTGACTCTTAACTATCAGCCCACGTTAACAAGCCATGTCGCACCGTGGCGTATACTAATACTAGTACTGACTCTTAACTATCAGCCCACGTTAACAAGCCATGTCGCATCGTGGAGTATACTAATACTAGTACTGACTCTTAACTTTCAGCCACGTTAACAAGCCATGTCGCATCGTAGAGTATACTAATACTAGTACTGACTCTTAACTATCAGCCACGTTAACAAGCCATGTCGCATCGTGGAGTATACTAATACTAGTACTGACTCTTAACTATCAGCCTCGTTAACAAGCCATGTCGCATCGTAGAGTATACTAATACTAGTACTGACTCTTAACTATCAGCCACGTTAACAAGCCATGTCGCATCGTAGAGTATACTAATACTAGTACTGACTCTTAACTATCAGCCACGTTAACAAGCCATGTCGCATCGTGGAGTATACTAATACTAGTACTGACTCTTAACTATCAGCCACGTTAACAAGCCATGTCGCATCGTAGAGTATACAAATACTAGTACTGACTCTTAACTATCAGCCCACGTTAACAAGCCATGTCGCATCGTGGAGTATACTAATACTAGTCCTGACTCTTAACTATCAGCCACGTTAACAAGCCATGTCGCATCGTGGAGTATACTAATACTAGTACTGACTCTTAACTATCAGCCACGTTAACAAGCCATGTCGCACCGTGGAGTATACTAATACTAGTACTGACTCTTAACTATCAGCCACGTTAACAAGCCATGTCGCATCGTAGAGTATACAAATACTAGTACTGACTCTTAACTATCAGCCACGTTAACAAGCCATGTCGCATCGTGGAGTATACTAATACTAGTACTGACTCTTAACTATCAGCCACGTTAGCAAGCCATGTCGCATCGTGGAGTATACTAATACTAGTCCTGACTCTTAACTATCAGCCACGTTAGCAAGCCACGTCGCATCGTGGAGTATACTAATACTAGTACTGACTCTTAACTATCAGCCACGTTAGCAAGCCATGTCGCATCGTGGAGTATACTAATACTAGTACTGACTCTTAACTATCAGCCACGTTAGCAAGCCATGTCGCATCGTGGAGTATACTAATACTAGTCCTGACTCTTAACTATCAGCCACGTTAGCAAGCCATGTCGCATCGTGGAGTATACTAATACTAGTACTGACTCTTTACTATCAGCCACGTTAGCAAGCCATGTCGCATCGTAGAGTATACTAATACTAGTCCTGACTCTTAACTATCAGCCACGTTAGCAAGCCATGTCGCATCGTGGAGTATACTAATACTAGTACTGACTCTTAACTATCAGCCACGTTAACAAGCCATGTCGCATCGTAGAGTATACTAATACTAGTCCTGACTCTTAATTATCAGCCCACGTTAACAAGCCATGTCGCATCGTAGAGTATACTAATACTAGTCCTGACTCTTAACTATCAGCCACGTTAACAAGCCATGTCGCACCGTGGAGTATACTAATACAAGTACTGACTCTTAACTATCAGCCACGTTAGCAAGCCATGTCGCATCGTGGAGTATACTAATACTAGTCCTGACTCTTAACTATCAGCCACGATAGCAAGCCATGTCGCATCGTGGAGTATACTAATACTAGTCCTGACTCTTAACTATCAGCCACGTTAGCAAGCCATGTCGCATCGTGGAGTATACTAATACTAGTACTGACTCTTAACTATCAGCCACGTTAGCAAGCCATGTCGCATCGTAGAGTATACTTATACTAGTCCTGACTCTTAACTATCAGCCACGTTAGCAAGCCATGTCGCATCGTGGAGTATACTAATACTAGTACTGACTCTTAACTATCAGCCACGTTAGCAAGCCATGTCGCATCGTAGAGTATACTAATACTAGTCCTGACTCTTAACTATCAGCCACGTTAACAAGCCATGTCGCATCGTGGAGTATACTAATACTAGTACTGACTCTTAACTATCAGCCACGTTAGCATGCCATGTCGCATCGTAGAGTATACCTCTTAACTATCAGCCACGTTAACAAGCCATGTCGCATCGTGGAGTATACTAATACTAGTCCTGACTCTTAACTATCAGCCCACGTTAACAAGCCATGTCGCATCGTAGAGTATACAAATACTAGTACTGACTCTTAACTATCAGCTCACGTCCCGTCCCGTCCCGTCCCGTGCCGTCCCGTCCCGTCCCGTCCCGTCCCGTCCCGTCCCGTCCCGTCCCGTCCCGTCCCGTCCCGTCCCGTCCCGTCCCGTCCCGTCCCGTCCCGTCCCGTCCCGTCCCGTCCCGTCCCGTCCCGTCCCGTCCCGTCCCGTCCCGTCCCGTCCCGTCCCGTCCCGTCCCGTCCCGTCCCGTCCCGTCCCGTCCCGTCCCGTCCCGTCCCGTCCCGTCCCGTCCCGTCCCGTCCCGTCCCGTCCCGTCCCGTCCCGTCCCGTCCCGTCCCGTCCCGTCCCGTCCCGTCCCGTCCCGTCCCGTCCCGTCCCGTCCCGTCCCGTCCCGTCCCGTCCCGTCCCGTCCCGTCCCGTCCCGTCCCGTCCCGTCCCGTCCCGTCCCGTCCCGTCCCGTCCCGTCCCGTCCCGTCCCGTCCCGTCCCGTCCCGTCCCGTCCCGTCCCGTCCCGTCCCGTCCCGTCCCGTCCCGTCCCGTCCCGTCCCGTCCCGTCCCGTCCCGTCCCGTCCCGTCCCGTCCCGTCCCGTCCCGTCCCGTCCCGTCCCGTCCCGTCCCGTCACCCACCCAGATCCTTGTCCCTGTTCATCATGATGGGACCCCCAGACAACCGCGTCACGTCAACCCACCCAGATCCTTGTCCCTGTTCATCATGATCGGACCCCCAGACAACCGCGTCACGTCAACCCACCCAGATCCTTGTCCCTGTTCATCATGATCGGACCCCCAGACAACCGCGTCACGTCAACCCACCCAGATCCTTGTCCCTGTTCATCATGATCGGACCCCCAGACAACCGCGTCACGTCAACCCACCCAGATCCTTGTCCCTGTTCATCATGATGGGACCCCCAGACAACCGCGTCACGTCAACCCACCCAGATCCTTGTCCCTGTTCATCATGATCGGACCCCCTGCCAACCGCGTCACGTCAACCCACCCAGATCCTTGTCCCTGTTCATCATGATGGGACCCCCAGACAACCGCGTCACGTCAACCCACCCAGATCCTTGTCCCTGTTCATCATGATCGGACCCCCAGACAACCGCGTCACGTCAACCCACCCAGATCCTTCTCCCTGTTCATCATGATCGGACGCCCAGACAACCGCGTCACGTCAACCCACCCAGATCCTTGTCCCTGTTCATCATGATCGGACCCCCAGACAACCGCGTCACGTCAACCCACCCAGATCCTTGTCCCTGTTCATCATGATGGGACCCCCAGACAACCGCGTCACGTCAACCCACCCAGATCCTTGTCCCTATTCATCATGATCAGACCCCCAGACAACCGCGTCACGTCAATTCACCCAGATCCTTGTCCCTGTTCATCATGATGGGACCCCCAGACAACCGCGTCACGTCAACCCACCCAGATCCTTGTCCCTGTTCATCATGATGGGACCCCCAGACAACCGCGTCACGTCAACCCACCCAGATCCTTGTCCCTGTTCATCATGATCGGACCCCCTGCCAACCGCGTCACGTCAACCCACCCAGATCCTTGTCCCTGTTCATCATGATGGGACCCCCAGACAACCGCGTCACGTCAACCCACCCAGATCCTTGTCCCTGTTCATCATGATCGGACCCCCAGACAACCGCGTCACGTCAACCCACCCAGATCCTTGTCCCTGTTCATCATGATCGGACCCCCAGACAACCGCGTCACGTCAACCCACCCAGATCCTTCTCCCTGTTCATCATGATCGGACGCCCAGACAACCGCGTCACGTCAACCCACCCAGATCCTTGTCCCTGTTCATCATGATCGGACCCCCAGACAACCGCGTCACGTCAACCCACCCAGATCCTTGTCCCTGTTCATCATGATCGGACCCCCAGACAACCGCGTCACGTCAACCCACCCAGATCCTTGTCCCTATTCATCATGATCGGACCCCCAGACAACCGCGTCACGTCAACCCACCCAGATCCTTGTCCCTGTTCATCATGATCGGACCCCCAGACAACCGCGTCACGTCAACCCACCCAGATCCTTGTCCCTGTTCATCATGATCGGACCCCCAGACAACCGCGTCACGTCAACCCACCCAGATCCTTGTCCCTGTTCATCATGATCGGACCCCCAGACAACCGCGTCACGTCAACCCACCCAGATCCTTGTCCCTGTTCATCATGATCGGACGCCCAGACAACCGCGTCACGTCAACCCACCCAGATCCTTGTCCCTGTTCATCATGATCGGACCCTCAGACAACCGCGTCACGTAAACCCACCCAGATCCTTGTCCCTGTTCATCATGATCGGACCCCCAGACAACCGCGTCACGTCAACCCACCCAGATCCTTGTCCCTATTCATCATGATCGGACCCCCAGACAACCGCGTCACGTCAACCCACCCAGATCCTTGTCCCTGTTCATCATGATCGGACCCCCAGACAACCGCGTCACGTCAACCCACCCAGATCCTTGTCCCTGTTCATCATGATCGGACGCCCAGACAACCGCGTCACGTCAACCCACCCAGATCCTTGTCCCTGTTCATCATGATCGGACCCCCAGACAACCGCGTCACGTCAACCCACCCAGATCCTTGTCCCTGTTCATCATGATCGGACGCCCAGACAACCGCGTCACGTCAACCCACCCAGATCCTTGTCCCTGTTCATCATGATCGGACGCCCAGACAACCGCGTCACGTCAACCCACCCAGATCCTTGTCCCTGTTCATCATGATCGGACGCCCAGACAACCGCGTCACGTCAACCCACCCAGATCCTTGTCCCTGTTCATCATGATCGGACCCCCAGACAACCGCGTCACGTCAACCCACCCAGATCCTTGTCCCTATTCATCATGATCGGACCCCCAGACAACCGCGTCACGTCAACCCACCCAGATCCTTGTCCCTGTTCATCATGATCGGACCCCCAGACAACCGCGTCACGTCAACCCACCCAGATCCTTGTCCCTGTTCATCATGATCGGACGCCCAGACAACCGCGTCACGTCAACCCACCCAGATCCTTGTCCCTGTTCATCATGATCGGACCCCCAGACAACCGCGTCACGTCAACCCACCCAGATCCTTGTCCCTGTTCATCATGATCGGACCCCCAGACAACCGCGTCACGTCAACCCACCCAGATCCTTGTCCCTGTTCATCATGATCGGACGCCCAGACAACCGCGTCACGTCAACCCACCCAGATCCTTGTCCCTGTTCATCATGATCGGACCCCCAGACAACCGCGTCACGTCAACCCACCCAGATCCTTGTCCCTGTTCATCATGATCGGACCCCCAGACAACCGCGTCACGTCAACCCACCCAGATCCTTGTCCCTGTTCATCATGATCGGACCCCCAGACAACCGCGTCACGTCAACCCACCCAGATCCTTGTCCCTGTTCATCATGATGGGACCCCCAGACAACCGCGTCACGTCAACCCACCCAGATCCTTGTCCCTGTTCATCATGATCGGACCCTCAGACAACCGCGTCACGTCAACCCACCCAGATCCTTGTCCCTATTCATCATGATGGGACCCCCAGACAACCGCGTCACGTCAACCCACCCAGATCCTTGTCCCTGTTCATCATGATGGGACCCCCAGACAACCGCGTCACGTCAACCCACCCAGATCCTTGTCCCTGTTCATCATGATGGGACCCCCAGACAACCGCGTCACGTCAACCCACCCAGATCCTTCTCCCTGTTCATCATGATGGGACCCCCAGACAACCGCGTCACGTCAACCCACCCAGATCCTTGTCCCTGTTCATCATGATGGGACCCCCAGACAACCGCGTCACGTCAACCCACCCAGATCCTTCTCCCTGTTCATCATGATGGGACCCCCAGACAACCGCGTCACGTCAACCCACCCAGATCCTTGTCCCTGTTCATCATGATGGGACCCCCAGACAACCGCGTCACGTCAACCCACCCAGATCCTTGTCCCTGTTCATCATGATCGGACCCGCAGACAACCGCGTCACGTCAACCCACCCAGATCCTTGTCCCTGTTCATCATGATGGGACCCCCAGACAACCGCGTCACGTCAACCCACCCAGATCCTTGTCCCTGTTCATCATGATCGGACCCCCAGACAACCGCGTCACGTCAACCCACCCAGATCCTTGTCCCTGTTCATCATGATCGGACGCCCAGACAACCGCGTCACGTCAACCCACCCAGATCCTTGTCCCTGTTCATCATGATCGGACCCCCAGACAACCGCGTCACGTCAACCCACCCAGATCCTTGTCCCTGTTCATCATGATCGGACCCCCAGACAACCGCGTCACGTCAACCCACCCAGATCCTTGTCCCTGTTCATCATGATCGGACCCCCAGACAACCGCGTCACGTCAACCCACCCAGATCCTTGTCCCTATTCATCATGATCGGACCCCCAGACAACCGCGTCACGTCAACCCACCCAGATCCTTGTCCCTGTTCATCATGATCGGACCCCCAGACAACCGCGTCACGTCAACCCACCCAGATCCTTGTCCCTATTCATCATGATCGGACCCCCAGACAACCGCGTCACGTCAACCCACCCAGATCCTTGTCCCTGTTCATCATGATCGGACCCCCAGACAACCGCGTCACGTCAACCCACCCAGATCCTTGTCCCTGTTCATCATGATGGGACCCCCAGACAACCGCGTCACGTCAACCCACCCAGATCCTTGTCTCTATTCATCACGATCGGACCCCCAGACAACCGCGTCACGTCAACCCACCCAGATCCTTGTCCCTGTTCATCATGATCGGACCCCCAGACAACCGCGTCACGTCAACCCACCCAGATCCTTGTCCCTGTTCATCATGATCGGACCCCCAGACAACCGTGTCACGTCAACCCACCCAGATCCTTGTCCCTGTTCATCATGATCGGACCCCCAGACAACCGCGTCACGTCAACCCACCCAGATCCTTGTCCCTGTTCATCATGATCGGACCCCCAGACAACCGCGTCACGTCAACCCACCCAGATCCTTGTCCCTATTCATCATGATCGGACCCCCAGACAACCGCGTCACGTCAACCCACCCAGATCCTTGTCCCTGCTCATCATGATCGGACCCCCAGACAACCGCGTCACGTCAACCCACCCAGATCCTTGTCCCTATTCATCATGATCGGACCCCCAGACAACCGCTTCACGTCAACCCACCCAGATCCTTGTCCCTGTTCATCATGATGGGACCCCCAGACAACCGCGTCACGTCAACCCACCCGGCTTTAATTACTAATAAAACGATGATGGCAAAGTTGAATATAAAACCACGCGACGGCGACGGAGGCGATAAATAAATAATTAAAGAGCGTCGTCATTACAGGGGGGGGGGGGGGGGGGGGAGGGGGGGGGGGCGATACCGCGACGGTGTCGCGTCCCGCGGACACTTGCGGTACCACCTCACGTTGAACCACCCGAGTGAGACCCTTATCATAAACCGGGGAGACCGAACGATCGAATTTTCAAACAATTTTAATTAAAACCTGAAACCTATCTTCGCTCTCCTGTACAGACAGAATCTTCTTCATTTACTTGTCAAGCTGCGTGACGTCAGAAGAACCCTCCAGCAGCACCTGGATCCCCTCCCCTCGACCCTCCTGCCCCCCCCGTCCCGCGCACGTTATGAAAAGTTTGAAATGGATACCTATGATGTTGAAGGGGGTAGCGGAGCGGGAGGGGAGGGGAGGTTTATACTCTACTACACGGGTTTACGGCTACGTTCACTGTGTAACAAGGCTAATACATCGAGACCGCTGAAACAAATCCGCAGCTTAAAGTGCGTCTCTATCCAAGAAACACGCTGGTAAAGAGGACTTTTGAAAGGGCGGCTGTTTTCCCGCTCACTGTGCGTTGTGCAAGGTAGTAAACGTCAACCTTGTCACAAGGAAGAGTGCTCGGATCAAAACGTGACCACAAATGACTTCTATGCAAATAACAAAAACCACCCGCATATTTTAGAGAAGCTTCACTAGATAGTAAATTATTAGCCGAAGACGGGGGCTCTGGGGGAACATGGCCGCCAGCTGACATGTTCCTATAGTTCCTCTGGCTGCCACCGCAGCGCTCTCTAACTGGGGTAATTACACGGATAATTTAATTAGCAGCCTCGGCAGACGTGATTGTCAATTGTTTGTATTGGAAACAATTAGGGGAAACAGTTTGGCTCGTTGCGCATTGTGACCAACGGGGAGAAACTAATGGTCACTGGCACGAGACTGTTGCCAACCAAACAACAAACAATAACACACGGAATCTTACACAAACATCGGGTGATACTCGAACATTCAATGCTGGGGTCCAGCCAATGGGGAACCGAAGTTTTGAAGGCGGGAAGCAAAATGGTTCTTTCTGGTCTCTGAGCGCATAGCAGTTCTGATACACTCCTCAGAACGTTCTTTGCTTGCGGTGTTCCAGCCTGGCCTACTACTCTCCCTCTACGCATCTCTGGTACGTCGAGTGTCCGTGTAGGCGCTATTATATTGCGGATAGGTGTCGCTGTCAAGTGTCAAGTGCTGCGACTAAACACAACAGTGTCCAGCAACCCTGTGTCCGCACTCTTTATGCCCTTTTGACCGTTGGCAACGTCAGCCGGAAAAGTTAATTCTTGAGCTGTCAACCTTGATATAATAATTTAAAACTTATTGTTAATTATTGTTTTTATTGCTTGAAGGTTTGTAGATCCGCGTTCGAAGGAAGATAATAATTAGTAATAGATAATACAATAATATTGTAGTATACCATTTAATCAAAACGTAATTAGTTTGCATATATTTGGTCCGTTGTGTGTAGACCCTGACAATGGGTACATTCCGAAACATCCTGTACATGATGTGGTTCTAGCAACAGCTAGCACGTCCTAGTAACAGCCAGCACGCCCTAGCAACAGCTAGCACGTCCTAGCAACAGCTAGCACGTCCTAGCACGTCCCAGCAACAGGTAGCACGTCCCAGCATGTCCTAGCAACAGCTAGCACGCCCTAGCAACAGCTAGCACGTCCTAGCAACAGCTAGCACGTCCCAGCATGTTCTAGCAACAGGTAGCACGTCCCAGCATGTCCTAGCAACAGCTAGCACGTCCTAGCATGTCCCAGCATCAGCTAGCACGTCCCAGCATGTCCTAGCAACAGGTAGCACGTCCCAGCATGTCCTAGCAACAGGTAGCACGTCCCAGCGTCAGCTAGCACGTCCCAGCAACAGCTAGCACGTCCCAGCATGTCCCAGCAACAGCTAGCACGTCCCAGCATGTCCTAGCAACAGGTAGCACGTCCTAGCGTCATATTTTGTCAAGTGTCATGGAACGCCTACAAGCGAAAATATGGAGGAAATGCGCGCTAAAAATTTGTAATGAATTAAAAAACAACATTCTAATCGGCTGGCAGGGTCTTAACATTACAAACACAACCAAAATGTAATAATAACAAAACCGTTTCGTGAACGTTGAAGTAGGGAATAAAATCCAAAGCTACTTCCTTAGATTCTTTGGAAGAACAGCCGGTGTACACTGATTGGTTTGTAAACAGCGCTTCCCGACCAAAACCAAAACCACAACCCTTTCGCCTCATTTTCTTATTAAACCTCAAACACAAGATTCTATCCCCACTTTTTCTTCGTTCTTTCTTTCTTTCAGTCTTTACATCTTTAATTAAGCCCCAAGTCTCGTCAAAGCCTTCATTGCCACTATCAGTACTCGCATCTATAGACGCAATGCTCGGTAGCTTTTCTATCTTATCATTTTAATTAACTTATTTCAAAGCATTGTAGGCTCGGTGCTTGTCTATAGAAACAGGCTATCGCTTTATCTATGGCAGAGAGAATTAATTAATATTATTCTTGTAAAGAGGATTTTTTTACTTACCGAGTACCGGGAAACGATATAGCTCAGAATAGTCGGGGCAAAAACAAAACATATGCAGTGTTTTTGTTTTAATCTCTAATGAGGAAATCAATTAATTAATTAATTAACATGTCGCCAAGAACTAAGTGTGAATAACGATCTGCCGGACATATTTCACATGCAAAGAAAAACAAGAACGTCGTTAATGGATTCGGTTTTCTCGTAGGGGGTGGGAGAGGGGTGAGGGGTGGGGGGTGGGGGTGGACGTACAAACGAAGAGTATAAATGAAAAAGATAAAAAAGAAACATGTGCAGGAAGAAAATAAATGAACAGAAACATATTATACAGAGGATTAGTTCGCAGCCGGCAATAATTGAAATAACACTAGGAAATCTGTCTGTTTGACGCGTTGATAAGCGAGCGTGTCCGCGGCAACGAACATGAGCTGCAAAACGTTCTTAAAGCAGCTGGGAAACCACGGTTTCCAGTTTCCGTACTAATTTTTAACTTTGAAATTGAAACCACACAACTGTCCTGTCCCCAAGATATTATCTGCAGATTAACAGTTTTTACGGTAGTAAAAGTACATACTCTGGTACGTAAGATGAAGGATTTTCAGTTCACTATCTTGAATTGCATTTTGTTAATGATTTTATTCATTTACTGGTACGGCTAGTTAATAGTAAATGCTAAAAATGTCCCCTACTGAAAATTAGTTTTTCTGTATAGGTAGACAATTAACACAAATTGATTTATTTACAGTTACAGAGTTCGTTAAAAGTGTCACAGCAAAGCATCTATCTATTGTCAACAGTCTATGATGTGTGTAAAATGATGAGTGAAATTTACCGCTAACTTTTAGAAATAAACATATTTAAAAAAATTTGAAATTAAAATATTTATGTATTCAGAACGATCTTTCTAATTTAGTATAGGATAGAAATCTAATACTAATATTATTGTCTCCACTGTTTGTCTCCTCGTCAACGTGTTTACAGATTCAGCCACCAGAGAGCGGGTCAGGTGATGGAGGGCCCGTTGGGGAGTTGTCACAGCGCTGGGTTCGGGGGATGGGGGAGGGGGCGTTTCCAACCCCATTTCTCCCATTCGAGTCGAATTTGCTCAAGATTTCATTTAATTTATTATTTATTCATGTAGGCCTACACTGTACATTAAATTACTGATGTCGTCAAAAAAAATCCCGTTAAATTTAAACATTTTGGGTCGATTCCACTAACTTTTCGAACTCCGTAGCGGGAAACCGGAGATTCTCTCACAGTGACGGGCTTAGGCACAATGATCGAGCACTTTTGATAAAAGCACCAAAGATACTGTACAGAGGTTCATTTCTAGGGCGGAGCCACGAACTTATATATCTAACTTAACTTTAAGTTCAAGTTTGTTTCACTTTGCAGAGGTTCAAAACCTAATTGTTTGGAGCTACAATATTAATTTTAAAAATATATTGATCTGAAAGAATCTGTCTATTCATGTTTGTTTGTTTAGTACCCAGGTAAAAATTTCAGTCACTGAAAATACCCCACTCGAAGTGTTGCGTCACCTTTAACCTAATATATCTCTGTCAGTATTGCTCGGATCGACTTCCGATAAGTGGCCACGTATAACAATAAGACAACGCACACTCCATGGCGTAGCTTCATGGCTTCGAGCTCATATTACCATAGCCACACAAGTGGCCACGTATAACAATAAGGCAACGCACACTTCATGACGTAGCTTCATGGCTTCGAGCTCATATTACCATAGCCACACAAGTGGCCACGTATAACAATAAGGCAACGCACACCTTATGACGTAGCTTCATGGCTTCGAGCTCATATTACCATAGCCACACAAGTGGCCACGTATAACAATAAGGCAACGCGCACTTCATGACGTAGCTTCATGGCTTCGAGCTCATATTACCATAGCCACACAAGTGGCCACGTATAACAATAAGGCAACGCACACTTCATGACGTAGCTTCATGGCTTCGAGCTATATTACCATAGCCACACAAGTGGCCACGTATAACAATAAGGCAACGCACACTTCATGACGTAGCTTCATGGCTTCGAGCTCATATTACCATAGCCACACAAGTGGCCACGTATAACAATAAGGCAACGCACACTTCATGACGTAGCTTCATGGCTTCGAGCTCATATTACCATAGCCACACAAGTGGCCACGTATAACAATAAGGCAACGCACACCTTATGACGTAGCTTCATGGCTTCGAGCTCATATTACCATAGCCACACAAGTGGCCACGTATAACAATAAGGCAACGCGCACTTCATGACGTAGCTTCATGGCTTCGAGCTCATATTACCATAGCCACACAAGTGGCCACGTATAACAATAAGGCAACGCACACTTCATGACGTAGCTTCATGGCTTCGAGCTATATTACCACAGGGGCGGACTGGCAGGTACGGAACTACGGAAACCCGTACGGGGCCCCCCCCGGTTGGGGGCCCCCTTGGGGGCCACCAACCAACCCCCTGAATATAAATATCTTATGCTATATAGATTATGAAACTAAATAGTAAGAAGAGCATAATATGTCATCTCATGTCAGTGTAGAAAGGGACATAACGTATCAAATAGACCATCTACAAGTTCTGCAAAGCTTTCCGCTTTCCTCGTCTAGTTTTTTTTTTAAATATATAACATTCCATTGTTGGGAAAGTTATTTCTTTAATTTAATTTTCAAAGTGGTTCACAGTCCACCATGTCTTCCACATATTTATCGTCGTGTGTCGATTTTTAAACGTGTTTATATGCATTCTAAACAAATTAATAGGAAACAACAGTCCTCCAAATTACTGCTCGCTAGCTTGCAGCTTGAGTGACTTTTGATAGTTTGCGAATAATATATTTTGTTATATCAGAAAAAAGACAAATCGGGCTGATAGCGTGTTCAAAATTTCCAAAAGCGAATATTTTGGCAAAAATATATATCAGCGCCTACTGAAATCCGATCCCACGCAGCACTAGCCATAAGCCTTTCTCAAATGACAGGATCGAACTTCTATCCTAAGTAAGGAATTATAAATGCAATAATGACTTTAGTTTCATTGTTTTCCATGGTAAGATATCGCCTCAAAACGCGTTTTAGGCCACTAAGCATCATGCAGGACCGAAAATTGTTTCGCCTTCGGCGAAGTTGCCTCCGGCGGCAAGGGCTTCGCCCCAGACCCCACCTACATCCCGCTCCCTCGTTGCGAGTACTAACTGCCAGTAATGGGAAAGTTTTCTTCAATTTCGTTTTATAAAGTGGTGTCCAATGTTCACAGTTCAACATGTTGTTCCACATAACTATCATCATTTATCGATTTTTAAACGTGTTTATATGCGTACTACACAAAATAATAGGCTGCAAAATTTTCGCCTCCGGCGGCTGGGGCTTCGCCCCAGACCCCTTTCAGCTTCGCCAAGTTCCGGGGCCCCTAAAATCCTTTTCCGTACGGGGCCCTTACCCCCCCAGTCCGCCTCTGTTACCATAGCCACACAAGTGGCCACGTATAACAATAAGGCAACGCACACTTCATGACGTAGCTTCATGGCTTCGAGCTCATATTACCATAGCCACACAAGTGGCCACGTATAACAATAAGGCAACGCGCACTTCATGACGTAGCTTCATGGCTTCGAGCTCATATTACCATAGCCACACAAGTGGCCACGTATAACAATAAGGCAACGCGCACTTCATGACGTAGCTTCATGGCTTCGAGCTCATATTACCATAGCCACACAAGTGGCCACGTATAACAATAAGGCAACGCGCACATCATGACGTAGCTTCATGGCTTCCAGCTCATATTACCATAGCCACACAAGTGGCCACGTATAACAATAAGGCAACGCACACTTCATGACGTAGCTTCATGGCTTCGAGCTCATATTACCATAGCCACACAAGTGGCCACGTATAACAATAAGGCAACGCACACTTCATGACGTAGCTTCATGGCTTCGAGCTCATATTACCATAGCCACACAAGTGGCCACGTATAACAATAAGGCAACGCGCACTTCATGACGTAGCTTCATGGCTTCGAGCTCATATTACCATAGCCACACAAGTGGCCACGTATAACAATAAGGCAACGCGCACTTCATGACGTAGCTTCATGGCTTCCAGCTCATATTACCATAGCCACACAAGTGGCCACGTATAACAATAAGGCAACGCACACTTCATGACGTAGCTTCATGGCTTCCAGCTCATATTACCATAGCCACACAAGTGGCCACGTATAACAATAAGGCAACGCGCACATCATGACGTAGCTTCATGGCTTCGAGCTCATATTACCATAGCCACACAAGTGGCCACGTATAACAATAAGGCAACCGCACTTCATGACGTAGCTTCATGGCTTCGAGCTCATATTACCATAGCCACACAAGTGGCCACGTATAACAATAAGGCAACGCACACTTCATGACGTAGCTTCATGGCTTCGAGCTCATATTACCATAGCCACACAAGTGGCCACGTATAACAATAAGGCAACGCGCACTTCATGACGTAGCTTCATGGCTTCCAGCTCATATTACCATAGCCACACAAGTGGCCACGTATAACAATAAGGCAACGCACACTTCATGACGTAGCTTCATGGCTTCGAGCTCATATTACCATAGCCACACAAGTGGCCACGTATAACAATAAGGCAACGCACACTTCATGACGTAGCTTCATGGCTTCCAGCTCATATTACCATAGCCACACAAGTGGCCACGTATAACAATAAGGCAACCGCACTTCATGACGTAGCTTCATGGCTTCGGGCTCATATTACCATAGCCACACAAGTGGCCACGTATAACAATAAGGCGACCGCACTTCATGACGTAGCTTCATGGCTTCGAGCTCATATTACCATAGCCACACAAGTGGCCACGTATAACAATAAGGCAACGCGCACATCATGACGTAGCTTCATGGCTTCGAGCTCATATTACCATAGCCACACAAGTGGCCACGTATAACAATAAGGCAACGCACACTTCATGACGTAGCTTCATGGCTTCCAGCTCATATTACCATAGCCACACAAGTGGCCACGTATAACAATAAGGCAACGCGCACATCATGACGTAGCTTCATGGCTTCCAGCTCATATTACCATAGCCACACAAGTGGCCACGTATAACAATAAGGCAACGCGCACATCATGACGTAGCTTCATGGCTTCGAGCTCATATTACCATAGCCACACAAGTGGCCACGTATAACAATAAGGCAACGCACACTTCATGACGTAGCTTCATGGCTTCCAGCTCATATTACCATAGCCACACAAGTGGCCACGTATAACAATAAGGCAACCGCACTTCATGACGTAGCTTCATGGCTTCCAGCTCATATTACCATAGCCACACAAGTGGCCACGTATAACAATAAGGCAACGCGCACTTCATGACGTAGCTTCATGGCTTCCAGCTCATATTACCATAGCCACACAAGTGGCCACGTATAACAATAAGGCAACGCGCACATCATGACGTAGCTTCATGGCTTCGAGCTCATATTACCATAGCCACACAAGTGGCCACGTATAACAATAAGGCAACGCGCACTTCATGACGTAGCTTCATGGCTTCGAGCTCATATTATCATAGTCACACAAGTGGCCACGTATAACAATAAGGCGACCGCACTTCATGACGTAGCTTCATGGCTTCGAGCTCATATTACCATAGCCACACAAGTGGCCACGTATAACAATAAGGCAACGCACACTTCATGACGTAGCTTCATGGCTTCGAGCTCATATTACCATAGCCACACAAGTGGCCACGTATAACAATAAGGCAACGCACACTTCATGACGTAGCTTCATGGCTTCGAGCTCATATTACCATAGCCACACAAGTGGCCACGTATAACAATAAGGCAACGCACACTTCATGACGTAGCTTCATGGCTTCGAGCTCATATTACCATAGCCACACAAGTGGCCACGTATAACAATAAGGCAACGCACACTTCATGACGTAGCTTCATGGCTTCGAGCTCATATTACCATAGCCACACAAGTGGCCACGTATAACAATAAGGCAACGCACACTTCATGACGTAGCTTCATGGCTTCGAGCTCATATTACCATAGCCACACAAGTGGCCACGTATAACAATAAGGCAACGCGCACTTCATGACGTAGCTTCATGGCTTCGAGCTCATATTACCATAGCCACACAAGTGGCCACGTATAACAATAAGGCAACGCGCACTTCATGACGTAGCTTCATGGCTTCCAGCTCATATTACCATAGCCACACAAGTGGCCACGTATAACAATAAGGCAACGCACACTTCATGACGTAGCTTCATGGCTTCCAGCTCATATTACCATAGCCACACAAGTGGCCACGTATAACAATAAGGCAACGCGCACTTCATGACGTAGCTTCATGGCTTCGAGCTCATATTACCATAGCCACACAAGTGGCCACGTATAACAATAAGGCAACGCGCACTTCATGACGTAGCTTCATGGCTTCGAGCTCATATTACCATAGCCACACAAGTGGCCACGTATAACAATAAGGCAACGCGCACTTCATGACGTAGCTTCATGGCTTCGAGCTCATATTACCATAGCCACACAAGTGGCCACGTATAACAATAAGGCAACGCGCACTTCATGACGTAGCTTCATGGCTTCGAGCTCATATTACCATAGCCACACAAGTGGCCACGTATAACAATAAGGCAACGCACACTTCATGACGTAGCTTCATGGCTTCGAGCTATATTACCATAGCCACACAAGTGGCCACGTATAACAATAAGGCAACGCACACTTCATGACGTAGCTTCATGGCTTCGAGCTCATATTACCATAGCCACACAAGTGGCCACGTATAACAATAAGGCAACGCACACTTCATGACGTAGCTTCATGGCTTCGAGCTCATATTACCATAGCCACACAAGTGGCCACGTATAACAATAAGGCAACGCGCACTTCATGACGTAGCTTCATGGCTTCGAGCTCATATTACCATAGCCACACAAGTGGCCACGTATAACAATAAGGCAACGCACACTTCATGACGTAGCTTCATGGCTTCGAGCTCATATTACCATAGCCACACAAGTGGCCACGTATAACAATAAGGCAACGCGCACTTCATGACGTAGCTTCATGGCTTCGAGCTCATATTACCATAGCCACACAAGTGGCCACGTATACCAATAAGGCAACGCACACGTCATGACGTAGCTTCATGGCTTCGAGCTCATATTACCATAGCCACACAAGTGGCCACGTATAACAATAAGGCAACGCGCACTTCATGACGTAGCTTCATGGCTTCCAGCTCATATTACCATAGCCACACAAGTGGCCACGTATACCAATAAGGCAACGCACACGTCATGACGTAGCTTCATGGCTTCGAGCTCATATTACCATAGCCACACAAGTGGCCACGTATACCAATAAGGCAACGCACACTTCATGACGTAGCTTCATGGCTTCGAGCTCATATTACCATAGCCACACAAGTGGCCACGTATAACAATAAGGCAACGCACACGTCATGACGTAGCTTCATGGCTTCGAGCTCATATTACCATAGCGATCTCCAATTTTATAACGGTTGCAATGTTATGACGGTTTATGTACGCGAAGGTCATTCAAGTTTCCAACATAAAAACGTTTAAATAGGTAACCGTAAAACATATGAAGCTATAATTTAATGTAATGTAATGTAATGTAATGTAATGTAATGTAATGTAATGTAATGTAATGTAATGTAATGTACTTTATTTATTAGCTTAACAGCTATTTTGGCATCCTACATACATTTATTTTTTCTTCACTATCCACTCCTTACATTTAATTTTAAACAAACCAACACTATTAATTTCCTTAATTTCTATTGGTAACAGATTATACTGTCTTAATCCTAAATAAAAAATTGATTTATACAATTTATTTGAATTACAATTAGTCAAATACACATTTCTGTTGATTGCACTTCTTGTACCTATACTGTGCACCATATTAACATAGTCAAACTTATCCGTTAGATAACTAGGCGACAAGCCCTTCATTATTTTAAACATAAACACCATAACCAGTAACATATTATTATCTACAACAGAGAGCCAATTTAGTGTTAATAACATCACTCGTATTGGAACTGTTTTTCTACATTTAATAATACAACGCATTGCTTTATGTTGGATAATTTGCAGCCTATTAACATCTCCTTGGTAAGCTTGAAATAAAATTGTTGCACTAAATTCATAATGTGGCTTGATAATTGCATTGTAAACCATTAACCTAGTCCATAAGGAAAGATGTCCACTTATTCTTCTAAGGTAACCTACCTTTTTTCCAATTTTTTTTACAACATAGTTCACGTGGTTTTTAAAATCTAATTTATTATCTATTACAATACCTAAATATTTATATTCATTTACCATTTCTAGCTTAACCCCATTTATTCTTATACAGTTGACATCATTCCATGAATTATAGCTTGCATTTATACCACTTCCTATAAACATACATTTGGATTTATTTACATTCAATTTCAATTTGTTTATCATTAGCCAAATTGCAAAGTTGTCCAAGATATTATTCATTTTACTCATCATTTCATAGACATTCAAACCCCTTATTGATAAAACCATATCGTCTGCATATAAATTCAAAAAACAATCCCTAGCACATATGAACAAATCGTTTATATATATCAAAAATAACAGTGGCCCCAACACAGATCCTTGTGGGACACCACTTTCACAACTTACACTATTAGATGTAGATCCACCAAATCTCACACGTTGTTTCCTCCCAGTGAGATAATCTTCAATCCACTTTATTGCTAAATCATCGACACCATACATATATTGCAACTTATCAATTAGTCTCTTTATACAAACAGTCTCAAACGCCCTTTTAAGATCAAGAAACACTGTGATTGTTGAAAATTTACCATCCATGTCTTTAAGCCATGAACAATACTAATGAAACATACATTAATAAGCAGATTCGTTCAGATAAATATGTTTCTAAAATTAATATAGCAGCTCCAAACAATTATTTTCCGAACGACAGCAAAGTGAAACATAAACTTGAACTTAAAGTTGAGTTAGATAATTTAAGCTTGTATACTAAGGTATTTGATAATATGACGTGGGGGCTGTTTGAAGGAAATATACAAGTAGGACGTAGACGTGGACTTCCTTTCATCTGGCTTCTCCCCCCCCCCGACCAGTCCTGCTAGGGTGGCCTACCAGAAGCATACGCTTCCGCCGGCCTAGGTCTCGGCACTAACAAAGCACGCACACCTAGAGAAGGATTCCCTGGACAGGCATTTTGTATAGAAAGATGAATATGTATAATATAAATGAGAAGTGTTCATTTTGAAATTATGAGATCCTGGGATTACTTCAAACTCAGTGACTTCTTCGTTTATAATGAGTTCATGTTATTTATAAAAGCATTTGGGAGAGTATTCGTTTCAATGCAAATATGTTATGACGTGCTCATTCTAAGATCTTTGTTTTAAGCCTCCTAGTTGCAAATGAATTAGTTTATCTTAACGCTCATAAGACCAGTAATTGACACTCTCTACTCTCTAGACACTCAGAGCGAAACACTTTGACAATCAAACACGGCCTGATGTGTTTTAATATTTCAGTCATACGTACTAAGTATTGTGAGAGCATTATAATATGAATGTGTAGACATGCATTGAGTTAGTTGCTCGATGTGATAGAACTAGAAGCTAGGCGGTGTCTTCTATACCAACACCTCTGGGACTGCTGCCTTATCGTGGTGGGCAGGCTTGTGTGCCTAGCTATGATAGAAGCTAGGCTGTGTCTTCTATTCCAACACCTCTACCTGCCCAGGAACTGCTGCCTTATCGTGGTGGGCAGGCTTGTGTGCCTAGCTATAATAGAAGCTAGGCTGTGTCTTCTATACCAACACCTCTACCTGCCCAGGGACTGCTGCCTTATCGTGGTGGGCAGGCTTGTGTGCCTAGCTATGATAGAAGCTAGGCTGTGTCTTCTATACCAACACCTCTACCTGCCCAGGGACTGCTGCCTTATCGTGGTGGGCAGGCTTGTGTGCTTAGCTATGATAGAAGCTAGGTGGTGTCTTCTATACCAACACCTCTACCTGCCCAGGGACTGCTGCCTTATCGTGGTGGGCAGGCTTGTGTGCCTAGCTATGATAGAAGCTAGGCGGTGTCTTCTATACCAACACCTCTACCTGCCCAGGGACTGCTGCCTTATCGTGGTGGGCAGGCTTGTGCGCCTAGCTATGATAGAAGCTAGGCGGTGTCTTCTATACAAACACCTCTACCTGCCCAGGGACTGCTGCCTTATCGTGGTGGGCAGGCTTGTGTGCCTAGCTATGATAGAAGCTAGGCGGTGTCTTCTATACCAACACCTCTACCTGCCCAGGGACTGCTGCCTTATCGTGGTGGGCAGGCTTGTGTGCCTAGCTATGATAGAAGCTAGGCTGTGTCTTCTATACCAACACCTCTACCTGCCCAGGGACTGCTGCCTTATCGTGGTGGGCAGGCTTGTGTGCCTAGCTATGATAGAAGCTAGGCTGTGTCTTCTATACCAACACCTCTACCTGCCCAGGGACTGCTGCCTTATCGTGGTGGGCAGGCTTGTGTGCCTAGCTATGATAGAAGCTAGGCGGTGTCTTCTATACCAACACCTCTACCTGCCCAGGGACTGCTGCCTTATCGTGGTGGGCAGGCTTGTGTGCTTAGCTATGATAGAAGCTAGGCTGTGTCTTCTATACCAACACCTCTACCTGCCCAGGGACTGCTGCCTTATCGTGGTGGGCAGGCTTGTGTGCTTAGCTATGATAGAAGCTAGGCTGTGTCTTCTATACCAACACCTCTACCTGCCTAGGGACTGCTGCCTTATCGTGGTGGGCAGGCTTGTGTGCTTAGCTATGATAGAAGCTAGGCGGTGTCTTCTATACCAACACCTCTACCTGCCCTGGGACTGCTGCCTTATCGTGGTGGGCAGGCTTGTGTGCTTAGCTATGATAGAAGCTAGGCTGTGTCTTCTATACCAACACCTCTACCTGCCCTGGGACTGCTGCCTTATCGTGGTGGGCAGGCTTGTGTGCCTAGCTATGATAGAAGCTAGGCGGTGTCTTCTATACCAACACCTCTACCTGCCCAGGGACTGCTGCCTTATCGTGGTGGGCAGGCTTGTGTGCCTAGCTATGATAGAAGCTAGGCTGTGTCTTCTATACCAACACCTCTACCTGCCCTGGGACTGCTGCCTGATCGTGGTGGGCAGGCTTGTGTGCCTAGCAATGATAGAAGCTAGGCGGTGTCTTCTATACCAACACCTCTACCTGCCCAGGGACTGCTGCCTTATCGTGGTGAGCAGGCTTGTGTGCCTAGCTATGATAGAAGCTAGGCGGTGTCTTCTATACCAACACCTCTACCTGCCCAGGGACTGCTGCCTTATCGTGGTGGGCAGGCTTGTGTGCCTAGCTATGATAGAAGCTAGGCGGTGTCTTCTATACCAACACCTCTACCTGCCCAGGGACTGCTGCCTTATCGTGGTGGGCAGGCTTGTGTGCCTAGCTATGATAGAAGCTAGGCTGTGTCTTCTATACCAACACCTCTACCTGCCCAGGGACTGCTGCCTTATCGTGGTGGGCAGGCTTGTGTGCCTAGCTATGATAGAAGCTAGGCGGTGTCTTCTATACCAACACCTCTACCTGCCCAGGGACTGCTGCCTTATCGTGGTGGGCAGGCTTGTGTGCCTAGCTATGATAGAAGCTAGGCGGTGTCTTCTATACCAACACCTCTACCTGCCCTGGGACTGCTGCCTTATCGTGGTGGGCAGGCTTGTGTGCCTAGCTATGATAGAAGCTAGGCGGTGTCTTCTATACCAACACCTCTACCTGCCCAGGGACTGCTGCCTTATCGTGGTGGGCAGGCTTGTGTGCCTAGCTATGATAGAAGCTAGGCGGTGTCTTCTATACCAACACCTCTACCTGCCCAGGGACTGCTGCCTTATCGTGGTGGGCAGGCTTGTGTGCCTAGCTATGATAGAAGCTAGGCGGTGTCTTCTATACCAACACCTCTACCTGCCCAGGGACTGCTGCCTTATCGTGCTGGGCAGGCTTGTGTGCCTAGCTATGATAGAAGCTAGGCGGTGTCTTCTATACCAACACCTCTACCTGCCCAGGGACTGCTGCCTTATCGTGGTGGGCAGGCTTGTGTGCCTAGCTATGATAGAAGCTAGGCGGTGTCTTCTATACCAACACCTCTACCTGCCAAGGGACTGCTGCCTTATCGTGGTGGGCAGGCTTGTGTGCCTAGCTATGATAGAAGCTAGGCGGTGTCTTCTATAATAACACCTCTACCTGCCCAGGGACTGCTGCCTTATCGTGGTGGGCAGGCTTGTGTGCCTAGCTATGATAGAAGCTAGGCTGTGTCTTCTATACCAACACCTCTACCTGCCCTGGGACTGCTGCCTTATCGTGGTGGGCAGGCTTGTGTGCCTAGCTATGATAGAAGCTAGGCGGTGTCTTCTATACCAACACCTCTACCTGCCCTGGGACTGCTGCCTTATCGTGGTGGGCAGGCTTGTGTGCCTAGCTATGATAGAAGCTAGGCAGTGTCTTCTATACCAACACCTCTACCTGCCCAGGGACTGCTGCCTTATCGTGGTGGGCAGGCTTGTGTGCCTAGCTATGATAGAAGCTAGGCGGTGTCTTCTATACCAACACCTCTACCTGCCCAGGGACTGCTGCCTTATCGTGGTGGGCAGGCTTGTGTGCCTAGCTATGATAGAAGCTAGGCTGTGTCTTCTATACCAACACCTCTACCTGCCCTGGGACTGCTGCCTTATCGTGGTGGGCAGGCTTGTGTGCCTAGCTATGATAGAAGCTAGGCTGTGTCTTCTATACCAACACCTCTACCTGCCCTGGGACTGCTGCCTTATCGTGGTGGGCAGGCTTGTGTGCCTAGCTATGATAGAAGCTAGGCTGTGTCTTCTATACCAACACCTCTACCTGCCCTGGGACTGCTGCCTTATCGTGGTGGGCGGGCTTGTGTGCCTAGCTATGATAGAAGCTAGGCGGTGTCTTCTATACCAACACCTCTACCTGCCCAGGGACTGCTGCCTTATCGTGGTGGGCAGGCTTGTGTGCCTAGCTATGATAGAAGCTAGGCAGTGTCTTCTATACCAACACCTCTACCTGCCCAGGGACTGCTGCCTTATCGTGGTGGGCAGGCTTGTGTGCCTAGCTATGATAGAAGCTAGGCGGTGTCTTCTATACCAACACCTCTACCTGCCCAGGGACTGCTGCCTTATCGTGGTGGGCAGGCTTGTGTGCCTAGCTATGATAGAAGCTAGGCTGTGTCTTCTATACCAACACCTCTACCTGCCCAGGGACTGCTGCCTTATCGTGGTGGGCAGGCTTGTGTGCCTAGCTATGATAGAAGCTAGGCGGTGTCTTCTATACCAACACCTCTACCTGCCCTGGGACTGCTGCCTTATCGTGGTGGGCAGGCTTGTGTGCTTAGCTATGATAGAAGCTAGGCTGTGTCTTCTATACCAACACCTCTACCTGCTTAGGGACTGCTGCCTTATCGTGGTGGGCAGGCTTGTGTGCTTAGCTATGATAGAAGCTAGGCGGTGTCTTCTATACCAACACCTCTACCTGCCCTGGGACTGCTGCCTTATCGTGGTGGGCAGGCTTGTGTGCCTAGCTATGATAGAAGCTAGGCTGTGTCTTCTATACCAACACCTCTACCTGCCCAGGGACTGCTGCCTTATCGTGGTGGGCAGGCTTGTGTGCCTAGCTATGATAGAAGCTAGGCTGTGTCTTCTATACCAACACCTCTACCTGCCCTGGGACTGCTGCCTTATCGTGGTGGACAGGCTTGTGTGCCTAGCTATGATAGAAGCTAGGCTGTGTCTTCTATACCAACACCTCTACCTGCCCAGGGACTGCTGCCTTATCGTGGTGGGCAGGCTTGTGTGCCTAGCTATGATAGAAGCTAGGCTGTGTCTTCTATACCAACACCTCTACCTGCCCTGGGACTGCTGCCTTATCGTGGTGGACAGGCTTGTGTGCCTAGCTATGATAGAAGCTAGGCTGTGTCTTCTATACCAACACCTCTACCTGCCCAGGGACTGCTGCCTTATCGTGGTGGGCAGGCTTGTGTGCCTAGCTATGATAGAAGCTAGGCTGTGTCTTCTATACCAACACCTCTACCTGCCCTGGGACTGCTGCCTTATCGTGGTGGGCAGGCTTGTGTGCTTAGCTATGATAGAAGCTAGGCGGTGTCTTCTATACCAACACCTCTACCTGCCCAGGGACTGCTGCCTTATCGTGGTGGGCAGGCTTGTGTGCCTAGCTATGATAGAAGCTAGGCTGTGTCTTCTATACCAACACCTCTACCTGCCCAGGGACTGCTGCCTTATCGTGGTGGGCAGGCTTGTGTGCCTAGCTATGATAGAAGCTAGGCGGTGTCTTCTATACCAACACCCCTACCTGCCCAGGGACTGCTGCCTTATCGTGGTGGGCAGGCTTGTGTGCTTAGCTATGATAGAAGCTAGGCTGTGTCTTCTATACCAACACCTCTACCTGCCCAGGGACTGCTGCCTTATCGTGGTGGGCAGGCTTGTGTGCCTAGCTATGATAGAAGCTAGGCTGTGTCTTCTATACCAACACCTCTACCTGCCCAGGGACTGCTGCCTTATCGTGGTGGGCAGGCTTGTGTGCCTAGCTATGATAGAAGCTAGGCTGTGTCTTCTATACCAACACCTCTACCTGCCCAGGGACTGCTGCCTTATCGTGGTGGGCAGGCTTGTGTGCCTAGCTATGATAGAAGCTAGGCTGTGTCTTCTATACCAACACCTCTACCTGCCCAGGGACTGCTGCCTTATCGTGGTGGGCAGGCTTGTGTGCCTAGCTATGATAGAAGCTAGGCGGTGTCTTCTATACCAACACCTCTACCTGCCCAGGGACTGCTGCCTTATCGTGGTGGGCAGGCTTGTGTGCCTAGCTATGATAGAAGCTAGGCTGTGTCTTCTATACCAACACCTCTACCTGCCCAGGGACTGCTGCCTTATCGTGGTGGGCAGGCTTGTGTGCCTAGCTATGATAGAAGCTAGGCGGTGTCTTCTATACCAACACCTCTACCTGCCCAGGGACTGCTGCCTTATCGTGGTGGGCAGGCTTGTGTGCCTAGCTATGATAGAAGCTAGGCTGTGTCTTCTATACCAACACCTCTACCTGCCCAGGGACTGCTGCCTTATCGTGGTGGGCAGGCTTGTGTGCCTAGCTATGATATAAGCTAGGCTGTGTCTTCTATACCAACACCTCTACCTGCCCAGGGACTGCTGCCTTATCGTGGTGGGCAGGCTTGTGTGCCTAGCTATGATAGAAGCTAGGCGGTGTCTTCTATACCAACACCTCTACCTGCCCAGGGACTGCTGCCTTATCGTGGTGGGCAGGCTTGCGTGCCTAGCTATGATAGAAGCTAGGCGGTGTCTTCTATACCAACACCTCTACCTGCCCAGGGACTGCTGCCTTATCGTGGTGGGCAGGCTTGTGTGCCTAGCTATGATAGAAGCTAGGCGGTGTCTTCTATACCAACACCTCTACCTGCCCTGGGACTGCTGCCTTATCGTGGTGGGCAGGCTTGTGTGCCTAGCTATGATAGAAGCTAGGCGGTGTCTTCTATACCAACAACTCTACCTGCCCAGGGACTGCTGCCTTATCGTGGTGGGCAGGCTTGTGTGCCTAGCTATGATAGAAGCTAGGCTGTGTCTTCTATACCAACACCTCTACCTGCCCAGGGACTGCTGCCTTATCGTGGTGGGCAGGCTTGTGTGCCTAGCTATGATAGAAGCTAGGCTGTGTCTTCTATACCAACACCTCTACCTGCCCAGGGACTGCTGCCTTATCGTGGTGGGCAGGCTTGTGTGCCGAGCTATGATAGAAGCTAGGCGGTGTCTTCTATACCAACACCTCTACCTGCCCAGGGACTGCTGCCTTATCGTGGTGGGCAGGCTTGTGTGCCTAGCTATGATAGAAGCTAGGCGGTGTCTTCTATACCAACACCTCTACCTGCCCAGGGACTGCTGCCTTATCGTGGTGGGCAGGCTTGTGTGCCTAGCTATGATAGAAGCTAGGCTGTGTCTTCTATACCAACACCTCTACCTGCCCGGGGACTGCTGCCTTATCGTGGTGGGCAGGCTTGTGTGCTTAGCTATGATAGAAGCTAGGCGGTGTCTTCTATACCAACACCTCTACCTGCCCTGGGACTGCTGCCTTATCGTGGTGGGCTGGCTTGTGTGCCTAGCTATGATAGAAGCTAGGCGGTGTCTTCCATACCAACACCTCTACCTGCCCTGGGACCTTATCGTGGTGGGCAGGCTTGTGTGCCTAGCTATGATAGAAGCTAGGCGGTGTCTTCTATACCAACACCTCTACCTGCCCTGGGACTGCTGCCTTATCGTGGTGGGCAGGCTTGTGTGCCTAGCTATGATAGAAGCTAGGCGGTGTCTTCTATACCAACACCTCTACCTGCCCAGGGACTGCTGCCTTATCGTGGTGGGCAGGCTTGTGTGCCTAGCTATGATAGAAGCTAGGCTGTGTCTTCTATACCAATACCTCTACCTGCCCAGGGACTGCTGCCTTATCGTGGTGGGCAGGCTTGTGTGCTTAGCTATGATAGAAGCTAGTGGGTGTCTTCTATACCAACACCTCTACCTGCCCAGGGTCTGCTGCCTTATCGTGGTGGGCAGGCTTGTGTGCCTAGCTATGATAGAAGCTAGGCGGTGTCTTCTATACCAACACCTCTACCTGCCCAGGGACTGCTGCCTTATCGTGGTGGGCAGGCTTGTGTGCTTAGCTATGATAGAAGCTAGTGGGTGTCTTCTATACCAACACCTCTACCTGCCCAGGGTCTGCTGCCTTATCGTGGTGGGCAGGCTTGTGTGCCTAGCTATGATAGAAGCTAGTGGGTGTCTTCTATACCAACACCTCTACCTGCCCAGGGTCTGCTGCCTTATCGTGGTGGGCAGGCTTGTGTGCCTAGCTATGATAGAAGCTAGGCGGTGTCTTCTATACCAACACCTCTACCTGCCCTGGGACTGCTGCCTTATCGTGGTGGGCAGGCTTGTGTGCCTAGCTATGATAGAAGCTAGGCGGTGTCTTCTATACCAACACCTCTACCTGCCCAGGGACTGCTGCCTTATCGTGGTGGGCAGGCTTGTGTGCCTAGCTATGATAGAAGCTAGGCTGTGTCTTCTATACCAACACCTCTGGGACTGCTGCCTTATCGTGGTGGGCAGGCTTGTGTGCCTAGCTATGATAGAAGCTAGGCTGTGTCTTCTATACCAACACCTCTACCTGCCCAGGGACTGCTGCCTTATCGTGGTGGGCAGGCTTGTGTGCCTAGCTATGATAGAAGCTAGTGGGTGTCTTCTATACCAACACCTCTACCTGCCCAGGGTCTGCTGCCTTATCGTGGTGGGCAGGCTTGTGTGCCTAGCTATGATAGAAGCTAGGCTGTGTCTTCTATACCAACACCTCTACCTGCCCTGGGACTGCTGCCTTATCGTGGTGGGCAGGCTTGTGTGCCTAGCTATGATAGAAGCTAGGCGGTGTCTTCTATACCAACACCTCTACCTGCCCAGGGACTGCTGCCTTATCGTGGTGGGCAGGCTTGTGTGCCTAGCTATGATAGAAGCTAGGCTGTGTCTTCTATACCAACACCTCTACCTGCCCAGGGACTGCTGCCTTATCGTGGTGGGCAGGCTTGTGTGCCTAGCTATGATAGAAGCTAGGCGGTGTCTTCTATACCAACACCTCTACCTGCCCAGGGACTGCTGCCTTATCGTGGTGGGCAGGCTTGTGTGCCTAGCTATGATATAAGCTAGGCTGTGTCTTCTATACCAACACCTCTACCTGCCCAGGGACTGCTGCCTTATCGTGGTGGGCAGGCTTGTGTGCTTAGCTATGATAGAAGCTAGGCGGTGTCTTCTATACCAACACCTCTACCTGCCCAGGGACTGCTGCTTTATCGTGGTGGGCAGGCTTGTGTGCCTAGCTATGATAGAAGCTAGGCTGTGTCTTCTATACCAACACCTCTACCTGCCCTGGGACTGCTGCCTTATCGTGGTGGGCAGGCTTGTGTGCTTAGCTATGATAGAAGCTAGGTGGTGTCTTCTATACCAACACCTCTACCTGCCCAGGGTCTGCTGCCTTATCGTGGTGGGCAGGCTTGTGTGCCTAGCTATGATAGAAGCTAGGCTGTGTCTTCTATACCAACACCTCTACCTGCCCAGGGACTGCTGCCTTATCGTGGTGGGCAGGCTTGTGTGCTTAGCTATGATAGAAGCTAGGCTGTGTCTTCTATACCAACACCTCTACCTGCCCAGGGACTGCTGCCTTATCGTGGTGGGCAGGCTTGTGTGCCTAGCTATGATAGAAGCTAGACGGTGTCTTCTATACCAACACCTCTACCTGCCCTGGGACTGCTGCCTTATCGTGGTGGGCAGGCTTGTGTGCCTAGCTATGATAGAAGCTAGGCTGTGTCTTCTATACCAACACCTCTACCTGCCCAGGGACTGCTGCCTTATCGTGGTGGGCAGGCTTGTGTGCCTAGCTATGATAGAAGCTAGGCGGTGTCTTCTATACCAACACCTCTACCTGCCCTGGGACTGCTGCCTTATCGTGGTGGGCAGGCTTGTGTGCCTAGCTATAATAGAAGCTAGGCGGTGTCTTCTATACCAACACCTCTACCTGCCCAGGGACTGCTGCCTTATCGTGGTGGGAAGGCTTGTGTGCCTAGCTATGATAGAAGCTAGGCTGTGTCTTCTATACCAACACCTCTACCTGCCCTGGGACTGCTGCCTTATCGTGGTGGGCAGGCTTGTGTGCCTAGCTATAATAGAAGCTAGGCGGTGTCTTCTATACCAACACCTCTACCTGCCCAGGGACTGCTGCCTTATCGTGGTGGGCAGGCTTGTGTGCTTAGCTATGATAGAAGCTAGGCTGTGTCTTCTATACCAACACCTCTACCTGCCCTGGGACTGCTGCCTTATCGTGGTGGGCAGGCTTGTGTGCCTAGCTATGATAGAAGCTAGGCGGTGTCTTCTATACCAACACCTCTACCTGCCCAGGGACTGCTGCCTTATCGTGGTGGGCAGGCTTGTGTGCCTAGCTATGATAGAAGCTAGGCTGTGTCTTCTATACCAACACCTCTACCTGCCCAGGGACTGCTGCCTTATCGTGGTGGGCAGGCTTGTGTGCTTAGCTATGATAGAAGCTAGGCTGTGTCTTCTATACCAACACCTCTACCTGCCCAGGGACTGCTGCCTTATCGTGGTGGGCAGGCTTGTGTGCCTAGCTATGATAGAAGCTAGGCGGTGTCTTCTATACCAACACCTCTACCTGCCCAGGGACTGCTGCCTTATCGTGGTGGGCAGGCTTGTGTGCCTAGCTATGATAGAAGCTAGGCTGTGTCTTCTATACCAACACCTCTACCTGCCCAGGGACTGCTGCCTTATCGTGGTGGGCAGGCTTGTGTGCTTAGCTATGATAGAAGCTAGGCTGTGTCTTCTATACCAACACCTCTACCTGCCCAGGGACTGCTGCCTTATCGTGGTGGGCAGGCTTGTTTGCCTAGCTATGATAGAAGCTAGGCTGTGTCTTCTATACCAACACCTCTACCTGCCCAGGGTCTGCTGCCTTAAGATATATATATATATATATATATACAAGAAATATAAAAGCAATAAATCAATTAAGTAAACGAAATAAGTAACTATATAAGCCTATAAGGTATCCATCATAGGGATGCACAACGTGTTTTAATAGAAATGATCGATAATCTTAAAGATCCCTGCTTTATCGATCGCTAATATAGAACGGTAATAAATTTGTTAACATGGATCAAGTTCTTACAGATTCCTAGATATTAAGTCGTTAACCAAGCGCATAATATAACGATATAGCAACATTCCTTGGACACATCTGACGTGACACTGTTGAGAGTAATCACATATGAGGCCGAGGCCCAGTATTGAGGCGGTATCTTTGAGTACCTCAACACTAACTAGGCCCGAGAAGAACGAAATAATGCATTACGAACATGATTTTTCAGAAACCAAAACATTCGATTATATTTTTACTGGCGATTATCGAAATGTTAATGAACATCGAATATCGAACGATAATTTCGATTATTGAGTGCAACTCTAGTATTTATCAAATATCTCGCTGAACATGAAAATATTAAACGGCTTAGCGTGAAAAAGTAAGTAATGCTTATTAAAGATGAAAAAGAAGTTAATAATAATGAGTACAGACACAGATATATAAGTAAGAGAAAATATAAAAATTAATATATTATTCTTTAAACAACAGTTATTGAAAGCAACTTGTACACAGAAACCAGGAGCTCTTTGTTAATCCTGGCTACTTTACAGGAAGATCAAAGGAAGGTAAACATCAAACATTGAAACCGTTCGTAAAAAAGGATTAGATCTGTTAAGTGCAGCATCTTTATTACAGACAAACAAACAAACAATAATTGAAAACCAGAAAACACTCAGAGGCTACAAAGAGATTAAAATGAAAGGTAACATAACATAAAGCAAGGAGAATATAGAGAGAAAGATGCTGACGGCTCGTGGGTTTCCAACGAGTAGGGCATGAACAGTGTTAGAAGTAGAACAACTAGTTGAACTAGTGGTGGTAGTGGTGGTAGTAGTAGTGGTAGTAGTGGTTGTGGTAGCTAGTCATTTATCAGTCGAAATTTAAAAAACTACCCAATCACCAGAAGATCACACTGTTAGATACAAATCGCGTAGCCAACATGAGCCAGCATGTGTCAACTAAGCCAGCAAGAGCCAACATGAGCCGAGGTGTTATTGGAACAGGTAGTAGAGACACAGCGATCCAATGTTATTGCAACAGACTGTAGCGCCCACTGCTCGAGGCGATGTTATTGGAACAGCTAGTGTATTCACAGCGACCCAATGTTATTGCAACAGACTGTAGCGCCCACTGCTCGAGGCGATGTTATTGGAACAGCTAGTGTATTCACAGCGACCCAATGTTATTGCAACAGACTGTAGCGCCCACTGCTCGAGGCGATGTTATTGGAACAGCTAGTGTATTCACAGCGACCCAATGTTATTGCAACAGACTGTAGCGCCCACTGCTGGAGGTGATGTTATTGCAACAGCTAGTGTGTTCACAGCGACCCAATGTTATTGCAACAGACTGTAGCGCCCACTGCTGGAGGCGATGTTATTGGAACAGCTAGTGTATTCACAGCTACCCAATGTTATTGCAACAGACTGTAGCGCCCACTGCTGGAGGCGATGTTATTGCAACAGCTAGTGTATTTACAGCGACCCAATGTTATTGCAACAGACTGTAGCGCCCACTGCTGGAGGCGATGTTATTGGAACAGCTAGTGTATTCACAGCGACCCAATGTAATTGCAACAGACTGTAGCGCCCAGTGCTCGAGGCGATGTTATTGGAACAGCTAGTGTGTTCACAGCGACCCAATGTTATTGCAACAGACTGTAGCGCCCAGTGCTCGAGGCGATGTTATTGGAACAGCTAGTGTATTCACAGCGACCCAATGTTATTGCAACAGACTGTAGCGCCCAGTGCTCGAGGCGATCTTACGCAACAGCTAGTCCGATTACTAATTTAGCGAGAACACAATGGCCTAACAGTCGTACTTAACCAGCCCTGAGGCTGTCGGGCCGGCAAGGTTAAACAGATATAGGTCTATGGTCCATGCACTCGCTTCGATACGTTATCTCGACCACGTGACCATATATCTCGACCATGTGTGTCGAAACTGTCGATATATCTCGATCACGTGACCACATATCTCGACCATGTGTGTCGATATATCTCGACCACGTGACCATATATATCTCTACCATGTGTGTCGATATATCTCGACCACGTGACCATATATCTCGACCATGTGTGTCGATATATCTCGACCACGTGTGTGTCGATACATAGGTCGATATCAACCCCTTATCAAGGGCAGACATAGCTCTGTAGTTCAGTTATATCGATATATTTCGACCACATGTGTGTCGATACATAGGTCGATATCAACCCCTCATAGAGGGCAGACATAGCTCTGTAGTTCAGTTATATCGATATATCTCGACCACGTGTGTGTCGATACATAGGTCGATATCAAGGGCAGACATAGCTCTGAAGTTCAGTTATATCGATATATCTCGACCACGTGTGTGTCGATACATAGGTCGATATCAAGGGCAGACATAGCTCTGTAGTTCAGTTATATCGATATATCTCGACCACATGTGTGTCGATACATAGGTCGATATCAAGGGCAGACATAGCTCTGAAGTTCAGTTATATCGATATATCTCGACCACGTGTGTGTCGATACATAGGTCGATATCAAGGGCAGACATAGCTCTGTAGTTCAGTTATATCGATATATTTCGACCACATGTGTGTCGATACATAGGTCGATATCAACCCCTCATAGAGGGCAGACATAGCTCTGTAGTTCAGTTATATCGATATATCTCGACCACGTGTGTGGCGATACATAGGTCGATATCAAGGGCAGACATAGCTCTGTAGTTCAGTTATATCGATATATCTCGACCACGTGTGTGTCGATACATAGGTCGATATCAAGGGCAGACATAGCTCTGTAGTTCAGTTATATCGATATATCTCGACCACGTGTGTGTCGATACATAGGTCGATATCAAGGGCAGACATAGCTCTGTAGTTCAGTTATATCGATATATCTCGACCACATGTGTGTCGATACATAGGTCGATATCAAGGGCAGACATAGCTCTGTAGTTCAGTTATATCGATATATCTCGACCACGTGTGTGTCGATACATAGGTCGATATCAAGGGCAGGCATAGCTCTGTAGTTCAGTTATATCGATATATCTCGACCACATGTGTGGCGATACATAGGTCGATATCAAGGGCAGACATAGCTCTGTAGTTCAGTTATATCGATATATCTCGACCACATGTGTGTCGATACATAGGTCGATATCAAGGGCAGACATAGCTCTGTAGTTCAGTTATATCGATATATCTCGACCACATGTGTGTCGATACATAGGTCGATATCAAGGGCAGACATAGCTCTGTAGTTCAGTTATATCGATATATCTCGACCACGTGTGTGTCGATACATAGGTCGATATCAAGGGCAGACATAGCTCTGTAGTTCAGTTATATCGATATATCTCGACCACGTGTGTGTCGATACATAGGTCGATATCAAGGGCAGACATAGCTCTGTAGTTCAGTTATATCGATATATCTCGACCACGTGTGTGTCGATACATAGGTCGATATCAAGGGCAGACATAGCTCTGTAGTTCAGTTATATCGATATATCTCGACCACGTGTGTGTCGATACATAGGTCGATATCAAGGGCAGACATAGCTCTGTAGTTCAGTTATATCGATATATCTCGACCACATGTGTGTCGATACATAGGTCGATATCAAGGGCAGACATAGCTCTGTAGTTCAGTTATATCGATATATCTCGACCACGTGTGTGTCGATACATAGGTCGATATCAAGGGCAGACATAGCTCTGTAGTTCAGTTATATCGATATATCTCGACCACGTGTGTGTCGATACATATCCATATAATCCCCTCGCGAATGCAAGAAAGAGTTCCGCTGTGTTTGCCCTGACGTCGTCAAAGGATATTCCCAGCGGTTGGTTTGAAGTCAACGATCGAGTTTACCCACGATTGTGGATTCATTCCAGATAGAACTTTCTCTTGAAATCATGAAAAATGTAAACAAAATATGTTGTAGCGCTTTATAAACTGTTTATTTGAACAGCGCGCCATTCTTTGAAAATATGTATTGAAACAAATATAGCAACATTTTGCCGTCGGTGTCTCGAGCCATTTTGAAATAGTAAATGAACCAATACTAAATTTGGTGTCAATTTAAATATTCAAATAAATATTTAAATATTTAACACACAAACACAGTAACAGCAAAATGTGAGGTGGCTATCTGATGGTAAATTTTTGTCCGGTTACGAATATACTAATGTAAACGCAATCTGGTACGTATTAGAGGCAGAAATTACATTTCAAATGCTGTCAATAACTGTGAGTAACGGTGGCAGACCGCGGCGAAAACACTAGACAGAATGACAACGAAAATTCTTAGCAACGCACAGTCGCACATTGCACTGCATTCAACAATATCGGGAAGTATAATAGCTATGGAAATTAGAAACATTTTTGGAATGCGCATTCTTGAATTGTTGTTGATTGTTGTTTTTATTAGCTTTGAGATCTTTTCGCCAGAACGTTCGTAGATATGGACGCGCTCGCTTATCAACGCGTCAAACAGAGCGTTTTCCTAGTATTTATACACTTCACTTAGATAAGATATACAATTTCTTTCAATAATTCAATAATATTTATGTGTTCATCTACAACTAATATACCTTTCGCTCGAACCAGTAAAAGTGAGGGTACCTATAAATAAAAGTGCCTTAATCTAATATTACAATATCACGTTCTGTGGATTAAAATTTAAATGTATGTGACGTGACCACAATGTTTCACTTCATGTTGAGATTATAATGAACAACCATAAAACATTAAAAACACAATTTCTATGCAATTCTTATTAAGAACTATAATTAATGCCTACTGTAACACTGTAACTTCAATATAATACACACAAACGAGGAGTGGTTCGAGTAGTATTCTTTGAATCTAAAAGGCACGAAAAAATTATAGAAGTGAAAAAAAATTTTGCCTTCGGCGAATTGGCCTCCGGCGGCTGGGGCCCCCCTTTCAATCCCCTCATCTAACTTTTCTCTAACTAACCCCCCCCCCCCCCCCCCGAAATAATTCCTAGTTACGCCACTGGCTTCCGGTAATGAATTCGGCTATTTCGCCTCTTGCTCACAAGCTCACAGTGCCTCGCCCACCTTCCCTCAGCCTCAGCCTCAGCCTCAGCCTCATCGCTCAGCCTCAGCCTCAGCCTCAGCCTCATCGCTCAGCCTCATCGCTCAGCCTCAGCCTCAGCCTCAGCCTCAGCCTCAGCCTCAGCCTCAGCCTCAGCCTCATCGCTCAGCCTCAGCCTCAGCCTCAGCCTCAGCCTCAGCCTCAGCCTCAGCCTCAGCCTCAGCCTCAGCCTCAGCCTCATCGCTCAGCCTCAGCCTCAGCCTCAGCCTCAGCCTCAGCCTCAGCCTCAGCCTCAGCCTCAGCCTCAGCCTCATCGCTCAGCCTCAGCCTCAGCCTCAGCCTCATCGCTCAGCCTCAGCCTCAGCCTCAGCCTCAGTCTCAGCCTCAGCCTCAGCCTCAGCCTCAGCCTCAGCCTCAGCCTCAGCCTCAGCCTCAGCCTCAGCCTCAGCCTCATCGCTCAGCCTCAGCCTCAGCCTCAGCCTCAGCCTCAGCCTCAGCCTCAGCCTCAGCCTCAGCCTCATCGCTCAGCCTCAGCCTCAGCCTCAGCCTCAGCCTCATCGCTCAGCCTCAGCCTCAGCCTCAGTCTCAGCCTCAGCCTCAGCCTCAGCCTCAGCCTCAGCCTCAGCCTCAGCCTCAGCCTCAGCCTCAGCCTCAGCCTCAGCCTCAGTCTCAGCCTCAGCCTCAGCCTCAGCCTCAGCCTCAGCCTCAGCCTCAGCCTCAGCCTCAGCCTCAGCCTCATCGCTCAGCCTCAGCCTCAGCCTCAGCCTCAGTCTCAGCCTCAGCCTCAGCCTCAGCCTCAGCCTCAGCCTCATCGCTCAGCCTCAGCCTCAGCCTCAGCCTCAGCCTCAGCCTCAGCCTCAGCCTCAGCCTCAGCCTCAGCCTCATCGCTCAGCCTCAGCCTCAGCCTCAGCCTCAGCCTCATCGCTCAGCCTCAGCCTCAGCCTCAGCCTCAGTCTCAGCCTCAGCCTCAGCCTCAGCCTCAGCCTCAGCCTCAGCCTCAGCCTCAGCCTCAGCCTCAGCCTCAGCCTCATCGCTCAGCCTCAGCCTCAGCCTCAGCCTCAGCCTCAGCCTCAGCCTCAGCCTCAGCCTCAGCCTCAGCCTCAGCCTCAGCCTCATCGCTCAGCCTCAGCCTCAGCCTCAGCCTCAGCCTCATCGCTCAGCCTCAGCCTCAGCCTCAGTCTCAGCCTCAGCCTCAGCCTCAGCCTCAGCCTCAGCCTCAGCCTCAGCCTCAGCCTCAGCCTCAGCCTCAGCCTCAGTCTCAGCCTCAGCCTCAGCCTCAGCCTCAGCCTCAGCCTCAGCCTCAGCCTCAGCCTCAGCCTCAGCCTCATCGCTCAGCCTCAGCCTCAGCCTCAGCCTCAGTCTCAGCCTCAGCCTCAGCCTCAGCCTCAGCCTCAGCCTCAGCCTCAGCCTCAGCCTCAGCCTCAGCCTCATCGCTCAGCCTCAGCCTCAGCCTCAGCCTCAGCCTCAGCCTCAGCCTCAGCCTCAGCCTCAGCCTCAGCCTCAGCCTCATCGCTCAGCCTCAGCCTCAGCCTCAGCCTCAGCCTCATCGCTCAGCCTCAGCCTCAGCCTCAGTCTCAGCCTCAGCCTCAGCCTCAGCCTCAGCCTCACCCTCAGCCTCAGCCTCAGCCTCAGCCTCAGCTTCAGCCTCAGCCTCAGCCTCAGCCTCAGTCTCAGCCTCAGCCTCAGTCTCAGCCTCAGCTTCAGCCGGCGACTCTGACGAGAAACATCAAATAATAAACAAAACGTGTCTATCAAAAATTAACAGAACGGGTTTGTTCCAGGCGGCGAGGAAAGCTCACAAAGAGCACCGGAAACGAGCTGTTTAACATCGGTTTCCGGCTGTAAAAGTCCCCTTCCGGCGGGCGTTTACGATACCGCCATCTTGTTTACAGTCGAGACGATGCTCGGTAGGCCTATAGATCGGGGGAGGTCGGGGAACCGCCGAAGTAGTTGTATACAGACATTGACACGCTCAATGCAACAGACTCATGCTTACGAAGTAGCTAAGTCCAATTGATGGTCTTGTGGTAACTTGTTATACCACTAAAGTTACCAGACAGTAACGTTTCTGTGCCCACTCCCGTAGTACGAGTAGCCAGCGTAGGTGGCCACTGCGTTATTTCATCAATCTCGATTAGCATTGTTGCAAAAATATGAGACGTAAAGCCCAAATATCAACAACAATATCATCATCATCATCATCATCGTCGTCATCATCATCATCTATTGTGCACAGGTTCATAAGGGATAGCTTCTACCTGCAGTTGGCTACCTGTAACGGTGGGCGTGGCCAAGCATGTGTGTTGCCTGTAACGGTGGGCGTGGCCAAGCAAGTGCGTTGCCTGTAACGGTGGGCGTGGGCAAGCATGTGTGTTGCCTGTAACGGTGGGCGTGGCCAAGCATGTGTGTTGCCTGTAACGGTGGGCGTGGCCAAGCATGTGTGTTGCCTGTAACGGTGGGCGTGGCCAAGCATGTGTGTTGCCTGTAACGGTGGGCGTGGCCAAGCAAGTGTGTTGCCTATAACGGTGGGCGTGGCCAAGCATGTGTGTTGCCTGTAACGGTGGGCGTGGCCAAGCATGTGTGTTGCCTGTAACGGTGGGCGGGGTCAAGCATGTGTGTTGCCTGAAACGGTGGGCGTGGCCAAGCATGTGTGTTGCCTGTAACGGTGGGCGTGGCCAAGCATGTGTGTTGCCTATAACGGTGGGCGTGGCCAAGCAAGTGTGTTGCCTGTAACGGTGGGCGTGGCCAAGCATGTGTGTTGCCTGTAACGGTGGGCGTGGCCAAGCATGTGTGTTGCCTGTAACGGTGGGCGTGGCCAAGCATGTGTGTTGCCTGTAACGGTGGGCGTGGCAAAGCATGTGTGTTGCCTGTAACGGTGGGCGTGGCCAAGCATGTGTGTTGCCTGTAACGGTGGGCGTGGCAAAGCATGTGTGTTGCCTGTAACGGTGGGCGTGGCCAAGCATGTGTGTTGCCTGTAACGGTGGGCGTGGCCAAGCATGTGTGTTGCCTGTAACGGTGGGCGTGGCCAAGCATGTGTGTTGCCTGTAACGGTGGGCGTGGCCAAGCATGTGTGTTGCCTGTAACGGTGGGCGTGGCCAAGCATGTGTGTTGCCTGTAACGGTGGGCGTGGGCAAGCATGTGTGTTGCCTGTAACGGTGGGCGTGGCCAAGCATGTGTGTTGCCTGTAACGGTGGGCGTGGCCAAGCATGTGTGTTGCCTGTAACGGTGGGCGTGGCCAAGCATGTGTGTTGCCTGTAACGGTGGGCGTGGCCAAGCATGTGTGTTGCCTGTAACGGTGGGCGTGGCCAAGCATGTGTGTTGCCTGTAACGGTGGGCGTGGCCAAGCATGTGTGTTACCTGTAACGGTGGGCGTGGCCAAGCATGTGTGTTGCCTGTAACGGTGGGCGTGGCCACGCAAGTGTGTTGCCTGTAACGGTGGGCGTGGCCAAGCATGTGTGTTGCCTGTAACGGTGGGCGTGGCCAAGCATGTGTGTTACCTGTAACGGTGGGCGTGGCCAAGCATGTGTGTTGCCTGTAACGGTGGGCGTGGCCACGCAAGTGTGTTGCCTGTAACGGTGGGCGTGGCCAAGCATGTGTGATTGTGTGTGTCTTCTCAGCGGAAGACGGCTCTTAGGAATGTGTGGAAGAACACCAGGAATGTTTTGATTTTCATGGATTTAGCGCGGTTGAAGGATCTAAGGTCGGTATGCGAATACTTACCTTGGGGCTACTATATGTGTTCATCTATGTAGACACAATAGCGCGGTTGAAGGATCTGAGGTCGGTATGCGAATACTTACCTTAGGGCTACTATATGTATTCATCTATGTAGACGCAACAAGATCAGAGTCAGTGCTATCCTCGTAAGCCGCAGCCCCGGCGTCGAGGCCCGGCTGCGTCGCGACTCAGCGGCGCCACACGGGTTAACGGCGGCTATTAGCGAGATAAGCAGCTATAACGATCCACTGCTAACCGAAGCAGACATGTCTTCGGTACTGAGTGCTTTGGGTGGTCGCGTGGCCTCCAGTGGCGGCTCGTGGGGGGGGGGGGGGGGGGGGAGGGGGCTCAGCACGGCGGCTATTAGCGAGCTATAGGCAATCTTACGCACAGTTTAGCGGGCGCTGACATCTTGTGCGTCCACACTACTTCCTCAATGCACAGCCTTCTCGACGGGTCAATCCGCGATAGAACCTGGGATTGAACCGACGTTCAAGATGGCTGTGCTCAATGTAACCCGGCAAAATTATTTAAATTACAAATTATATTCAAGAAGGCTGTGTTAACAGGGAAGGGGACCTCCCGTACCTCTACTTCAAAAACCGTAAAGAATTTTAATTTATAAATTATTTCACAAGAAGGGGCTTCGAAATCAAAAATATTAATCAACAGCGCACTGTGGTTTAGTAAGCTCTACATACTGAATGCTCTAAGTTGTGTCTTACATTGTAATCAGTATGCTTTTTTTGTATATAATTAATTTTATTAATAGTCAAAATAACTACGAGAATGGTTATATGTCATTGTCTTCTGTAGGGCTTACCAAACTACAGTGCGCTGTTGATTTAGATTTTCGATTTCTTGTTGCAATCTTGAGATATAATTAAATAATGAACATTTTCTGCGGTTTTTTACGTAGAGACTACCCTTCGCTCTTAAAGATTGGGTTAAATGGTGGCCGAAAGTTCAAACATGACGAAAACATTATACCTTATATAACGATCCACTGAGTGAGTCAGCTAACCGAGCAGACATGTCTTTGGTAGTTGAGTGCTTTGGGTGGTCGCGTGGCCTATTACCACTAAACAGACACCCCTCATCATTATCCTCAGACACCGTTATGAGCATCTGTATCGCTATCTGCGAGATTTCGCTCCAATGAACGCGAACAAAAGCCCGGCAACTTCTGTGCAGTTACTATTACATGCCTATGCTCAGAAATAACGATATAATATGTCAATTTAGTGCAAGATAAATAAATAAAACAAACATATGTATTGTAAATATGCTGTTAGCTATATAAATACGTATCAATCATAATCAGTATGTTTAAAAACACTTGTACGTGTATTGTCCAATACAAGTTTAGTTGATGACCTCACCACAGTGTTACCGCAAACCCGTTCGCCTCCCCCTCTGAGCTGAGAAAAGACGGGTAAAGGTGTAACTTCCAATCATTCCCATTTGCCAGGACCCTTCCTGAGACTTTCCAAATTCAGTGTACTGCATCCAACATTTACACTTAATAAAGGTATATTTACTGGTTGTTGCTAATCCAACCTCCTATATTAAACTCACACTAATAATATCCAATACAACTCGTTGTTTTTCTTGACGAAATGCAATCCGTGTTCCTCTCTGCCCTCCTACTTGCCCCTTTCCGTGTTCCTCTCTGCCCTCCTACTTGCCCCTTTCCGTGTTCCTCTCTGCCCTGCTACTTGCCCCTTTCCTCCAAACACCCCCCGATTTCATCTTCATATTTCACCCACTCATCGTCTCGATTAGCCAAGTTGCAGAAATATGAGACGTAAAACCCAAATATCGTCATCACCCTAACGTTCTGCCTTGAGCAACATATCCATCACTTCTGTGTTACGCCGACGCGCATGCGTACTAACCATAGCAGTCAGGTTTTATTACATGAACAAACTCCATAGCAACCATAAACAAATGACAAAGGCTAATAACTCGACTGTGCATTCCGCCCGCAAACACATTCAAGTGTAGAACAGGTATGATTACATGGTTGCATCACAGTGTTATGAGGATTACATGGTTGCATCACAGTGTTATGAGGATTACATGGTTGCATCACAGTGTTATGAGGATTACATGGTTGCATCACAGTGTTATGAGGATTACATGGTTGCATCACAGTGTTATGAGGATTACATGGTTGCATCACAGTGTTATGAGGATTACATGGTTGCATCACAGTGTTATGAGGATTACATGGTTGCATCACAGTGTTATGAGGATTACATGGTTGCATCACAGTGTTATGAGGATTACATGGTTGCATCACAGTGTTATGAGGATTACATGGTTGCATCACAGTGTTATGAGGATTACATGGTTGCATCACAGTGTTATGAGGATTACATGGTTGCATCACAGTGTTATGAGGATTACATGGTTGCATCACAGTGTTATAAGGATCTCAGCAACTTTGTTGCCGCCACACATGCGGTCGCACATTCTAGGCCGATGGGTTGAGTCGATAAAGAAGTACTACTGCATGAGGTAGTCAACGTATGTTCACCAGACAGATCTTAGATACGCCCTTACTACTAATACCTGCTCTACACTTGAATGTAATTAAATATGGCTGTCTTTAAATAGTCATATTTAAGTATGGCGACTTCTACACTGCTCTGTAGTTAGGGTGCGTTTCAACTTGATTTTTCGCCTGCTAACCACTAATCACTAATCACTACCTGCTACACACTAAACGCTAACAGCTTTGGGCACGCCACCTAGTATGCTAATACAAAGTTTATTGTTATTAATCATCTAATGTAAATAAATACGATAATAATACTTCCACTCACTGGTTGGGTATTTTCCTAACCTAAAAGTATCAGCTGTGATGGCTGGTATCAACCATCTTGGTTTAGTGGGTCAATTGGTGTCGTAGTGTACACTTTCGGCCACTACCCACTACCCACTAACCACTAGCCAAATAAGGAACATTGGTCGCCTGCTTGTGATGTCACTTCCTTTCGATTAGTATAACTAAGCTTAGTCCACTACGAAAAACGTCAAGTTGGAACACACCCTTAGTAGTTTGTGTGACGTAGTGGCCAGTTTTGGAACTAAATTTGTATTTGACAGATGGCGGTTTGAGGATGGTTTGAGGCATGGTTTGAGGTTATGTACGGTAAACAAACGAAACGAACATGTCTATTTCTGCACTTCTTAACTGGTTGCCACGTCAAAATTGAACTTACCAGACTTGAAGCTTGTGCGTTTTATTTTGTAATACTTTGATTTCAGATTATTGACCTTCGTTTTGATTGCTTCTGGGGTTCTCACTATCCCCATTCTTTCAGTGATTCTTCCATCGCCAGCCATATCAAGGCGTGCCGAATGTGTCCAGCAAATTTTTTCTGGACCATAAACTACTCCAAACATCAATCAAAATTGTAATTTCTTCGCCTTTAAAATTTGAAGAACGTTTGGACGACATCATGAACGTCAGCGTGGTCGGACAGTTGCCGCGTAAAAGTTGACTCCTCCCATTTTCACGCAAGATCTCGCAAACAACGTTAAACATATATTTATATCGGGGTCCGAGAGATGATGATGAGAGGGTGTCTTTAAATACAGACTCGAACACACGTATTTAAAGACAGGCTGTATTTAAATACTTATTTAACTATCTAGTGTAGAAGAGGTATAAGGACTATATTTACAAAGGACTGGAATATTTAATATTTTTACAAAAGAGTGGGCCTACAATGTTTAATACACAGCAGAATCGTATTTGAACGTGCCCAATAATGCATCTCCAAGGCTTCAACTTCAACACAAGTCCAAATGCCGCGTGTGCCGCTATTCCAATGATATGGTAATAGCTCCCCTGGCTTAAGGCTGGTCCACGCAGGTTTTAAGACATAAGATTTAAGGTTTAACGCGTAGTCGTAAAGTTGGATAATAGGAAACACGTACTGGCGTCCACACAAAGTTTTAGTTTTAAGACGTTGTTTTTATGCGTTATTCATTGTCATAAAATATGTACTATGTCTACGGAAGGAAAATCAATGCAAACTCGATCGGACTCTCCGTTCAGCCATATTTTAAAGTGAAGTTAATATTACACATGGCCGACCATATAGATCTGTGAGGCGCAAAGGCCGCTACCCGCTATTCTAATGAGAGCTGCGATATGGTAATAGATCCCCTGGCTTAGCCCAGCTTTGTTTATCTCTCGACGTCTTGCTTGCTGGTGTCAGTATGTAAATACACAGCCTTGCAAACGTCAAAGCGCTCTGATTTAGAACCACAGATCGCAAACACGGGCGGCGGTGGTGATGGATGAGTCGAGACGTCAACGCCGGAAGCTCTGCCTGATGTACGAGACGCATGGATATGTGTGTGCTGGCTTCAAACACTGTAGTAGAACAACACAGGACATTGGCCACACCAGACAGCGGCGACACGCCACACTAGTGCGCTCTAGCGGCAAGCGGTGATACCACATACCGTAGTAGAATAATACAGGACACTGGCCACACTAGACAGCGGCGACACGCTACACTAGTGCGCTCTAGCGGCAAGCGGTGATACCACATACCGTAGTAGAATAATACAGGACACTGGCCACACCAGACAGCGGCGACACGCTACACTAGTGCGCTCTAGCGGCAAGCGGTGATACCACATACCGTAGTAGAATAATACAGAACACTGGCCACACTAGACAGCGGCGACACGCTACACTAGTGCGCTCTAGCGGCAAGCGGTGATACCACATACCGTAGTAGAATAATACAGGACACTGGCCACACTAGACAGCGGCGACACGCTACACTAGTGCGCTCTAGCGGCAAGCGGTGATACCACATACCGTAGTAGAATAATACAGTACACTGGCCACACTAGACAGCGGCGACACGCTACACTAGTGCGCTCTAGCGGCAAGCAGTGATACCACATACCGTAGTAGAATAATACAGTACACTGGCCACACTAGACAGCGGCGACACGCTACACTAGTGCGCTCTAGCGGCAAGCAGTGATACCACATACCGTAGTAGAATAATACAGTACACTGGCCACACTAGACAGCGGCGACACGCTACACTAGTGCGCTCTAGCGGCAAGCGGTGATACCACATACCGTAGTAGAATAATACAGGACACTGGCCACACTAGACAGCGGCGACACGCCACACTAGTGCGCTCTAGCGGCAAGCGGTGATACTACATACCGTAGTAGAATAATACAGTACACTGGCCACACTAGACAGCGGCGACACGCTACACTAGTGCGCTCTAGCGGCAAGCGGTGATACCACATACCGTAGTAGAATAATACAGGACACTGGCCACACTAGACAGCGGCGACACGCTACACTAGTGCGCTCTAGCGGCAAGCGGTGATACCACATACCGTAGTAGAATAATACAGGACACTGGCCACACTAGACAGCGGCGACACGCAACACTAGTGCGCTCTAGCGGCAAGCGGTGATACTACATACCGTAGTAGAATAATACAGGACACTGGCCACACTAGACAGCGGGGACACGCAACACTAGTGCGCTCTAGCGGCAAGCGGTGGTACCACATACCGTAGTAGAATAATACAGGACACTGGCCACACTAGACAGCGGGGACACGCAACACTAGTGCGCTCTAGCGGCAAGCGGTGATACCACATACCGTAGTAGAATAATACAGGACACTGGCCACACTAGACAGCGGCGACACGCTACACTAGTGCGCTCTAGCGGCAAGCGGTGATACCACATACCGTAGTAGAATAATACAGAACACTGGCCACACTAGACAGCGGCGACACGCTACACTAGTGCGCTCTAGCGGCAAGCAGTGATACCACATACCGTAGTAGAATAATACAGTACACTGGCCACACTAGACAGCGGCGACACGCTACACTAGTGCGCTCTAGCGGCAAGCGGTGATACCACATACCGTAGTAGAATAATACAGAACACTGGCCACACTAGACAGCGGCGACACGCTACACTAGTGCGCTCTAGCGGCAAGCAGTGATACCACATACCGTAGTAGAATAATACAGTACACTGGCCACACTAGACAGCGGCGACACGCAGCACTAGTGCGCTCTAGCGGCAAGCAGTGATACCACATACCGTAGTAGAATAATACAGTACACTGGCCACACTAGACAGCGGCGACACGCAGCACTAGTGCGCTCTAGCGGCAAGCAGTGATACCACATACCGTAGTAGAATAATACAGTACACTGGCCACACTAGACAGCGGCGACACGCAGCACTAGTGCGCTCTAGCGGCAAGCAGTGATACCACATACCGTAGTAGAATAATACAGTACACTGGCCACACTAGACAGCGGCGACACGCAGCACTAGTGCGCTCTAGCGGCAAGCAGTGATACCACATACCGTAGTAGAATAATACAGGACACTGGCCACACTAGACAGCGGCGACACGCAGCACTAGTGCGCTCTAGCGGCAAGCAGTGATACCACATACCGTAGTAGAATAATACAGTACACTGGCCACACTAGACAGCGGCGACACGCAGCACTAGTGCGCTCTAGCGACAAGCGGTGATACCACATACCGTAGTAGAATAATACAGTACAATGGCCACACTAGACAGCGGCGACACGCAACACTAGTGCGCTCTAGCGGCAAGCGGTGATACCACATACCGTAGTAGAATAATACAGGACACTGGCCACACTAGACAGCGGCGACACGCAACACTAGTGCGCTCTAGAGGCAAGCGGTGGTACCACATACCGTAGTAGAATAATACAGAACACTGGCCACACTAGACAGCGGGGACACGCAACACTAGTGCGCTCTAGCGGCAAGCGGTGATACCACATACCGTAGTAGAATAATACAGGACACTGGCCACACTAGACAGCGGGGACACGCAACACTAGTGCGCTCTAGCGGCAAGCGGTGATACCACATACCGTAGTAGAATAATACAGGACACTGGCCACACTAGACAGCGGCGACACGCCACACTAGTGCGCTCTAGCGGCAAGCAGTGATACCACATACCGTAGTAGAATAATACAGTACACTGGCCACACTAGACAGCGGCGACACGCAACACTAGTGCGCTCTAGCGGCAAGCGGTGATACCACATACCGTAGTAGAATAATACAGGACACTGGCCACACTAGACAGCGGCGACACGCAACACTAGTGCGCTCTAGCGGCAAGCGGTGATACTACATACCGTAGTAGAATAATACAGGACACTGGCCACACCAGACAGCGGCGACACGCAACACTAGTGCGCTCTAGCGGCAAGCAGTGATACCACATACCGTAGTAGAATAATACAGGACACTGGCCACACTAGACAGCGGCGACACGCCACACTAGTGCGCTCTAGCGGCAAGCGGTGATACCACATACCGTAGTAGAATAATACAGGACACTGGCCACACCAGACAGCGGCGACACGCTACACTAGTGCGCTCTAGCGGCAAGCAGTGATACCACATACCGTAGTAGAATAATACAGGACACTGGCCACACTAGACAGCGGCGACACGCAACACTAGTGCGCTCTAGCGGCAAGCGGTGATACCACATACCGTAGTAGAATAATACAGGACACTGGCCACACTAGACAGCGGCGACACGCAACACTAGTGCGCTCTAGCGGCAAGCGGTGGTACCACATACCGTAGTAGAATAATACAGGACACTGGCCACACTAGACAGCGGCGACACGCTACACTAGTGCGCTCTAGCGGCAAGCGGTGATACCACATACCGTAGTAGAATAACACAGGACACTGGTCACACTAGACAGCGGCGACACGCCACACTAGTGCGCTCTAGCGGCAAGCGGTGATACCACATACCGTAGTAGAATAACACAGGACACTGGCCACACTAGACAGCGGCGACACGCAACACTAGTGCGCTCTAGCGGCAAGCGGTGATACCACATACCGTAGTAGAATAATACAGGACACTGGCCACACTAGACAGCGGCGACACGCCACACTAGTGCGCTCTAGCGGCAAGCGGTGATACCACATACCGTAGTAGAATAACACAGGACACTGGCCACACTAGACAGCGGCGACACGCAACACTAGTGCGCTCTAGCGGCAAGCGGTGATACCACATACCGTAGTAGAATAATACAGGACACTGGCCACACTAGACAGCGGCGACACGCTACACTAGTGCGCTCTAGCGGCAAGCGGTGATACCACATACCGTAGTAGAATAATACAGGACACTGGCCACACTAGACAGCGGCGACACGCCACACTAGTGCGCTCTAGCGGCAAGCGGTGATACCACATACCGTAGTAGAATAATACAGGACACTGGCCACACTAGACAGCGGCGACACGCAACACTAGTGCGCTCTAGCGGCAAGCGGTGATACCACATACCGTAGTAGAATAATACAGGACACTGGCCACACCAGACAGCGGCGACACGCAACACTAGTGCGCTCTAGCGGCAAGCGGTGATACCACATACCGTAGTAGAATAATACAGGACACTGGTCACACTAGACAGCGGCGACACGCTACACTAGTGCGCTCTAGCGGCAAGCGGTGATACCACATACCGTAGTAGAATAATACAGGACACTGGCCACACTAGACAGCGGCGACACGCTACACTAGTGCGCTCTAGCGGCAAGCGGTGATACCAAACACCGTTGTAGAATAATACAGGACACTGGCCACACTAGACAGCGGCGACACGCAACACTAGTGCGCTCTAGCGGCAAGCGGTGATACCAAACACCGTTGTAGAATAATACAGGACACTGGCCACACTAGACAGCGGCGACACGCTACACTAGTGCGCTCTAGCGGCAAGCGGTGATACCACATACCGTAGTAGAATAATACAGGACACTGGCCACACTAGACAGCGGCGACACGCTACACTAGTGCGCTCTAGCGGCAAGCGGTGATACCACATACCGTAGTAGAATAATACAGGACACTGGCCACACTAGACAGCGGCGACACGCCACACTAGTGCGCTCTAGCGGCAATCGGTGATACCACATACCGTAGTAGAATAATACAGGACACTGGTCACACTAGACAGCGGCGACACGCAACACTAGTGCGCTCTAGCGGCAATCGGTGATACCACATACCGTAGTAGAATAATACAGGACACTGGCCACACTAGACAGCGGCGACACGCCACACTAGTGCGCTCTAGCGGCAAGCGGTGATACCACATACCGTAGTAGAATAATACAGGACACTGGCCACACTAACAGCGGCGACACGCCACACTAGTGCGCTCTAGCGGCAAGCGGTGATACCACATACCGTAGTAGAATAATACAGGACACTGGCCACACTAGACAGCGGCGACACGCCACACTAGTGCGCTCTAGCGGCAAGCGGTGATACCACATACCGTAGTAGAATAATACAGGACACTGGCCACACTAGACAGCGGCGACACGCAACACTAGTGCGCTCTAGCGGCAAGCGGTGATACCACATACAGTAGTAGAATAATACAGTACACTGGCCACACTAGACAGCGGCGACACGCAACACTAGTGCGCTCTAGCGGCAAGCGGTGATACCACATACCGTAGTAGAATAATACAGGACACTGGTCACACTAGACAGCGGCGACACGCAACACTAGTGCGCTCTAGCGGCAATCGGTGATACCACATACCGTAGTAGAATAATACAGGACACTGGCCACACTAGACAGCGGCGACACGCCACACTAGTGCGCTCTAGCGGCAAGCGGTGATACCACATACCGTAGTAGAATAATACAGGACACTGGCCACACTAACAGCGGCGACACGCCACACTAGTGCGCTCTAGCGGCAAGCGGTGATACCACATACCGTAGTAGAATAATACAGGACACTGGCCACACTAGACAGCGGCGACACGCCACACTAGTGCGCTCTAGCGGCAAGCGGTGATACCACATACCGTAGTAGAATAATACAGGACACTGGCCACACTAGACAGCGGCGACACGCAACACTAGTGCGCTCTAGCGGCAAGCGGTGATACCACATACAGTAGTAGAATAATACAGTACACTGGCCACACTAGACAGCGGCGACACGCAACACTAGTGCGCTCTAGCGGCAAGCGGTGATACCACATACAGTAGTAGAATAATACAGTACAATGGCCACAAGAGCAATAAATTCTCTATATTATGAAATATTTTGATTTACATTTGGCACAACTTGTACACATTTTAAAGCTAATTCAACAGACCGAAGTCGGGAATTCCACAGGCTGAACATAAGTAGTAAGTTACCTTTATTGACACGATGAATCTTGAGTTCGAACAAACTCTTTACAGATTCATAATTTTAAATTTTACAATGAGAAACTGATATTACGTCATGGTAATAAGCTAATTAAGTAATAATAAAATATAATGGAGAGTAGAAACAATAGTATATTGTTAGCATGCGTGCTAGAGTTATAGGCCTAGATATCAAATCTTTGTTACAATAATTGTGAACAGTAAATTGGATGCACCTGTACACCAACAGATTAAGAAGACAATGAAACACAGGGATGGTTCCCTCCACCCCTGCGAAGCTGCGTCACTCACGGAGATAAATGCAATATTGATTCCTAATTAGGCCACCCAGCGCGCCCATCTCAATCACCCTTAGCAGCACAAACGACTTCCGGCCACCTTCAACACCTCAAACACGCACTTCCGGTAGCCGCCATCTTGCGCTGACGTCACACAACAGAGTGACAACGGCTGGGTGACACTGATTATACCGGCTATCAATCATAACAGCGGGATCTAGGTGCCATGCTGACTTGATCAAGCCCAGGGCCTGGATTCACAAAGATGCCTAACTCTTAAGTTGTCCTAAGTTAGGCAAATTCTAACTAGATAAATCAAGATAAATCAATCTTGGTATTACTACACATTCACAAATAAAATATTATTAGTTAAATTGTTGATATTTTACTATATTGCATCTGTATGACATTGCAGGACGACATATGCGTGATTTATATCACTAAGATTTGCCTAAACTAGGACGTCTTAGCACTTGGGCATCTTTGTGAATCTGGGCCCAGGGGTTTGTAGGGGTCCTTCTAGATAGAGCTAACCACGGCCCTCTAGATCTTCAGTGACAACGTTGCAGAACATTGAAAAATGCCCGTTGAAAACTTATTGTTATTGTTGAGTATTGTTGTCATTGATGTATCAAGCAAGGACCCTTAGATAGAAGTAATTACGGCCTCTTTATAACTCTAGGTCGCGCAGCGCTAGAAGTAAACCTTCGTTCACACACCTCTAGGAAGAACTGGGGATACGTCTCATACGGTCTACAAACTTTCCGAAGATTAAATACATGATATTTTGTTCCTAGACACGTATTTATCTGTCTTATTTAGGGTCGCTCATTTAAACAGACTGTTACCGTAAGGTTACTTACAACTTGCAATCAGGCAGCTTAAAGGATCAGCAAACTCCCTTACCTGGAAATAAAAGAAAAAGAAAATTTAAAAACAATCATAGACATTGATAAAAAGTCGTCTCACTCTTATTTTTGAATTCACCCTGTCTGCACCGTTTGCTGGTATGGGCAGTGTAGAGAGGGTAAGAGGGTAAAGTAAGAGGGTAGGGTAAGAGGGTAGGGTAAGAGGGTAGGGTAAGAGAGTAGGGTCAGAAAGAAGGGTAAGAGGGTATAGGCAACTTTGAAATTTTCTGGATTTTCTGGTTTAAAATTTAGTTAAATTTTACACTATTTTTTTATTCCCAAAATACATCCACCACAAAAAACAAAAATAGTATTGATGAACATATCAATAATGTGTAAATAAAAACAACCTGAAAACTTTATATAGGATTCCGCGTAAGGAAACCAGTCCTTGGGTGGACTCGACCTGGCTGGCTCCCATCTTCCGCTCCACCGACATAGTTTCACATAATGGCCCAAGTTTAGCAGACAGAGTAGAAGCAAAGAGATTGGAGGAGCGCAAGTTGGCCCTTATCAGTCATGCGGGGGCGCGCTATGCATTACGACAGTAGCCTCGCCATTACCTTCGAGACACGTTCTATCAAGTACTATACTGCTATCGGCCATGGGGGCGCGCTATGCATTAGGACAGTAGCCTCGCCATTACCTTCGAGACACGTTCTATCAAGTACTATACTACTATCGGCGTAAGATACAAGGTGTTGTCGTCACGGATTATGTAATAAACGATGCCAGGTATACTGCTATCGGCGTAAGATACAAGGTGTTGTCGTCACGGATTATGTAATAAACGATGCCAGGTATACTGCTATCGGCGTAAGATACAAGGTGTTGTCGTCACGGATTATGTAATAAACGATGCCAGGTATACTGCTATCGGCGTAAGATACAAGGTGTTGTCGTCACGGATTATGTAATAAACGATGCCAGGTATACTGCTATCGGCGTAAGATACAAGGTGTTGTCGTCACGGATTATGTAATAAACGATGCCAGGTATACTGCTATCGGCGTAAGATACAAGGTGTTGTCGTCACGGATTATGTAATAAACGATGCCAGGTATACTGCTATCGGCGTAAGATACAAGGTGTTGTCGTCACGGATTATGTAATAAACGATGCCAGGTATACTGCTATCGGCGTAAGATACAAGGTGTTGTCGTCACGGATTATGTAATAAACGATGCCAGGTATACTGCTATCGGCGTAAGATACAAGGTGTTGTGGTCACGGATTATGTAATAAACGATGCCAGGTATACTGCTATCGGCGTAAGATACAAGGTGTTGTCGTCACGGATTATGTAATAAACGATGCCAGGTATACTGCTATCGGCGTAAGATACAAGGTGTTGTGGTCACGGATTATGTAATAAACGATGCCAGGTATACTGCTATCGGCGTAAGATACAAGGTGTTGTCGTCACGGATTATGTAATAAACGATGCCAGGTATACTGCTATCGGCGTTAGATACAAGGTGTTGTCGTCACGGATTATGTAATAAACGATGCCAGGTATACTGCTATCGGCGTTAGATACAAGGTGTTGTCGTCGCGGATTATGTAATAAACGATGCCAGGTATACTGCTATCGGCGTAAGATACAAGGTGTTGTCGTCACGGATTATGTAATAAACGATGCCAGGTATACTGCTATCGGCGTAAGATACAAGGTGTTGTCGTCACGGATTATGTAATAAACGATGCCAGGTATACTGCTATCGGCGTAAGATACAAGGTGTTGTCGTCGCGGATTACGTAATAAACGATGCCAGGTATACTGCTATCGGCGTAAGATACAAGGTGTTGTCACGGATTATGTAATAAACGATGCCAGGTATACTGCTATCGGCGTAAGATACAAGGTGTTGTCGTCACGGATTATGTAATAAACGATGCCAGGTATACTGCTATCGGCGTAAGATACAAGGTGTTGTCGTCACGGATTATGTAATAAACGATGCCAGGTATACTGCTATCGGCGTAAGATACAAGGTGTTGTCGTCACGGATTATGTAATAAACGATGCCAGGTATGCTGCTATCGGCGTAAGATACAAGGTGTTGTCGTCACGGATTATGTAATAAACGATGCCAGGTATACTGCTATCGGCGTAAGATACAAGGTGTTGTCGTCACGGATTATGTAATAAACGATGCCAGGTATACTGCTATCGGCGTAAGATACAAGGTGTTGTCGTCACGGATTATGTAATAAACGATGCCAGGTATGCTGCTATCGGCGTAAGATACAAGGTGTTGTCGTCACGGATTATGTAATAAACGATGCCAGGTATACTGCTATCGGCGTAAGATACAAGGTGTTGCGGTAGACAGCAGACCCATCAAGCCAGGTGTCATTGTTTAAAATAGAAATCTTTTGAAGTAGTTAAATGTCATAATTTCTCAACTACTTCTCAGAAATATGGAGTGACCACGAAAAATGGATATGAAATTAACTATAAATTTAAAAAATAGCTTGAAAACTGTCAATTTTATAGCAGTGGTCTCGTCATCATTATAATTTTCAGACTATGCCAACATTGTTAATATTGAAGCTATTTAAAAAAAAAGTTAATTTTATATACATTGTTAGTGATTATTCCATTTCCATATATCTGGGAAGAAGTTGAGATATTGTAACATTTAACTACACAAAAGATTGCTATTTTAAACAATAAAACCTGGCTTGTTGACCGCAACCCTCCCCGCATACCTTTCTCGCAAGCGCTTAGCCGGTACCAAGTGTTGTGGGGAGGGGAGGGGAAATTATTACATAATCCGTGACTACAACACCTTGTTCGTTACAGTAAGAGCAGTATAGCAGTATAGCAGTATAGCAGTATAGCAATATAGCAGTATAGCAGTATAGCAGTATAGCAGTATAGCAGTATAGCAGTATAGCAGTATAGCAATATAGCAGTATAGCAGTATAGCAGTATAGCAGTATAGCAGTATAGCAGTATAGCAATATAGCAGTATAGCAGTATCGCAGTATAGCAGTATAGCAGTATAGCAGTATAGCAATATAGCAGTATAGCAGTATAGCAATATAGCAGTATAGCAGTATAGCAGTATAGCAGTATAGCAGTATAGCAGTATAGCAGTATAGCAGTATAGCAGTATAGCAGTATAGCAATATAGCAGTATAGCAGTATAGCAGTATAGCAGTATAGCAATATAGCAGTATAGCAGTATAGCAGTATAGCAGTATAGCAGTATAGCAGTATAGCGGTATAGCAGTATAGCAGTATAGCAGTATAGCAGTATAGCAGTATAGCAGTATAGCAGTATAGCAGTATAGCAGTATAGCAGTATAGCAGTATAGCGGTATAGCAGTATAGCAGTATAGCAGTATAGCAGTATAGCAGTATTTACTATTTAGTAATGTGTTTGCTAGTTCATTGTTACAATATTTGTTACAATGTTTCAGACGGCGTTTGGTGCAAATTCAACTGTTCTCTAACTTGGTTTGCAATTATTACTTGAAAGCAACATAAATATACTATTTCGTCTCAATTACTCCTTTAATCGTTTACAATGGTATATAATAACATCGGGGGATATACGTGCTAACATTCTCATGTTTAGTGGTGCAGCGTGTTTATCTACTATTGACAGCTGAATGTCAACACACCATGATGGCCGAATAGTGACGTCACGTGAATACGTCCTACAGGTGTTCTAGCAAGTGTCTTGATAACATCGGGGGATATACGAGCTAACATGCTCATGTTTAGTGGTGAAGCGTGTTTATCTACTATTGACAGCTGAATGTCAACACACCATGATGGCCGACTGGTGACGTCACGTGAATACGTCCAACAGGTGCTCTAGCAAGTGTCTTGATAACATCTACCCCACTGTTCCACATAATACTAACATATTTGTTTTAAAATTAACGAACATAGGTAAAATGTCATGTTGTCAAGCCCACTGAATGCTCAGACTGTTGTCAGGCCCACTGAATGCTCAGACCGTTGTCAGGCCCACTGAATGCTCAGACTGTTGTCAGGCCCACTGAATGCTCAGACTGTTGTCAGGCCCACTGAATGCTCAGACCGTTGTCAGGCCCACTGAATGCTCAGACTGTTGTCAGGCCCACTGAATGCTCAGACCGTTGTCAGGCCCACTGAATGCTCAGACTGTTGTCAGGCCCACTGAATGCTCAGACTGTTGTCAGGCCCACTGAATGCTCAGACCGTTGTCAGGCCCACTGAATGCTCAGACTGTTATCAAGCCCACTGAATGCTCAGACTGTTGTCAAGCCCACTGAATGCTCAGACTGTTGTCAAGCCCACAGAATGCTCAGACTGTTATCAAGCCCACTGAATGCTCAGACTGTTATCAAGCCCACTGAATGCTCAGACTGTTGTCAAGCCCACTGAATGCTCAGACTGTTGTCAAGCCCACTGAATGCTCAGACTGTTGTCAGGCCCACTGAATGCTCAGACCGTTGTCAGGCCCACTGAATGCTCAGACTGTTGTCAGGCCCACTGAATGCTCAGACTGTTGTCAGGCCCACTGAATGCTCAGACCGTTGTCAGGCCCACTGAATGCTCAGACTGTTATCAAGCCCACTGAATGCTCAGACTGTTGTCAGGCCCACTGAATGCTCAGACTGTTGTCAAGCCCACTGAATGCTCAGACTGTTGTCAGGCCCACTGAATGCTCAGACCGTTGTCAGGCCCACTGAATGCTCAGACTGTTGTCAGGCCCACTGAATGCTCAGACCGTTGTCAGGCCCACTGAATGCTCAGACTGTTGTCAGGCCCACTGAATGCTCAGACTGTTGTCAGGCCCACTGAATGCTCAGACCGTTGTCAGGCCCACTGAATGCTCAGACTGTTATCAAGCCCACTGAATGCTGAGACTGTTGTCAAGCCCACTGAATGCTCAGACTGTTGTCAAGCCCACTGAATGCTCAGACTGTTATCAAGCCCACTGAATGCTCAGACTGTTATCAAGCCCACTGAATGCTGAGACTGTTGTCAAGCCCACTGAATGCTCAGACTGTTGTCAAGCCCACTGAATGCTCAGACTGTTGTCAAGCCCACTGAATGCTCAGACTGTTGTCAAGCCCACTGAATGCTGAGACTGTTGTCAAGCCCACTGAATGCTGAGACTGTTGTCAAGCCCACTGAATGCTGAGACTGTTGTCAAGCCCACTGAATGCTCAGACTGTTGTCAAGCCCACTGAATGCTCAGACTGTTGTCAAGCCCACTGAATGCTCAAACTGTTGTAAAGCCCACTGAATGCTCAGACTGTTGTCAAGCCCACTGAATGCTCAGACTGTTGTCAAACCCACTGAATGCTCAAACTGTTGTCAAGCCCACTGAATGCTCAGACTGTTGTCAAGCCCACTGAATGCTGAGACGGTTTCAAGCCCACTGAATGCTCAGACTGTTGTCAAGCCCACTGAATGCTCAAACTGTTGTCAAGCCCACTGAATGCTCAGACTGTTGTCAAGCCCACTGAATGCTGAGACTGTTGTCAAGCCCACTGAATGCTCAGACTGTTGTCAAGCCCACTGAATGCTCAGACTGTTGTCAAGCCCACTGAATGCTGAGACTGTTGTCAAGCCCACTGAATGCTCAGACTGTTGTCAAGCCCACTGAATGCTGAGACTGTTGTCAAGCCCACTGAATGCTCAGACTGTTGTCAAGCCCACTGAATGCTCAGACTGTTGTCAAGCCCACTGAATGCTGAGACTGTTGTCAAGCCCACTGAATGCTCAGACTGTTGTCAAGCCCACTGAATGCTGAGACTGTTGTCAAGCCCACTGAATGCTCAGACTGTTGTCAAGCCCACTGAATGCTCAGACTGTTGTCAAGCCCACTGAATGCTCAGACTGTTGTCAAGCCCACTGAATGCTCAGACTGTTGTCAAGCCCACTGAATGCTGAGACTGTTGTCAAGCCCACTGAATGCTGAGACTGTTGTCAAGCCCACTGAATGCTGAGACTGTTGTCAAGCCCACTGAATGCTCAGACTGTTGTCAAGCCCACTGAATGCTGAGACTGTTGTCAAGCCCACTGAATGCTCAGACTGTTGTCAAGCCCACTGAATGCTGAGACTGTTGTCAAGCCCACTGAATGCTCAGACTGTTGTCAAGCCCACTGAATGCTCAGACTGTTGTCAAGCCCACTGAATGCTGAGACTGTTGTCAAGCCCACTGAATGCTCAGACGGTTGAGCAGGTGATACTGCCAAATAGTGCCACGTGTGTGTTGTCCACACAAGATGGTGCTGCTAATCTGTTGGGGGGGGGGGCGCAACCCCCCCTAGATTCACATAAACACCCCCCGGAAAGCCTCGGCCTTGCTACCCCGTAATGCCAACATCAAATATTCAGCACGTAAATCCCCCAGAGACAGTCCCTACTCCGGACGTTACTCTGCGGGGTGGGGAAGTTGGCTGCACTGCTACTGAATATGTGATTAATAACCGGCCGCACAGGTAGACTCGAAAGTCGAAAGCATCGCAGGCAGATCGAGTTATATCGAATTCAGCGGCCGTGCATCATCATTTAGAGTGGAGAGTGGAAAGGTAGGTTAGATGCCAGACACGATGAATCATTTTATTAGAGTTGTAGGAGGGTGTGAGGGCTCGTTGACAAAGATTGAGAGGGCTGTTTGTGTGTGCGTGTGCGTGTGCGTGTGCGTGTGCGTGTGCGTGCATATATATTAAACTGTGTGGGGCTTTTTATCGCATTTATATTTTATTATTGTTTACATGATATTTTAATATTTAAAAATATAATGTGTATTATATGATATTTTTAAATCACGTGAGTAATTACGGATTGTGAGTTTGCATTCACCCCTTCCATATCGTTTAAATGATTGTGACATCACACATTAGCTACTTAAGTACCTACTTAAGTCCATACGTAGTTCAGTACATAGTTATATACATAACCTGAGTACATAGCAGTGGTGTAGTGCCAACTTTACCAGTACGTATACGCTTCAGTGGGAAGCTGGAGGAACACACCTTTCCAGACAAAAGAACATGAGGGGTTTGGGGGGCAGAGCTCCCCAACAATGACGCCGCAGACGATAAAAATAAATCAGGCTTTTAGAGTGAGTTTGTTGCGGTTTAGAAACCAATACCGGACTGAATAATATCCCAAAATACTGCAGTTATTGAAGTGCAAAATGCAAAACCACAAAACCACTAAACATAATTGGAACACTGACGAGAATTGTTCAGAAATAAGTTTTGGAGCTTGGGAAGTGGTTTGTCGACACACACGCATGTTCTGAACTGCAGATATAAATATAATATTGTAAATTAGACATCTCACTATTTTTTTACGCGACAATCGTTCCCGCTTGGTGTATTGGCGGGACGCGGGACTTAAAATTGAATATCGGGACTGTCACGCTGAATTGAATGAAAAAAAAACCTATCCCAGACCCAGGGCTGGTCTTAGAGGATTTGAAACCTTGTGCCAATTAAATGCCAGTACCAGAGAGCACAATTTTACCAACGGAGAAAAGCTGACAATTGCGAATAATGTGTCACACATTTAAGCCATGTTAAAAGTTACAACCATATCATTGCGTATCACTCGTATCATAACCAAACCCACTGTGTATACGAAAGTATTTTAGCCGGAGTAATGTGTATACTGTATACGGCTATTACGCCCGTATACACACCACTACACCACTGGTACATAGCGTAGAATGTCACCGGTCTAGTATTTTAAAGCCGCGTCTCTTTTGAGCAAGTGTTCTCGTATGGAGCAGCGCCCCCCCCCCCCCCCCCCCCCCCCCCCCCCCAAGCGGCAGAAGACCAGGCAAGCTCACCTTTGATCTGACCGGCCGGGCAAGCAAACTTTCCGAGCCACTCTGTATCGGGTCCTCGCTTTGTATGCACGATAACCGCGTGTTCGAATCATTTGAATAACTGCCGCCAGATATCACCACCGGTCGTCTCTTTATTCAAAACATTCGAACATAGTTCTCGGTCGTTTTACACTTTTCACACGTTTCTATCATCGGCGATGATTACAACTTGGTTGAAATGTTTCATAATAATATTCCATGAATAATTCCGATCTCTGCGCGCGATGTTGTACATCAATGTGGCCAGAGATAACATCGGCTATTGGTTCAAAAAGTGTAGTCGATGCAGAGTGACTCTAGAACACTGTTTAATAACAGTCAACAGAGTTTTCTATTTGAAGAGTAAGATACGACGAGTGTTGTCTAGTGAGAATAATGGCCTAGTGAGACACTGGACAAGACTTGTGTGAGATGACGGCGAGTGTTGTCTAGTGAGAATAATGGCCTAGTGAGACACTGGACAAGACTTGTGTGAGATGACGGCGAGTGTTGTCTAGTGAGAATAATGGCCTAGTGAGTCACTGGACAAGACTTGTGTGAGATGACGGCGAGTGTTGTCTAGTGAGAATAATGGCCTAGTGAGACACTGGACAAGACTTGTGTGAGATGACGGCGAGTGTTGTCTAGTGAGAATAATGGCCTAGTGAGTCACTGGACAAGACTTGTGTGAGATGACGGCGAGTGTTGTCTAGTGAGAATAATGGCCTAGTGAGACACTGGACAAGACTTGTGTGAGATGACGGCGAGTGTTGTCTAGTGAGAATAATGGCCTAGTGAGACACTGGACAAGACTTGTGTGAGATGACGGCGAGTGTTGTCTAGTGAGCATAATGGCCTAGTGAGACACTGGACAAGACTTGTGTGAGATGACGGCGAGTGTTGTCTAGTGAGAATAATGGCCTAGTGAGTCACTGGACAAGACTTGTGTGAGATGACGGCGAGTGTTGTCTAGTGAGAATAATGGCCTAGTGAGACACTGGACAAGACTTGTGTGAGATGACGGCGAGTGTTGTCTAGTGAGAATAATGGCCTAGTGAGACACTGGACAAGACTTGTGTGAGATGACGGCGAGTGTTGTCTAGTGAGAATAATGGCCTAGTGAGACACTGGACAAGACTTGTGTGAGATGACGGCGAGTGTTGTCTAGTGAGAATAATGGCCTAGTGAGACACTGGACAAGACTTGTGTGAGATGACGGCGAGTGTTGTCTAGTGAGAATAATGGCCTAGTGAGACACTGGACAAGACTTGTGTGAGATGACGGCGAGTGTTGTCTAGTGAGAATAATGGCCTAGTGAGACACTGGACAAGACTTGTGTGAGATGACGGCGAGTGTTGTCTAGTGAGAATAATGGCCTAGTGAGACACTGGACAAGACTTGTGTGAGATGACGGCGAGTGTTGTCTAGTGAGAATAATGGCCTAGTGAGTCACTGGACAAGACTTGTGTGAGATGACGGCGAGTGTTGTCTAGTGAGAATAATGGCCTAGTGAGTCACTGGACAAGACTTGTGTGAGATGACGGCGAGTGTTGTCTAGTGAGAATAATGGCCTAGTGAGACACTGGACAAGACTTGTGTGAGATGACGGCGAGTGTTGTCTAGTGAGAATAATGGCCTAGTGAGTCACTGGACAAGACTTGTGTGAGATGACGGCGAGTGTTGTCTAGTGAGAATAATGGCCTAGTGAGTCACTGGACAAGACTTGTGTGAGATGACGGCGAGTGTTGTCTAGTGAGAATAATGGCCTAGTGAGACACTGGACAAGACTTGTGTGAGATGACGGCGAGTGTTGTCTAGTGAGAATAATGGCCTAGTGAGTCACTGGACAAGACTTGTGTGAGATGACGGCGAGTGTTGTCTAGTGAGAATAATGGCCTAGTGAGACACTGGACAAGACTTGTGTGAGATGACGGCGAGTGTTGTCTAGTGAGAATAATGGCCTAGTGAGTCACTGGACAAGACTTGTGTGAGATGACGGCGAGTGTTGTCTAGTGAGAATAATGGCCTAGTGAGTCACTGGACAAGACTTGTGTGAGATGACGGCGAGTGTTGTCTAGTGAGAATAATGGCCTAGTGAGACACTGGACAAGACTTGTGTGAGATGACGGCGAGTGTTGTCTAGTGAGAATAATGGCCTAGTGAGTCACTGGACAAGACTTGTGTGAGATGACGGCGAGTGTTGTCTAGTGAGAATAATGGCCTAGTGAGTCACTGGACAAGACTTGTGTGAGATGACGGCGAGTGTTGTCTAGTGAGAATAATGGCCTAGTGAGACACTGGAAAAGACTTGTGTGAGATGACGGCGAGTGTTGTCTAGTGAGAATAATGGCCTAGTGAGACACTGGACAAGACTTGTGTGAGATGACGGCGAGTGTTGTCTAGTGAGAATAATGGCCTAGTGAGACACTGGACAAGACTTGTGTGAGATGACGGCGAGTGTTGTCTAGTGAGAATAATGGCCTAGTGAGACACTGGACAAGACTTGTGTGAGATGACGGCGAGTGTTGTCTAGTGAGAATAATGGCCTAGTGAGACACTGGACAAGACTTGTGTGAGATGACGGCGAGTGTTGTCTAGTGAGAATAATGGCCTAGTGAGACACTGGACAAGACTTGTGTGAGATGACGGCGAGTGTTGTCTAGTGAGAATAATGGCCTAGTGAGACACTGGACAAGACTTGTGTGAGATGACGGCGAGTGTTGTCTAGTGAGAATAATGGCCTAGTGAGACACTGGACAAGACTTGTGTGAGATGACGGCGAGTGTTGTCTAGTGAGAATAATGGCCTAGTGAGTCACTGGACAAGACTTGTGTGAGATGACGGCGAGTGTTGTCTAGTGAGAATAATGGCCTAGTGAGACACTGGACAAGACTTGTGTGAGATGACGGCGAGTGTTGTCTAGTGAGAATAATGGCCTAGTGAGACACTGGACAAGACTTGTGTGAGATGACGGCGAGTGTTGTCTAGTGAGAATAATGGCCTAGTGAGACACTGGACAAGACTTGTGTGAGATGACGGCGAGTGTTGTCTAGTGAGAATAATGGCCTAGTGAGACACTGGACAAGACTTGTGTGAGATGACGGCGAGTGTTGTCTAGTGAGAATAATGGCCTAGTGAGTCACTGGACAAGACTTGTGTGAGATGACGGCGAGTGTTGTCTAGTGAGAATAATGGCCTAGTGAGTCACTGGACAAGACTTGTGTGAGATGACGGCGAGTGTTGTCTAGTGAGAATAATGGCCTAGTGAGACACTGGACAAGACTTGTGTGAGATGACGGCGAGTGTTGTCTAGTGAGAATAATGGCCTAGTGAGACACTGGACAAGACTTGTGTGAGATGACGGCGAGTGTTGTCTAGTGAGAATAATGGCCTAGTGAGACACTGGACAAGACTTGTGTGAGATGACGGCGAGTGTTGTCTAGAGAGAATAATGGCCTAGTGAGACACTGGACAAGACTTGTGTGAGATGACGGCGAGTGTTGTCTAGTGAGAATAATGGCCTAGTGAGTCACTGGACAAGACTTGTGTGAGATGACGGCGAGTGTTGTCTAGTGAGAATAATGGCCTAGTGAGTCACTGGACAAGACTTGTGTGAGATGACGGCGAGTGTTGTCTAGTGAGAATAATGGCCTAGTGAGTCACTGGACAAGACTTGTGTGAGATGACGGCGAGTGTTGTCTAGTGAGAATAATGGCCTAGTGAGTCACTGGACAAGACTTGTGTGAGATGACGGCGAGTGTTGTCTAGTGAGAATAATGGCCTAGTGAGACACTGGACAAGACTTGTGTGAGATGACGGCGAGTGTTGTCTAGTGAGAATAATGGCCTAGTGAGACACTGGACAAGACTTGTGTGAGATGACGGCGAGTGTTGTCTAGTGAGAATAATGGCCTAGTGAGACACTGGACAAGACTTGTGTGAGATGACGGCGAGTGTTGTCTAGTGAGAATAATGGCCTAGTGAGTCACTGGACAAGACTTGTGTGAGATGACGGCGAGTGTTGTCTAGTGAGAATAATGGCCTAGTGAGTCACTGGACAAGACTTGTGTGAGATGACGGCGAGTGTTGTCTAGTGAGAATAATGGCCTAGTGAGACACTGGACAAGACTTGTGTGAGATGACGGCGAGTGTTGTCTAGTGAGAACAATGGCCTAGTGAGACACTGGACAAGACTTGTGTGAGATGACGGCGAGTGTTGTCTAGTGAGAATAATGGCCTAGTGAGACACTGGACAAGACTTGTGTGAGATGACGGCGAGTGTTGTCTAGTGAGAATAATGGCCTAGTGAGACACTGGACAAGACTTGTGTGAGATGACGGCGAGTGTTGTCTAGTGAGAATAATGGCCTAGTGAGACACTGGACAAGACTTGTGTGAGATGACGGCGAGTGTTGTCTAGTGAGAATAATGGCCTAGTGAGACACTGGACAAGACTTGTGTGAGATGACGGCGAGTGTTGTCTAGTGAGAATAATGGCCTAGTGAGACACTGGACAAGACTTGTGTGAGATGACGGCGAGTGTTGTCTAGTGAGAATAATGGCCTAGTGAGACACTGGACAAGACTTGTGTGAGATGACGGCGAGTGTTGTCTAGTGATAATAAATGCCTAGTGAGACACTGGACAAGACTTGTGTGAGATGACGGCGAGTGTTGTCTAGTGAGAATAATGGCCTAGTGAGACACTGGACAAGACTTGTGTGAGATGACGGCGAGTGTTGTCTAGTGAGAATAATGGCCTAGTGAGACACTGGACAAGACTTGTGTGAGATGACGGCGAGTGTTGTCTAGTGAGAATAATGGCCTAGTGAGACACTGGACAAGACTTGTGTGAGATGACGGCGAGTGTTGTCTAGTGAGAATAATGGCCTAGTGAGACACTGGACAAGACTTGTGTGAGATGACGGCGAGTGTTGTCTAGTGAGAATAATGGCCTAGTGAGACACTGGACAAGACTTGTGTGAGATGACGGCGAGTGTTGTCTAGTGAGAATAATGGCCTAGTGAGACACTGGACAAGACTTGTGTGAGATGACGGCGAGTGTTGTCTAGTGAGAATAATGGCCTAGTGAGACACTGGACAAGACTTGTGTGAGATGACGGCGAGTGTTGTCTAGTGAGAATAATGGCCTAGTGAGACACTGGACAAGACTTGTGTGAGATTACGGCGAGTGTTGTCTAGTGAGAATAATGGCCTAGTGAGACACTGGACAAGACTTGTGTGAGATGACGGCGAGTGTTGTCTAGTGAGAATAATGGCCTAGTGAGTCACTGGACAAGACTTGTGTGAGATGACGGCGAGTGTTGTCTAGTGAGAATAATGGCCTAGTGAGACACTGGACAAGACTTGTGTGAGATGACGGCGAGTGTTGTCTAGTGAGAATAATGGCCTAGTGAGACACTGGACAAGACTTGTGTGAGATGACGGCGAGTGTTGTCTAGTGAGAATAATGGCCTAGTGAGTCACTGGACAAGACTTGTGTGAGATGACGGCGAGTGTTGTCTAGTGAGAATAATGGCCTAGTGAGTCACTGGACAAGACTTGTGTGAGATGACGGCGAGTGTTGTCTAGTGAGAATAATGGCCTAGTGAGACACTGGACAAGACTTGTGTGAGATGACGGCGAGTGTTGTCTAGTGAGAATAATGGCCTAGTGAGACACTGGACAAGACTTGTGTGAGATGACGGCGAGTGTTGTCTAGTGAGAATAATGGCCTAGTGAGTCACTGGACAAGACTTGTGTGAGATGACGGCGAGTGTTGTCTAGTGAGAATAATGGCCTAGTGAGTCACTGGACAAGACTTGTGTGAGATGACGGCGAGTGTTGTCTAGTGAGAATAATGGCCTAGTGAGACACTGGACAAGACTTGTGTGAGATGACGGCGAGTGTTGTCTAGTGAGAATAATGGCCTAGTGAGACACTGGACAAGACTTGTGTGAGATGACGGCGAGTGTTGTCTAGTGAGAATAATGGCCTAGTGAGACACTGGACAAGACTTGTGTGAGATGACGGCGAGTGTTGTCTAGTGAGAATAATGGCCTAGTGAGACACTGGACAAGACTTGTGTGAGATGACGGCGAGTGTTGTCTAGTGAGAATAATGGCCTAGTGAGTCACTGGACAAGACTTGTGTGAGATGACGGCGAGTGTTGTCTAGTGAGAATAATGGCCTGGTGAGACACTGGACAAGACTTGTGTGAGATGACGGCGAGTGTTGTCTAGTGAGAATAATGGCCTAGTGAGTCACTGGACAAGACTTGTGTGAGATGACGGCGAGTGTTGTCTAGTGAGAATAATGGCCTAGTGAGTCACTGGACAAGACTTGTGTGAGATGACGGCGAGTGTTGTCTAGTGAGAATAATGGCCTAGTGAGACACTGGACAAGACTTGTGTGAGATGACGGCGAGTGTTGTCTAGTGAGAATAATGGCCTAGTGAGTCACTGGACAAGACTTGTGTGAGATGACGGCGAGTGTTGTCTAGTGAGAATAATGGCCTAGTGAGTCACTGGACAAGACTTGTGTGAGATGACGGCGAGTGTTGTCTAGTGAGAATAATGGCCTAGTGAGTCACTGGACAAGACTTGTGTGAGATGACGGCGAGTGTTGTCTAGTGAGAATAATGGCCTAGTGAGACACTGGACAAGACTTGTGTGAGATGACGGCGTGTGTTGTCTAGTGAGAATAATGGCCTAGTGAGACACTGGACAAGACTTGTGTGAGATGACGGCGAGTGTTGTCTAGTGAGAATAATGGCCTAGTGAGACACTGGACAAGACTTGTGTGAGATGACGGCGAGTGTTGTCTAGTGAGAATAATGGCCTAGTGAGACACTGGACAAGACTTGTGTGAGATGACGGCGAGTGTTGTCTAGTGAGAATAATGGCCTAGTGAGACACTGGACAAGACTTGTGTGAGATGACGGCGAGTGTTGTCTAGTGAGAATAATGGCCTAGTGAGACACTGGACAAGACTTGTGTGAGATGACGGCGAGTGTTGTCTAGTGAGAATAATGGCCTAGTGAGACACTGGACAAGACTTGTGTGAGATGACGGCGAGTGTTGTCTAGTGAGAATAATGGCCTAGTGAGACACTGAACAAGACTTGTGTGAGATGACGGCGAGTGTTGTCTAGTGAGAATAATGGCCTAGTGAGACACTGAACAAGACTTGTGTGAGATGACGGCGAGTGTTGTCTAGTGAGAATAATGGCCTAGTGAGACACTGGACAAGACTTGTGTGAGATGACGGCGAGTGTTGTCTAGTGAGAATAATGGCCTAGTGAGACACTGGACAAGACTTGTGTGAGATGACGGCGAGTGTTGTCTAGTGAGAATAATGGCCTAGTGAGACACTGGACAAGACTTGTGTGAGATGACGGCGAGTGTTGTCTAGTGAGAATAATGGCCTAGTGAGACACTGGACAAGACTTGTGTGAGATGACGGCGAGTGTTGTCTAGTGAGAATAATGGCCTAGTGAGACACTGGACAAGACTTGTGTGAGATGACGGCGAGTGTTGTCTAGTGAGAATAATGGCCTAGTGAGACACTGGACAAGACTTGTGTGAGATGACGGCGAGTGTTGTCTAGTGAGAATAATGGCCTAGTGAGACACTGGACAAGACTTGTGTGAGATGACGGCGAGTGTTGTCTAGTGAGAATAATGGCCTAGTGAGACACTGGACAAGACTTTTGTGAGATGACGGCGAGTGTTGTCTAGTGAGAATAATGGCCTAGTGAGACACTGGACAAGACTTGTGTGAGATGACGGCGAGTGTTGTCTAGTGAGAATAATGGCCTAGTGAGTCACTGGACAAGACTTGTGTGAGATGACGGCGAGTGTTGTCTAGTGAGAATAATGGCCTAGTGAGTCACTGGACAAGACTTGTGTGAGATGACGGCGAGTGTTGTCTAGTGAGAATAATGGCCTAGTGAGTCACTGGACAAGACTTGTGTGAGATGACGGCGAGTGTTGTCTAGTGAGAATAATGGCCTAGTGAGACACTGGACAAGACTTGTGTGAGATGACGGCGAGTGTTGTCTAGTGAGAATAATGGCCTAGTGAGTCACTGGACAAGACTTGTGTGAGATGACGGCGAGTGTTGTCTAGTGAGAATAATGGCCTAGTGAGTCACTGGACAAGACTTGTGTGAGATGACGGCGAGTGTTGTCTAGTGAGAATAATGGCCTAGTGAGACACTGGACAAGACTTGTGTGAGATGACGGCGAGTGTTGTCTAGTGAGAATAATGGCCTAGTGAGACACTGGACAAGACTTGTGTGAGATGACGGCGAGTGTTGTCTAGTGAGAATAATGGCCTAGTGAGACACTGGACAAGACTTGTGTGAGATGACGGCGAGTGTTGTCTAGTGAGAATAATGGCCTAGTGAGACACTGGACAAGACTTGTGTGAGATGACGGCGAGTGTTGTCTAGTGAGAATAATGGCCTAGTGAGTCACTGGACAAGACTTGTGTGAGATGACGGCGAGTGTTGTCTAGTGAGAATAATGGCCTAGTGAGTCACTGGACAAGACTTGTGTGAGATGACGGCGAGTGTTGTCTAGTGAGAATAATGGCCTAGTGAGTCACTGGACAAGACTTGTGTGAGATGACGGCGAGTGTTGTCTAGTGAGAATAATGGCCTAGTGAGTCACTGGACAAGACTTGTGTGAGATGACGGCGAGTGTTGTCTAGTGAGAATAATGGCCTAGTGAGACACTGGACAAGACTTGTGTGAGATGACGGCGAGTGTTGTCTAGTGAGAATAATGGCCTAGTGAGTCACTGGACAAGACTTGTGTGAGATGACGGCGAGTGTTGTCTAGTGAGAATAATGGCCTAGTGAGACACTGGACAAGACTTGTGTGAGATGACGGCGAGTGTTGTCTAGTGAGAATAATGGCCTAGTGAGTCACTGGACAAGACTTGTGTGAGATGACGGCGAGTGTTGTCTAGTGAGAATAATGGCCTAGTGAGTCACTGGACAAGACTTGTGTGAGATGACGGCGAGTGTTGTCTAGTGAGAATAATGGCCTAGTGAGACACTGGACAAGACTTGTGTGAGATGACGGCGAGTGTTGTCTAGTGAGAATAATGGCCTAGTGAGTCACTGGACAAGACTTGTGTGAGATGACGGCGAGTGTTGTCTAGTGAGAATAATGGCCTAGTGAGACACTGGACAAGACTTGTGTGAGATGACGGCGAGTGTTGTCTAGTGAGAATAATGGCCTAGTGAGACACTGGACAAGACTTGTGTGAGATGACGGCGAGTGTTGTCTAGTGAGAATAATGGCCTAGTGAGACACTGGACAAGACTTGTGTGAGATGACGGCGAGTGTTGTCTAGTGAGAATAATGGCCTAGTGAGACACTGGACAAGACTTGTGTGAGATGACGGCGAGTGTTGTCTAGTGAGAATAATGGCCTAGTGAGACACTGGACAAGACTTGTGTGAGATGACGGCGAGTGTTGTCTAGTGAGAATAATGGCCTAGTGAGTCACTGGACAAGACTTGTGTGAGATGACGACGAGTGTTGTCTAGTGAGAATAATGGCCTAGTGAGTCACTGGACAAGACTTGTGTGAGATGACGGCGAGTGTTGTCTAGTGAGAATAATGGCCTAGTGAGTCACTGGACAAGACTTGTGTGAGATGACGGCGAGTGTTGTCTAGTGAGAATAATGGCCTAGTGAGACACTGGACAAGACTTGTGTGAGATGACGGCGAGTGTTGTCTAGTGAGAATAATGGCCTAGTGAGTCACTGGACAAGACTTGTGTGAGATGACGGCGAGTGTTGTCTAGTGAGAATAATGGCCTAGTGAGACACTGGACAAGACTTGTGTGAGATGACGGCGAGTGTTGTCTAGTGAGAATAATGGCCTAGTGAGACACTGGACAAGACTTGTGTGAGATGACGGCGAGTGTTGTCTAGTGAGAATAATGGCCTAGTGAGACACTGGACAAGACTTGTGTGAGATGACGGCGAGTGTTGTCTAGTGAGAATAATGGCCTAGTGAGACACTGGACAAGACTTGTGTGAGATGACGGCGAGTGTTGTCTAGTGAGAATAATGGCCTAGTGAGTCACTGGACAAGACTTGTGTGAGATGACGGCGAGTGTTGTCTAGTGAGAATAATGGCCTAGTGAGTCACTGGACAAGACTTGTGTGAGATGACGGCGAGTGTTGTCTAGTGAGAATAATGGCCTAGTGAGTCACTGGACAAGACTTGTGTGAGATGACGGCGAGTGTTGTCTAGTGAGAATAATGGCCTAGTGAGACACTGGACAAGACTTGTGTGAGATGACGGCGAGTGTTGTCTAGTGAGAATAATGGCCTAGTGAGTCACTGGACAAGACTTGTGTGAGATGACGGCGAGTGTTGTCTAGTGAGAATAATGGCCTAGTGAGTCACTGGACAAGACTTGTGTGAGATGACGGCGAGTGTTGTCTAGTGAGAATAATGGCCTAGTGAGACACTGGACAAGACTTGTGTGAGATGACGGCGAGTGTTGTCTAGTGAGAATAATGGCCTAGTGAGACACTGGACAAGACTTGTGTGAGATGACGGCGAGTGTTGTCTAGTGAGAATAATGGCCTAGTGAGTCACTGGACAAGACTTGTGTGAGATGACGGCGAGTGTTGTCTAGTGAGAATAATGGCCTAGTGAGACACTGGACAAGACTTGTGTGAGATGACGGCGAGTGTTGTCTAGTGAGAATAATGGCCTAGTGAGACACTGGACAAGACTTGTGTGAGATGACGGCGAGTGTTGTCTAGTGAGAATAATGGCCTAGTGAGTCACTGGACAAGACTTGTGTGAGATGACGGCGAGTGTTGTCTAGTGAGAATAATGGCCTAGTGAGACACTGGACAAGACTTGTGTGAGATGACGGCGAGTGTTGTCTAGTGAGAATAATGGCCTAGTGAGACACTGGACAAGACTTGTGTGAGATGACGGCGAGTGTTGTCTAGTGAGAATAATGGCCTAGTGAGACACTGGACAAGACTTGTGTGAGATGACGGCGAGTGTTACCTAGTGAGTCACCTGACAAGACTTGTGTGAGATGACGGCGAGTGTTGTCTAGTGAGAATAATGGCCTAGTGAGTCACTGGACAAGACTTGTGTGAGATGACGGCGAGTGTTGTCTAGTGAGAATAATGGCCTAGTGAGTCACTGGACAAGACTTGTGTGAGATGACGGCGAGTGTTGTCTAGTGAGAATAATGGCCTAGTGAGTCACTGGACAAGACTTGTGTGAGATGACGGCGAGTGTTGTTTAGTGAGAATAATGGCCTAGTGAGACACTGGACAAGACTTGTGTTTCTTTGTGAAGCGAGATAATGAGAAGTGGTTGCGATACGGAAGAACGGAAGAAGGGAAGTTGATGTGGACGGGTTTGTTCGTCGAATCGGAAGAAGTCATTCAACACGTTTCTGTATCCTTTAATGAATTGGCGGTGTTTATTGTTCGCGTTTGTTCGCTTTTCGCATGTGTATACAATAGCGGGAGTTTAATATTCGCTATTTTTATTTTTAGTTAGTGAATTGATGGGGGTTGTCGGTCTTCACATTGGGTTATCGTTCTAATGAATTAACGGGTGCTTATTGTTCGCGTTTGCTTGTTTTTCGCTAATGTACATTGGTGGTAGTTTAATATTCGTTATTTGTATTTGAGTTGTTCACGGTATGACTGTAGTTGTTACGTTAGGGTTTCCACTCTTATGAATTGAAGTAAATGTTTAGTGTGTATCCTACAATGAGCTAAGGGTAACAAATAGTGACTAAGAGCTAAGAACTAAGCCGTATCGGCTCACATTAAGTAACTAAATTAACAAATGCGACAACAGAAGCTTTCATGTAATGGGTTCTCGCAAGAAGACATCTAATTTTGATTGGGTGGACTAAACTGAAAAGCAAAGCGGTAACCAGCGCTCTCAAAGCCATTGAGTTGTCACGAGAGATGTCAAAACGTCACTAGCGGGTGGCGACTGGGAGGGATGAGTTGCTGCTTGCCCCCCCCCCCCCTCCCCGGTCAGTTGTCTGCCTCATTGTTAGCAAACATGGTGGCTAACCGAACTAACTAGTTTGAGCTTTTGCGATACCCGAATGTTTACTCCAAAAATGTAAATACAAAGGGATGGCAAGTTTAGGGGATTAGGGCTGATTGACAGGTGGAACATTAAACACGATAGTTAGGCCAATATACGGTCCACCCCGCCGTGCTTAGTAGCTTGATGTGGCTATTTGCCGCTCTGCTTCTCAAGGTGGAACATACTATAGAATCTGGGTAAGGCTAAGGCTAGAAGTTACAAGTGAGGTTAATATGTCTTAGCCACAGCGCTATCGTCAGCCTCGTCACTATCTTTATGTTCGTGATACTCCAGGACACATTTACACCAGTCCAACTTCTACCACTGGCCTAATCCTTAGCAATGTATGAACCCGTCTTTATTATTTTCTTGCGTTTGGTGTTGCTGGCTAATGAATATTGGTAGACTTCTGTTGTTGGCGAATCTGTTTACGCTTAAAGAATAACTTATACCTCGTTCAGAACGGGTCAAGGATCCTTGGATAGATCTAATCAGGGTCGGCATGTGATGTCACAGCGACCCATACTGTGGCATTAGTCATTACAGAAGATGAGCGGGTAGGATCTAATCAGGGTCGGCATGTGATGTCACAGCGACCCATACTGTGGCATTAGTCATTACAGAAGATGAGCGGGTAGGATCTAATCAGGGTCGGCATGTGATGTCACAGCGGCCATGCTGTGTCAATGGTCATTACAGAAGATGCTGTAGGATTCTTAAATAATTAAAAAAAAAAAAATTAAGATCGAAATCACAAATTCACAAACAAATCAGTTATATTTAGAAACAGAAAATAATAATAATCTTAATGAAATTAGTTTTTGGTTGCAACTACAATTGGCTTGAACATGCTCAAACATAGCGCCAGTATGGCCGCCAAGCACATTGCTGTAAGGTTCCTGCAAGTTGTTGAGTTGATAGATTCACAGTATTCGCGTGACGTCACACCTACCAGACGACCGAGTGTCATTTTAAAGTTGCATAAATGCAGTGTTTAAAATTTAAAAAAAAAACATAAAGATTGGAATCACAAATTACCAAACAACTCAATTTTATATTAAAAAAACGCCCAATCTTAATGAAATGAGATGTTTTTTCTACTAGAGTTGGCTTCACTGTTTTTTCATGGCAACATAAACATATCACTAAGATGGCCGCCCCGCGCATTCTGGTGGTCAATGTTATAAGGCCTACGCGCCATTGTAGTGGAAACTACGACACTAGCGCTGTATGTGACTCTAGAGAAAAGATGTACAACTACTATTCTAATATCTTTGGTTTGAGCACCACGAGAAGACGTCAAAGCACTTGTCAAGAAGACCCGGCACCTCCACCAAAGACATTGGAACTATCTCTCAAGGACACAAATGAACCAATGATTCCTTTGTAAGTGTATTTCGTAGACAACAGTAACAATGATAGACTGTGTTTGAATCAACACTGTCATAACACAAGTTGTTACCAATTTCTGGTTTGCCGTATTTTTCTTTCTAACCTTCTTGAAAGTGTTAAAATGTTTTCGTCCGGTTTCTATGTCTCTTGTTGTATGATCTGCATGTTTAAAAATGTCGTAATAAACCTTCCCCAATACTGAAACTCCTGATTATTTGGCAAACCGCTGTTTCATGATCGCCTGGGTACATCGTCAGGCCGCAGCTATCGTGTATTCTTACCCCCATCAATTGTCAGCGCCGACCGCTGTTTCATGATCGCCTGGGGTACATCGTCAGGCCCAGCTATCGTGTATTCTTACCCCCATCAATTGTCAGCGCCGACCGCTGTTTCATGATCGCCTGGGGTACATCGTCAGGCCGCAGCTATCGTGTATTCTTACCCCCATCAATTGTCAGCGCCAACCGCTGTTTCATGATCGCCTGGGTACATCGTCAGGCCGCAGCTATCGTGTATTCTTACCCCCATCAATTGTCAGCGCCGACCGCTGTTTCATGATCGCCTGGGGTACATCGTCAGGCCCAGCTATCGTGTATTCTTACCCCCATCAATTGTCAGCGCCGACCGCTGTTTCATGATCGCCTGGGGTACATCGTCAGGCCGCAGCTATCGTGTATTCTTACCCCCATCAATTGTCAGCGCCAACCGCTGTTTCATGATCGCCTGGGTACATCGTCAGGCCGCAGCTGTCGTGTATTCTTACCCCCATCAATTGTCAGCGCCGACCGCTGTTTCATGATCACCTGGGTACATCGTCAGGCCGCAGCTATCGTGTATTCTTACCCCCATCAATTGTCAGCGCCGACCGCTGTTTCATGATCGCCTGGGGTACATCGTCAGGCCGCAGCTATCGTGTATTCTTACCCCCATCAATTGTCAGCGCCGACCGCTGTTTCATGATCGCCTGGGGTACATCGTCAGGCCCAGCTATCGTGTATTCTTACCCCCATCAATTGTCAGCGCCGACCGCTGTTTCATGATCGCCTGGGGTACATCGTCAGGCCGCAGCTATCGTGTATTCTTACCCCCATCAATTGTCAGCGCCGACCGCTGTTTCATGATCGCCTGGGGTACATCGTCAGGCCCAGCTATCGTGTATTCTTACCCCCATCAATTGTCAGCGCCAACCGCTGTTTCATGATCGCCTGGGGTACATCGTCAGGCCGCAGCTATCGTGTATTCTTACCCCCATCAATTGTCAGCGCCGACCGCTGTTTCATGATCGCCTGGGGTACATCGTCAGGCCCAGCTATCGTGTATTCTTACCCCCATCAATTGTCAGCGCCAACCGCTGTTTCATGATCGCCTGGGGTACATCGTCAGGCCGCAGCTATCGTGTATTCTTACCCCCCATCAATTGTCAGCGCCGACCGCTGTTTCATGATCGCCTGGGGTACATCGTCAGGCCGCAGCTGTCGTGTATTCTTACCCCCATCAATTGTCAGCGCCAACCGCTGTTTCATGATCGCCTGGGTACATCGTCAGGCCGCAGCTATCGTGTATTCTTACCCCCATCAATTGTCAGCGCCAACCGCTGTTTCATGATCACCTGGGGTACATCGTCAGGCCGCAGCTATCGTGTATTCTTACCCCCCCGTCAATTGTCAGCGCCAACCGAACGTTCCTTTCAACCAAACAAACCCTTGAAAGGTAATTTCCAATTAAAAACCGTTCCTTATATCCAAACCAATACTCCAGTTCTCCCAATTATATCCTAATAAAGGCATCGCTCAGTTCCCGCTGAGAACGTCATACCCTGAAGAGACGCCAGTAATTATCTGATACTCTTTATGTGGCCATCCACAGAGTCGAACGGTTGTTGAAAAGAAATGTAAATTTATTTATTAAATGGATAGAAAAGGTTGTTTATTTGGGCGGGATTACACCCACAACCCTTATTATATAAATATGATAAAATAGAATAGACACATCAACAAAACCATAACAATAGAATATAATGAATAGTATTATAAGTTTTACAGTTTGTTATGTCTGAATACGAAATTAAAAAGAAAATAAAAAACTTCCACGCATCTCATTCATATAAAAGGAAATATATTTTAGAGATTCGCAAAAATTGTGATAATCTAATTAGCAACTTTTCAAAAGTTGCAGCAATCTCTTTAAAATCAGTTGACACAAGAATCACCTGTATTGTGATTAAGTGGGGATTTTGCGAAGATTCACGATGTTAGTAAAACTAGTAAATTGTATCAGTAGTTATAAGCCCCGTTGAGCACGTTTTGGGATTACGTAGAATCATGAAATTTTTGTAGAAAGTTAATGTGATATTATGAAAGAGTATTTATTTGCGCATCTGGTCCATAACTTTTGGTTTAAATATTTTTAATAGTTTACTTTTTAAAAAATAATTAGTAAATTGAGTATAAATAATAGCTTCTAAATCAATGGTAGAGCTGTGTCTGACCACATCCGGCCGAGTTCTGTTGACCACATCGTTGTCTTATCATCGTACGTAGTTTAGTACGAGTAAGTAAATAGGTCCTTGGTTCGAATCCCTATGTAGAGGTCCTAGGTTCGACGAGGGGTTCGACTCTTCGCATTTGTATAGCTTTATTGAGAATAGCTCCTTGGTTAGAGAAATGTAGTCTACTTTGCAGTGAGTTGCAATTACAGGGTGCTTAGTTCCTTTTCATGCCACCAGAATGCATCTAGTCTATGAGGTCCGTGCTTGGCTTAGTACGTCGTATAGTCTATTCTTGGCGCGTGGTCCTTGGTTCGCTTCTAGTCTATGAGGTCCGTGCTTATCTTAGTACATAGTCTATTCTTGGCGCGAGGTCCTTGGTGCGCTTCTATGTGAGCTTGGTTCGCTTCTATGTGATGGTTATTTATTCTCTATGTTAAATTAGAACGCTCTTAATAGCTGCATGAATGCTGAAAACATACAGGAAATAGCGCCGACCCCGATAACGTTTCCGCTAGCGAGTTGTTGTACGGTTCGACTCTCCGTACGTTACTTCTGGTGCTTGGTCCTTGGTTCGATTCCCTATTCTTGGGTTATTTTCCTCTGAATGAGAAATTAATAACTAAAAATAGCGAAGGGTATAGCTAATAGATTTGAGATTCTCTATTCTCTTAGTAGGCACTCATGTTGAGTTATTTGTTCACAACGTTAAATTATAAGAGAACATGCATACATTGACATTTTTTTTATCTTTTGGATAAATACGGTGTAGGACTTGATGGAATTATAAATAATAATATTCTCATGTTTGGTAATATCTGCGAATGATTTATTAATAAGCACTTAATTGAAATATACATTTTGTAATCATTTTCCTTATCCTAACCACAACTTCCTCATCAACACAATATCTTGCATATACATATCGATCTAGTAATTGATTGAAGCTAGTTAGGTTTTACCTCAATTAAAAATTATTCACACATCCTCGTCTTATCATCGTATGTAGTTTACTCCTGACGTTTGGTTCGAGTAAGTTAATAGGTCCTTGGTTCGATTGCCTATCTAGAGGTCCTTGGTTCGATGCGTGGTTCGATCTTGTCTTGGGGTTGGGGTTCGACCGTAGCCTGAGGTTTGACTCTTAGCCTTTGTATAACTTTATTGAGAAAAGCTCCTTGGTTAGAGAAATTGTTTTAGTACGTAGTCTCCTTTGCAGTGAGTTGCAATGTTCAGGGAAGAGCTCTTTGTACTCAATGTTAAATTATTTGAGGTCTTATGCCACGCACATGAGGCTGTGAGTTTCATAAAACAAGAACTGAACAATCTTAATTACAACTACGAGTTTACACTTCCCCGTAGAAAAAAACTATGGGTTAGTGCCTCCAACCTTGCGCATGTAGCTATTGAATTGAAAAGGAAATGATGATTATCTCCATACAAATCTTTCCATTTTTTAGCTTGTAGTCTAGCAGAGGAAGGAAATTAAAAAACTGTTTATAACTTCACCGTATCGTTTTATTTTACGGGGCCATTCACTGTCACCCTTATTTGTCTACTCAATCTTATCTTCGTACGTAGTTAACTCCTGACGTTTTAGATCGTTGGTACGCGTAAGTAAATAAATACCTCTTTGGTTTGATTCCCTACAGACTATACCTTTAGAGTTTAGACCTACCTTTAGAACACAGTGGAATATTAGAATAAATACGTGCTGTGAGTAGTTACTCTATGAATCTACTCAGTAAAGTCTACATTTTGATACATGTTGACAGGCTTTCAATAAAAACAATGAACGGCCAATGTTGCTCACATCTCGCTAAGACGAGTTTCTGTGAAATCTTCAAATGATCGGACTCTCATTGGCTACACAATAACGATAGCTGAATAAGTAACATGATTGCAGGGCAGGTATTGTCTAACTACAGTGGCGTTTGCTGCCCGCCCATACAAAGCCACCCCTCTCCCCTACACATTGTAAGTAGTCTTGCCAAGCAACGCTAAGTACTGCAAGACAATGCGTGCGGACTTAACGAAATAATTGATTACGTAGGTTGTAATTAAGTCTGTAAGGCCTTCTAAATCTCTGCCGTAAGGGCACCGCCTTCACAGTCTAGAGCCTGTGGTACCGTCATTCCCCTAGCGGAGGTTCGGTAAACCTCTCAGAGAGGTCGCCGCGGCCATTTCAACAGTTAGAGTATTATATTATTATCGCCATCTTTAAACTCCGGCAGCCATTGCAACCATACTTGAATACACAGCCTTCTCGAATATAATTCGTAATTTCACTAATTTTGACCTTGAGGCACATCTGTGCACGTACGTCACATCTGTGCACGTACGTCACATCTGTGCTCGTACGTCATTCTGTGCACGTACGTCACATCTGTGCTCGTACGTCACATCTGTGCTCGTACGTCACATCTGTGCTCGTACGTCACATCTGTGCTCGTACGTCACATCTGTGCTCGTACGTCACATCTGTGCTCGTACGTCACATCTGTGCACGTACGTCACATCTGTGCTCGTACGTCACATCTGTGCTCGTACGTCACATCTGTGCTCGTACGTCACATCTGTGCTCGTACGTCACATCTGTGCTCGTACGTCACATCTGTGCACGTACGTCACATCTGTGCTCGTACGTCACATCTGTGCTCGTACGTCACATCTGTGCTCGTACGTCTCATCTGTGCTCGTACGTCTCATCTGTGCACGTACGTCACATCTGTGCTCGTACGTCACATCTGTGCACGTACGTCTCATCTGTGCACGTACGTCTCATCTGTGCTTGTACGTCTCATCTGTGCACGTACGTCACATCTGTGCACGTACGTCACATCTGTGCTCGTACGTCACATCTGTGCACGTACGTCACATCTGTGCACGTACGTCTCATCTGTGCACGTACATCACATCTGTGCTCGTACGTCACATCTGTGCTCGTACGTCTCATCTGTGCTCGTACGTCTCATCTGTGCACGTACGTCTCATCTGTGCACGTACGTCTCATCTGTGCACGTACGTCACATCTGTGCTCGTACGTCTCATCTGTGCACGTACGTCACATCTGTGCTCGTACGTCACATCTGTGCACGTACGTCACATCTGTGCTCGTACGTCACATCTGTGCACGTACGTCACATCTGTGCTCGTACGTCACATCTGTGCACGTACGTCACATCTGTGCACGTACGTCACATCTGTGCACGTACGTCACATCTGTGCTCGTACGTCACATCTGTGCTCGTACGTCACATCTGTGCACGTACGTCACATCTGTGCACGTACGTCACATCTTTGCACGTACGTCACATCTGTGCTCGTACGTCACATCTGTGCTCGTACGTCACATCTGTGCACGTACGTCACATCTGTGCACGTACGTCACATCTGTGCACGTACGTCACATCTGTGCTCGTACGTCACATCTGTGCTCGTACGTCTCATCTGTGCTCGTACGTCTCATCTGTGCACGTACGTCACATCTATGCACGTACGTCACATCTGTGCACGTGGCGGCCACATTTGTCACCAAAACTTGACGTTGTCAAGGAGAAACAAGTAAAGACTGTTGTGGTAGAGCACAGAAATCCATAGTTCTTTCATATTCATATTCTCAAATTCTTATATAAAAGTAAATATGTTATAAAATCCGCCGAACCGGGAATCGAACCACGAACCTTCTACATCGATATGAGAATTCAACACTCAGGACCAACGAGCTACAAATGAATTGTTGACAACACTTCGTCCGGCGACCCTCTAGGGGGGGGGGGGGGGGAGGGGGGGGACACTTTCGGCCCTTGTGCATTTCATCTCGACGAGAAGTGCACAATCTGGTTCTCCAGGCAATTCGATTAGCACCCCGCCCCCCCCCCCCCCCCCCCTCCCGATGATTTTCGGACCGGGACGGAAATGGAATGCTCAACTCCATTTCGCCCGGACCAATTAAAAAAAACTCGAAAATTCAATTTCCTGTTAATTTTCCCCTGTTGCTTCTCTAGTAGTAATAATTTTAATAACAAAAGTTGTGCGGAGTTTTTTTTTTCAATTATTAACAGATGTGATTGGCTTTAAAGAGAAAGTCGAGTTTTTATTGGTGATGAGTGAAATTAGCTCTAGTCTCATCAGCCAGGAGACTGACTGACGCGCGGCCGATGTCGCCCATTGCGTCCGAGATTGAAACTAGAGTTGGAGGAAGTTCTTGTTTCGCAGGAATCCCTGCTGCAGGACGCACTGATATTCCCCCGACGTGCCTGGCTGCAGTTTGCTAACCAGCTTTACCGACAGAGATAACTCAGTTCATAACACACGATGCTCTACCGCGGGAGGTCGCTGGTTCGATACCGGCTACCGGCACTGACGGGTTCCGAGGTCTTCCTCACAGTCACAAGGCGAATGCTGGGACTGACTCACACACTTGAGTTACAAGGCGCTTGAAACACGCGTGGTGCAATCGCTAATAAACAACTGCCTCCTTCAAGTATTCTTAATAATATCAACGATATTAAGTTGGACATTTTACAATATCTAGGATGCAGTGACTTTACAACAATGTCTTTTATACCACTGTTTTCTTCAGAAAATACATTTTGATACAGTATCAAATACTGTAATAGACGCTATCGCTTCTATTACAGTATTTGACAGTATTTACCAAAACGTGTTTAAAATAATGCAATTATTTAACATTTTGTTAATAAAGTTGAGCAGTGTTCATTTACTAACTAGAAATAAACGTTAGTTCAGTTAAAGTCTTATGAGAGCAATAATCTACTAAAGGGTGTGATTTCAGTACTATTTGTATGATATAAAATTATTGCTTACTGGCATATGACGTCAGAACCTTTTAATCCCGAGCAAGATGGCGCAGGTCCGTTTCTGAGCGTGTTTTGACAGCAATATCTTTGACTTGCTGTTAAAGCGATGTTAATGCACCTTTCGAGCCGAAACCAATTAGTTCCCGTTTATTTTAACTTGAGGTAACCAGTAAGCAAATAAAAAAAATGTGTGAGCTTTCCCTATTCCCTCTTGCTTTCTAAAAGCTGTCAACAAGTAGAGCCAACAAGTTGCATCAACAAATAGAGCCAACAAGTTGCATCAAAAAGTTGAGCCAACAAGTTGCATCAACAAGTAGAGCCAACAAGTTGCATCAACAAGTAGAGCCAACAAGTTGCATCAAAAAGTTGAGCCAACAAGTTGCATCAACAAGTAGAGCCAACAAGTAGAACCAACAAGTTGCATCAACAAGTTGAGCCAACAAGTGGCATCAACAAGTTGAGCCAACAAGTAGAGCCAACAAGTGGCATCAACAAGTTGAGCCAACAAGTAGAGCCAACAAGTGGCATCAACAAGTAGAGCCAACAAGTAGAACCAACAAGTTGCATCAACAAGTTGAGCCAACAAGTAGAGCCAACAAGTGGCATCAACAAGTAGAGCCAACAAGGTGCATCAACAAGTTGAGCCAACAAGTAGAGCCAACAAGTGGCATCAACAAGTAGAGCCAACAAGTGGCATCAACAAGTAGAGCCAACAAGTAGAGCCAACAAGTAGAACCAACAAGTTGCATCAACAAGTTGAGCCAACAAGTAGAGCCAACAAGTGGCATCAACAAGTAGAGCCAACAAGGTGCATCAACAAGTTGAGCCAACAAGTTGCATCAACAATACCCAAGTGACAACTGCAAGTGGGGAACACAACCTGAGAACATGTATTGAAGTCGACTGTTTCCGAACTCTAGGTACAGCAAACCCAAACAATCCAGTAGTATCTAGTGTTGCTCACACCTTGAGGCGGACTGTACCAAGAACCAACCCCTACCCCCTCTCAGCGCAGCAGCCCCTGCCCCTTATTTACAGGGATACTAACTACTAAGACTGTATTATACGAATGTGGCTCGCTCTGTCATTGCAATTAATTATTAATCATCGCATCTACCCAACCTTAATAACACTTCCTTGTTTGTCCGCGTGGCGGCGCCACTTGCTATAGATGTCTGCTCGCCGCACATAGAAGTGTCCAGCAGTGAGTAACCTGAGATGGGCGACTCACTCAGTCACTACCCGACCTTAATAACAGTTCCTTGTTTGTCCGCGTGGCGGCGCCACTTGCTGTAGATGTCTGCTCGCCGCACATAGAAGTGTCCAGCAGTGAGTAACCTGAGATGGGCGAGCCAAGCGACTCACTCAGTCACTACCCGACCTTAATAACAGTTCCTTGTTTGTCCGCGTGGCGGCGCCACTTGCTGTAGATGTCTGCTCGCCGTACATAGAAGTGTCCAGCAGTGAGTAACCTGAGATGGGCGACTCACTCAGTCACTACCCGACCTTAATAACAGTTCCTTGTTTGTCCGCGTGGCGGCGCCACTTGCTGTAGATGTCTGCTCGCCGCACATAGAAGTGTCCAGCAGTGAGTAACCTGAGATGGGCGACTCACTCAGTCACTACCCGACCTTAATAACAGTTCCTTGTTTGTCCGCGTGGCGGCGCCACTTGCTATAGATGTCTGCTCGCCGCACATAGAAGTGTCCAGCAGTGAGTAACCTGAGATGGGCGACTCACTCAGTCACTACCCGACCTTAATAACAGTTCCTTGTTTGTCCGCGTGGCGGCGCCACTTGCTGTAGATGTCTGCTCGCCGCACATAGAAGTGTCCAGCAGTGAGTAACCTGAGATGGGCGACTCACTCAGTCACTACCCGACCTTAATAACAGTTCCTTGTTTGTCCGCGTGGCGGCGCCACTTGCTATAGATGTCTGCTCGCCGCACATAGAAGTGTCCAGCAGTGAGTAACCTGAGATGGGCGACTCACTCAGTCACTACCCGACCTTAATAACAGTTCCTTGTTTGTCCGCGTGGCGGCGCCACTTGCTGTAGATGTCTGCTCGCCGCACATAGAAGTGTCCAGCAGTGAGTAACCTGAGATGGGCGAGCCAAGCGACTCACTCAGTCACTACCCGACCTTAATAACAGTTCCTTGTTTGTCCGCGTGGCGGCGCCACTTGCTGTAGATGTCTGCTCGCCGCACATAGAAGTGTCCAGCAGTGAGTAACCTGAGATGGGCGACTCACTCAGTCACTACCCGACCTTAATAACAGTTCCTTGTTTGTCCGCGTGGCGGCGCCACTTGCTATAGATGTCTGCTCGCCGCACATAGAAGTGTCCAGCAGTGAGTAACCTGAGATGGGCGAGCCAAGCGACTCACTCAGTTACATCATGTGTAAATTATGTTTATATTATGTGTTCTGCATGTGTGCATTACGTGTACATTATGTGTACTTTATGTGACATTATGTTTGCAAGATGTGTACATAATGTGTAAATGATGTGTACATAATTGTGTTTGATGTGTACATAATGTGTGTTTTATGTGTAAATGATGTGTACATAATGTGTGTTTTATGTGTACATTATGTGTACATAATGTGAAAATAATGTGTTAATGATGTGTACATGATGTGTACATTATGTGTGAGTAATGTGTACGTCATGTGTTAATGATGTGTGTATTATGTGTACATTATGTGTACATCATGCGTACATTATGTGAACCAGCGTTCACACAATATCTCGGATAGTGACAAGGCTAACGATTAAAGCTATGGATAAGTAAAGACATATCGACTGTAAAGATAACTAACTTTTAACTTGCAGCCTTACAGCCTTATCCAGATTCTTGTTCATCCAAGAAACTATGATGTCTTTGCGAGGACCAAACAGATGAAAGCTGTTGTCGCTGTTACTTTATGTGAACTGAGACGGCTGAAGTCGTTACTATGCCACACTTAAAGCACACGACACAGCCTGGCGGCAGCAATTGTAACTAAGGAACTAGCAGATTACTTTGGTAGAACTTCTTTCCATGAAGAAACTTCTTTATCGACTCTGATATTAAAACAATAATTAATTAGTTTCTTACTGTCAGTATAAAAAACCAATGATATATCTCGTCATTTTTTACATTCCTCGAGATGAAAGTCAATAGAAGAGTGGGTTTGTGACATGAAGTATATCTTTCGAGGACACACGATGCTGTTATTGATGGTGGGGGAGAGGGGGGGGGGGGGGAGCTACGGACAATATAGAGATTTTTTCAGGTTTAACTTTTTAAACTACGAAGCACGAAAAATCGACCAAAAATCATCAAGGACCTTCAAAATTTAATAGTTATATATACTCCATTCAGTGTTTTGACACGAACTGAGTGTGTGCATTTGTGTGCTAGTGTATCCAGTGTCCCATCATGCCCTAGTGCTTCTCCTATCTGTCAACAGCCTATAGACATCAGACCGCTAGACGAATGTTATTGTTAATGGCTGCACAAAGCGCGGTTACACGGTGCTGAATTATTAACCACTGTTTGCCCAGTTAACACAACGGTTAGGTCAATGCTCATTATTGCGGGCCCCCCGTTGCCCCCCCCCCCCGCCCGCTTCGCCTTTCACTGCCGGGACCCAGCCCAAGAGCCCAAGGGGGCCCGTCCGGGACCAAATGAAAATTAATTAAAAAATGTATTTAATTTCGGTAAAATTGTAATTCGTTAAAGTGCGACACACGGCGGAAACTTGATATAACTTGGGTTGTTAATTACGAAAGATTGACTAGAGCGGAATACTTAGGTACAGTAACTGAGCGAATCCTGTAGCCCATAAAGCAACGGCAAGGTGGTGGCGTCCAGTGGCGTATCCAGGAATAGGGAAGGGAGGGGGGTTATTTGTATTATAGAGAGGGCAACCAGAACATAAGTGGGGGGGGGCGGGGAGAATTTCTCGTCGTGGTCATTTTGGTGGAAATCTGTATTTTCAGCGGCCACCTGATTCAAAATAACTAAGTTTCTGGCAACACATTTTCTCCTTAGCACAGCCAATAAAACGAACATTGACAATTTGCATATTTTTCGTAATTGCTTTTGCTTTAATTACAATAATACACAAGAATGATATTATTTTGTATATATATAATATTTTGTATTTATTTATTCAAAATTACTGTCTTTATTGAAAGTTAAAAGGTCAGTTTCCATTATTCCTTTGCGAATAAGGGGGGTTGGGTCACTCCCTCCACCCCCCTTGGATACGCCACTGGTGTCGTCATGGATTCTGTAATAGTGAAGTGACGCATGTGACAACTACCATCTCGTTCTCTTGCCTCCAGTACTGCAATGATAATATCGCCCTTGTCAGACGTGATGAAGTCTTATTCCAATCACGGTCAATGCGGTGGACAATAACATGACAAGCAGATATGGAGAAGTCTGGCGGCGAATACCGTTGAAACCGCGTGGAGCGATATAAGGCCCACCTTGGTAGCTTCTTACGGCGTGGCCAGTATTGCTGGTTACCTGCTACATGGTTACCTGCTAGCTGGTTACCTGCTAGCTAGGTGGTTACAGAGTATCCACAGTCTCAGCGCCACCAGACTCTATAAGAACAGGAAGTATGTGGTACACGTGAAAGCTTCTTATTGCCGGTTCAAATATTCATATCGCAATTTGTCCGCCGCAGAAAAACCTCTAATGGCGGCCGTACGTCAGCAGGTAGAGAGGGGGGGGGGGGTTGTAATATTCTCTTTTTGAGTTTCCGGTGACGTTATAAGCTGACCCGGAATTAGTAGTACAACTCTAATCCCCCCCTCCACCCCCTACTTCGCCGTGTACTAGCGGATTCAAAAAGTTATGTCCTTTGATTAAGAATACAGTCAATAAAATAATAAATAATTATGTGATGTCAATTCACAGTTCCCACGTGACGTCACAGCGGCCATGATTGTGATACAATTTATCGTTTCCTTTTTTCGATTATTAGTAAGTATTGTTTGAAAATTAAATAAAAGCATGCTTTAAATTAAACAATTAAGTAAAAGCTAATAATAAATAATTACAAAGTACTACATTGCAATTTTATCCTGAAACCACGCTAAATTCTAAAGAACGAATGTGTTGTAGTCTACCACAATAGACAGGCTTTGGTCGGTTACATTGTGACGTGCAGGTGCCGCCTATGAATACTATTACAAGCGTATTAACTAAAGCCGTCAATGTTTGACCACAAAGATGTGACGTGCAGGTGCCGCCTATGAATACTATTACAAGCGTATTAACTAAAGCCGTCAATGTTTGACCACAAAGATGTGACGTGCAGGTGCCGCCTATGAATACTATTACAAGCGTATTAACTAAAGCCACCAATGTTTGGCCACAAAGATGTCCGCCCCGAGCAAAGATGTGACGTGCAGGTGCCGCCTATGAATACTATTACAAGCGTATTAACTAAAGCCGTCAATGTTTGACCACAAAGATGTCCGCCCCGAGCAAAGATGTGACGTGCAGGTGCCGCCTATGAATACTATTACAAGCGTATTAACTAAAGCCGTCAATGTTTGACCACAAAGATGTGACGTGCAGGTGCCGCCTATGAATACTATTACAAGCGTATTAACTAAAGCCACCAATGTTTGGCCACAAAGATGTGACGTGCAGGTGCCGCCTATGAATACTATTACAAGCGTATTAACTAAAGCCGTCAATGTTTGGCCACAAAGATGTCCGCCCCGAGCAAAGATGTGACGTGCAGGTGCCGCCTATGAATACTATTACAAGCGTATTAACTAAAGCCGTCAATGTTTGGCCACAAAGATGTCCGCCCCGAGCAAAGATGTGACGTGCAGGTGCCGCCTATGAATACTATTACAAGCGTATTAACTAAAGCCGTCAATGTTTGGCCACAAAGATGTGACGTGCAGGTGCCGCCTATGAATACTATTACAAGCGTATTAACTAAAGCCACCAATGTTTGGCCACAAAGATGTGACGTGCAGGTGCCGCCTATGAATACTATTACAAGCGTATTAACTAAAGCCACCAATGTTTGGCCACAAAGATGTGACGTGCAGGTGCCACCTATGAATACTATTGCAAGCGTATTAACTAAAGCCGTCAATGTTTGGCCACAAAGATGTGACGTGCAGGTGCCACCTATGAATACTATTACAAGCGTATTAACTAAAGCCGTCAATGTTTGGCCACAAAGATGTGACGTGCAGGTGCCACCTATGAATACTATTACAAGCGTATTAATTAAAGCCACAAATGTTTGGCCACAAAGATGTGACGTGCAGGTGCCGCCTATGAATACTTTTACAAGCGTATTAACTAAAGCCGTCAATGTTTGGCCACAAAGATGTGACGTGCAGGTGCCACCTATGAATACTATTACAAGCGTATTAACTAAAGCCACCAATGTTTGGCCACAAAGATGTGACGTGCAGGTGCCGCCTATGAATACTATTACAAGCGTATTAACTAAAGCCGTCAATGTTTGGCCACAAAGATGTGACGTGCAGGTGCCGCCTATGAATACTATTACAAGCGTATTAACTAAAGCCGTCAATGTTTGGCCACAAAGATGTGACGTGCAGGTGCCGCCTATGAATACTATTACAAGCGTATTAACTAAAGCCGCCAATGTTTGGCCACAAAGATGTCCGCCCCGAGCAAAGATGTGACGTGCAGGTGCCGCCTATGAATACTATTACAAGCGTATTAACTAAAGCCGTCAATGTTTGGCCACAAAGATGTGACGTGCAGGTGCCGCCTATGAATACTATTACAAGCGTATTAACTAAAGCTACCAATGTTTGGCCACAAAGATGTGACGTGCAGGGGCCGCCTATGAATACTATTACAAGCGTATTAACTAAAGCCGTCAATGTTTGGCCACAAAGATGTCCGCCCCGAGCAAAGATGTGACGTGCAGGTGCCGCCTATGAATACTATTACAAGCGTATTAACTAAAGCCGTCAATGTTTGGCCACAAAGATGTCCGCCCCGAGCAAAGATGTGACGTGCAGGTGCCGCCTATGAATACTATTACAAGCGTATTAACTAAAGCCGCCAATGTTTGGCCACAAAGATGTCCGCCCCGAGCAAAGATGTGACGTGCAGGTGCCGCCTATGAATACTATTACAAGCGTATTAACTAAAGCCGTCAATGTTTGGCCACAAAGATGTCCGCCCCGAGCAAAGATGTGACGTGCAGGTGCAACCTATGAATACTATTACAAGCGTATTAACTAAAGCCACCAATGTTTGGCCACAAAGATGTGACGTGCAGGTGCCACCTATGAATACTATTACAAGCGTATTAACTAAAGCCGTCAATGTTTGGCCCCAAAGATGTGACGTGCAGGTGCCACCTATGAATACTATTACAAGCGTATTAACTAAAGCCGCCAATGTTTGGCCACAAAGATGTCCGCCCCGAGCAAAGATGTGACGTGCAGGTGCCGCCTATGAATACTATTACAAGCGTATTAACTAAAGCCGTCAATGTTTGGCCACAAAGATGTGACGTGCAGGTGCCGCCTATGAATACTATTACAAGCGTATTAACTAAAGCCCCCAATGTTTGGCCACAAAGATGTGACGTGCAGGTGCCGCCTATGAATACTATTACAAGCGTATTAACTAAAGCCGTCAATGTTTGGCCACAAAGATGTGACGTGCAGGTGCCACCTATGAATACTATTACAAGCGTATTAACTAAAGCCACCAATGTTTGGCCACAAAGATGTGACGTGCAGGTGCCGCCTATGAATACTATTACAAGCGTATTAACTAAAGCCGTCAATGTTTGGCCACAAAGATGTCCGCCCCGAGCAAAGATGTGACGTGCAGGTGCCGCCTATGAATACTATTACAAGCGTATTAACATGATTAATGTTATCCTTTCAAATATTCCTAAACTGTTTTATTGGCTGCTGAAAACAGACGATGTATAGTGGTGGCCAAAGAGTAATACAATCTGTTATGTGGAGCAGTTTAGCTGTCATTATTGTGTATTGTGGCCTTAACTAGAAAAACGCTCCGCGTTGCCAGATGAGCGAGTTTTTTTAGTGTATTTAAGCAAATAAATCTTTTGAATATCATATTACTCTTTAAAAAAAAAAAAAATTATAGTAAACATATGATTTTTATACAAGATGGCGGATCAAGTTACAACCTTATTACTTGTGTATATTATTTCTTGATATGTTTCTAATAAATGAACGAAATATTATTTAAACCCGTTAAGATGTTTTCTTTAAAGAAATTAAAACCTTCAAGTTGATGGATTTCTGCATAATTTCATTCGACCGTGGTCTACTCAATAGGCTCTCATTCATAAACTATTCAACCTATCAGTGTATGGAAAGTTCCATAATGTAGATATAGACTATATCTAAAATGCAATATTAATTAATCATACAGTAACCCGCTTTTAAACCATAATAAATGTTTTTTAATTTGTCGACCAAGTTCGTTGTTAACATTTGCATTTTTGCCGTGAAAGTCATAAAACTTAACACGTCATTGTAGCCATTTTATGATAGCTATCAAAATTCCAAATACATAGTGAGAAAGGTCCGACTGCCCACGCCATTCTTGCAGCATACTATATGCATCTAACTTCAATGGTCCGCAAATGCGAATCATATCGGTGGAACACTGTAAAAATGAAGAAAATGTCTGCCGTAAATAAACAATATTTGTTTATAACATGGCGGTTTAAGCTACAATTTTGAAACTGTTGTCGAGTGTTGGTATCATGGATGTAAACCTACAAGCAAAAAATTATTTTTATCCGTTTGCAAGTTTTAATTTAATTAAATAAATAACAAAACATGTGTTTCAGTTGTTAATTTTTTGTAGGTTGGCATCTTACGTCATTGTACCCATTCTATGACAGCTATCGAGATTCCAAATAAAAATAAACATGTATAACTTCGCACGCTATGTTTGGTGTAACATATGTGCATATAACTGCAATAGTCCCTAAATGCGAATTATATCGGTGGAACACTGTAAAAATGAAGAAATTATTGTAGTAAATAAACAATATTTTTTTATAACATGGCGGATAAACAAACAATTTTGAAACTTTTGTCAAATGTTGGAAACGTTAATGTGAATCTACAAGTGAAACATTATTTACATCCGTTGGTGAGTTTTCATTTAATTAATTAAATAAACAAATTTTATTTTTCAGTAATTAATTTTTTGTAGGTTGGCATCTTGATGAATTTTGCTAGTTATGTTAACAGCATCGAGTTTAGTGGTCACAAACGTTGTCCGAAAATGTCAGCCAAATACGTTAAGCCGTTTGACCTGTGCGCGACGAACAAACTTTAGCGCACATACATACATACATACACACACACATACACACAGACAAAGCGCCGATCGAGTTGTATGGAGAGATTCACTCCGCTTCGCTACGCTCATCTAATCAGTCCTAAGTGTTAAACTAGGAAAACGCTCCGCGTTGACAGATGAGCGATTATTTTTAATGTATAAAATCAAATAAATCATTTGCATATCATATTACTCTTAAAAAAAAAAAAATACCTTTATAATAAACATATGATTTTTTTACAAGATGGCGGATCAAGTTACAACCTTATAACTTAAGTGTTTTATTTCTTGATATGTTGCAAATAAATGTACGAAATATTATTTAAATCCGTTAAGAAGGTTTCTTTAAAGAAATTAAAACCTTCAAGTTGATGGATTCCCGCATAATTTCATTCGACCGTGGTCTACTCAATAGGCTCTAATTCATAAACTATTAAACCTATCAGTGTATGAAAAATTCCATAATGTAGATACAGAATATATCTAAAATGTAATATTGTTTAATTGTACAATAACTCGCATTTAAACTATAATAATAGCTTTTTAAATTGTCGACCAAGTTCGTTGTTAGCTTTTCCATGTTTACCGTGAACGTCATAAAACATAACACGTCATTGTGGCCATTCTATGATAGCTATCAAAATTCCAAATACACAGTGAGAAAGGTCTGACTGCGTAAACCATTTCGGCAGCATAATATGTGCATCTAACTTCAATGGTCTGCAAATGCGAATCATATCGGTGGAACACTGTAAAAATGAAGAAATTAATAGCCGTAAATAAACAATATTTGTTTATAACATGGCGGTTAAAGCTAAAATTTTAAAACTGCTGCCGCGTGTTGGTACTATTGATGTGGACTTATATATAAAAAATTATTAATATCGGTTTGTTAGTTTAAATTTAATTAAATAAATAACAAAACATGTGTTATAGTTGTTAATTTTTTGTAGGTTGGCATCTTACGTCATTGTAGCCATTCTATGACAGCTATCGAGATTACAAATAATAATTAGAAAGGTATGATTGCGTACGCTATTTTTGTGTTTACTGTGTGCATCTAACTGCAAAAATCCGCAAATGCGAATGATATCGGTGGAACACTATAAAAGTGAAAAAATTATTACCGTAAAGAAACAATATTTTTTTATAACATGGCGGATGAACTTACAATTTTGAAACTATTACCAAGTGTTGGTACTATTGATGTGAACCTACAAGTCAAACATCATTTAAATCCGTTCGTAAGTTTTCATTTAATTAAATAAATAAACAAATTTTATTTCTCAGTAATTAATTTTTTGTAGGTTGGCATCTTGACGAATTTTGCTGGTTATGTTAACAGCATCGAGTTTAGTGGTCACAAACGTTGCCCGAAAGTTTCAGCCAAATACGTCTAGCCGTTTAACCTGTGCGCGACGAACAAAATTTAGCGCACATACAGACATACATACATACATACATACAGACATACAGACACACAGACAAAGCGCCGATCGAGTTGTATGGAAAGATTCACTTCGCTTCGCTACGCTCATCTAATCATCAATGGCGCAGATACGGCGGTTGCTAAGAGCGAAGAATACCTCTATGTCTAAAACCGCAGAACATTTTCAAATTTTACTTATATTTCAAGATTGAAACACAAAATAGAAAATCTGAGTAATCATAGCGCTGTGGTTTGATAAGCCCTACAGACTGAATGCTAAATGTATTTAACATTACTAGGAAAACGCTCCGCGTTGCCAGATGAGCGATTTTTTTCAATGTATCAAATCAAATAAATCGTTTGCATATCATATTACTCTTTAAAAAAAAAATATATACCTTTATAATAAACATATGATTTTTTTACAAGATGGCGGATCAAGTTACATCCTTATAACTTAAGTATATTATTTCTTGATATGTTGCTAATAGATGCACGAAATATTATTCAAATCCGTTAAGAAGTTTTCTTTAAAGAAATTAAAACCTTCAAGTTGATGGATTTCCGCATAATTTCATTCGACCGTGGTCTACTCAATAGGCTCTAATTCATAAACTATTAAACCTATCAGTGTATGGAAAGTTTCATAATGTAGATACAGACTATATCTAAAATGAAATATTAATTAATCATACAATTACCCGCTTTTAAATCATAATAAAAGCTTTTTAATTTGTCGTCCAAGTTCGTTGTTAACATTTGCATGTTTGCCGTGAAGGTCATTAAATATAACACGTCATTGTAGCTATTCTATGATAGCTATCAAAATTCCAAATACATAGTGAGAAAGGTCTGACTGCGTAAGCCATTTCGGTAGCATACTATGTGCATCTCACTTCAATGGTCCGCAAATGCGAATCATATCGGTGGAACACTGTAAAAACGAAGAAAATTACTGCCGTAAATAAACAATATTTGTTTATAACATGGCGGTTAAAGCTACAATTTTGAAACTGTTGTCGTGTGTTAGTACTATTGATGTGGACTAATAAATAAAAAATTATTTATATCGGTGTGTAAGTTTTAATTTAATTAAATAAATAACAAAACATGTGTTTCAGTTGTTAATTTTTTGTAGGTTGGCATCTTACGTCATTGTAGCCATTCTATGACAGCTATTGAAATTTCAAATAATATTGCATAGGTATTGTTACGTACGCTATGTTTGGTGTATACTATGTGCATCTAACTGCAATAGTCCGCAAATGCGAATCATATCGGTTGGACACTGTAAAAATGAAGAAATTATAGTAGTAAATAAACAATATTTTTTTATAACATGGCGGATAAACTTACAATTTTGAAACTTTTGTCAAGTGTTGGTACCGTTAATGTTAATCTACATGTGAAACATTATTTAAATCCGTATGTAAGTTTTCATTTAATTAAATAAATAAACACATTTTATTTTTCAGTAATTAATTTTTTGTAGGTTGGTATCTTGACGAATTTTGCTGGTTATGTTAACAGCATCGAGTTTAGTGGTCCCGAACGTTGCCCGAAAATTTCAGCAAAATACGTCAATCCGTTTGACCTGTGCGCGACGAACAAAATTTAGCGCACATACACACACACACACAGACAAAGCGCCGATCGAGTTGTATGGAGAGATTCACTCCGCTTCGCTACGCTCATCTAACTAGGAAAACGCTCCGCGTTGACAGATGAGCGATTTTTTTCAATGTATCAAATCAAATAAATCATTTGCATATCATATTACTCTTTAAAAAAAAAATACATTTATCATAAACATATGATTTTTTTACAAGATGGCGGATCAAGTTACAAACTTATAACTTAAGTATATTGTTTTTTGATATGTTGCTAATAAATGCACGAAATATTGTTTAAATCCGTTAAGAAGTTTTCTTTAAAGAAATTAAAACCTTCAAGTTGATGGATTTCCGCATAATTTCATTCGACCGTGGTCTACTCAATAGGCTCTAATTCATAAACTATTAAACCTATCAGTGTATGGAAAGTTCCATAATGTAGATACAGACTATATCTTAAATGTTATATTAATAATTCATACAATAACCCGCTTTTAAATCATAATAAAAGCTTTTTAATTTTACGACCAAGTTCGTTGTTTACATTTGCATGTTTGCCGTGAAGGTCATAAAACATAACACGTCATTGTAGCCATTCTATGATAGCTATCAAAATTCCAAATACAAAGTGAGAAAGGTCTGACTGCTTTAACGGTCCGCAAATGCGAAGCATATCGGTGGAACACTGTAAAAACGAAGAAAATTACTGCCGTAAATAAACAATATTTGTTTATAAAATGGCGGTTAAAGCTACAATTTTGAAACTGTTGTCAAGTGTTGGTACTATTGATGTGGACCTACATAAAAAAAATCATTATTATCCGTGTGTAAGTTTTAATTAAAATAAATAAATAACAAAACACGTGTTTCAGTTGTTAATTTTTTGTAGGTTGGCATCTAATGTCATTGTAGCCATTCTATGACAGCTATCGAGATTCCAAATAATTGTGCATAGGTATTGTTACGTACGCTATTTTTGGTGTATACTATGTGCATCTAATTGCAAAAGTCCGCAAATTCGAATCATATCGGCGGAACACTGTAAAAATGAAGAAATGATTGTTGTAAATAAACAATATTTTTTTATAACATGGCGGATAAACGTACAATTTCGAAATTATTGTCAATTGTTGGTACTGTTGATATAAACCTAGATGTGAAACATTTTTTAAATCCGTTTGTAAGTTTTCATTTAATTAAATAAATAAACAAATTTTATTTTTAAGTAATTAATTTTTTGTAGGTTGGCATCTTGACGAATGTTGCTGGTTATGTTAACAGCATCGAGTTTAGTGGTCACGAACGTTGCCCGAAAATTTCAGCCAAATACGTCAAGCCGTTTGACCTGTGCGCGACGAACAAAATTTAGCGCACATACATACATACATACAGACATACATACATACATACATACGTACACACAGACAAAGCGCCGATCGAGTTGTATGGAAAGATTCACTCCGCTTCGCTACGCTCATCTAACTAGGAAAACGCTCCGCGTTGACAGATGAGCGATTTTTTTCAATGTATCAAATCAAATAAATCATTTGCATATCATATTACTCTTAAAAAAAAAAAAAATACCTTTATAATAAACATATGATTTTGTTACAAGATGGCGGATCCAGTTACAATCTTATATCTTAAGTATATTATTTCTTGATATGTTGCTAATAAATGCACGAAATATTATTTAAATCCGTTAAGAAGTTTTCTTTTAAGAAATTAAAACCTTCAAGTTGATGGATTTCTGCATAATTTCATTCGACCGTGGTCTACTCAATAGGCTCTAATTCATAAACTATTATACCTATCAGTGTAGGGAAAGTTCCATAATGTAGATACAGACAATATCTTAAATTTAATATTAATTTATCATACAATAACTCGCTTTTAAATCATAATAAAAGCTTTTTAATTTGTCGACCAAGTTCGTTGTTAACATTTGCATGTTTGCCGTGAAGGTCATTAAAAAAACACGTCATTGTAGCCATTCTATGATAGCTATCAAAATTCCAAATACATAGTGAGAAAGGTCTGACTGCGTAAGCCATTTCGGTAGCATACTATGTGCATCTAACTTCAATGGTCCGCAAATGCGAATCATATCGGTGGAACACTGTAAAAACGAAGAAAATTACTGCCGTTAATAAAAAATATTTGTTTATAACATGGCGGTTAAAGCTACAATTTTGAAACCGTTGTCGTGTGTTGGTACTATTGATGTGGACTTACAAATAAAAAATTATTTATATCGGTGTGTAAGTTTTAATTTAATTAAATAAATAACAAAACATGTGTTTCAGTTGTTAATTTTTTGTAGGTTGGCATCTTACGTCATTGTAGCCATTCTATGACAGCTATTGAAATTCCAAATAATATTGCATAGGTATTGTTACGTACGCTATGTTTGGTGTACAATATGTGCATCTAACTGCAATAGTCCGCAAATGCGAATCATATCGGTTGGACACTGTAAAAATGAAGAAATTATAGTAGTAAATAAACAATATTTGTTTATAACATGGCGGATAAACTTACAATTTTGAAACTTTTGTCAAGTGTTGGTACCGTTAATGGTTATCTACATGTGAAACATTATTTAAATCCGTTGGTTAGTTTTTATTTAATTAAATAAATAAACAAATTTTATTTTTCAGTAATTAATTTTTTGTAGGTTGGCATCTTTACGAATTTTGCTTGTTATGTTAACAGCATCGAGTTTAGTGGTCACAAATGTTGACCGAAATTTTCAGCCAAATACGTCAAGCCGTTTGACCTGTGCGCGACGAACAAAATTTAGCGCACATACATACAGACATACACACACACACACAGACAAAGCGCCGATCGAGTTGTATGGAAAGATTCACTCCGCTTCGCTACGCTCATCTAACTAGGAAAACGCTCCGCGTTGACAGATGAGCGATTTTTTTCAATGTATCAAATCAAATAAATCATTTGCATATCATATTACTCTTTTAAAAAACCAAATACCTTTTTAATAAACATATGATTTTTTTACAAGATGGCGGATCAAGTTACAACCTTAAAACTTAAGTATATTTTTTCTTGATATGTTGCTAATAAATGCACGAAATATTATTAAAATCCGTTAAGAAGTTTTCTTTACAGAAATTAAAACCTTCAAGTTGATGGATTTCTGCATAATTTCATTCGACCGTGGTCTACTCAATAGGCTCTAACTCATAAACTATTAAACCTATCTGTGTATGGAAAGTTCCATAATGTAGATAAAGACTACATCAAAAATGTAATTTTAATTAATCATACAATAACCCGCTTTTAAATCATAATAAAAGCTTTTTAATTTGTCGACCAAGTTCGTTGTTAACATTTGCATGTTTGCCGTGAAGGTCATTAAATATAACACGTCATTGTAGCCATTCTATGATAGCTATCAAAATTCCAAATAGATAGTGAGAAAGGTCTGACTGAGTAAGCCATTTCGGCAGCATACTATGTACATCTAACTTCAATGGTCCGCAAATGCGAATCATATCGGTGGAACACTGTAAAAACGAAAAAAATTACTTCCGTAAATAAACAATATTTGTTTAAAACATGGCGGTTGAAGCTACAATTTTGAAACTGTTGTCGTGTGTTGGTACTATTGATGTGGACTTACATATAAAAAATTATTTATATCAGTGTGCAAGTTTTAATTTAATTAAATAAATAACAAAACATGTGTTTCAGTTGTTAATTTTTTGTAGGTTGGCATCTTACGTCATTGTAGCCTTTTTAAGACAGCTATCGACATTCCAAATAATAACGAGAAAGCTATGATTGCGTACGCTATTTTTATGTTTACAATGTGCATCTTACTGCAAAGATCCGCAAATGCGAACGATATCGGCTGAACACTGTAAAAATGAAGAAATTATTGTTGTAAATAAACAATATTTTTTTATGACATGACGGGTAAACTTACAATTTTTAAACTATTGTCAAGTGTTGAGACTATTAATGTTAACCTACAAGTGAAACAAAATTAAAATCCGTATGTAAGTTTTAATTTAATTAAATAAATAAACAAATTTTGTTTTTCAGTAATTATTTTTTGGTAGGTTGGCATCTTGACGAATGTTGCTGGTTATGTTAACAGCATCGAGTTTAGTGGTCACAAATGTTGCCCGAAAATTTCAGCAAAATACGTCAAGCCGTTTGACCTGTGCGCGACGAACAAAATTTGGCGCACATACAGACAGACATACATACAGACACACAGACAAAGCGCCGATCGAGTTGTATGGAGAGATTCACTCCGCTTCGCTGCGCTCATCTAATAATCAGTATGACTGTTATCTTATTCAATTAAATTACTAATTAAATAAGTATCACAGTTATACTGATTATTATATAAGACACATTTATCATTCAGTGTGTAGGGCTTATCAAACCACAGCGCTATGATTACTCAGATTTTCGATTTTGTTTCAATCTTGAGATATAATAAAAAACGAAAATTGTCTGCGGTTTTTGACGTAGAGGTATTCTTCGCTCCTAGCAGTGCTATTTGCTAGCTTACTACATTATTGTGTTATTGATGATACATTTTTTGTTTTTGTTAAGTGTGTCTCACAGAAATGAGCTAAGGATAGCAAATAGTAGTTTCCATCTGTTTGTGACCATACCAACTAGAAGTTCAAAGTTCTAAAATTTGAAAAATCTGAAAACATCTGAAATTTGATAGTACTCATTTCCTTTAGTTCAACTTCTATCCTAAGGTCCGAATTCACAAACTTTTTAATCGGCCGCTTTACAAATCTCGGATTGGTTACCATGGTTTCAACTTATATATCACAAAATGCATGTTGGCTTCTACCGGGCGCCATGTTTTATCTCCAGCTAACCGGCCCTTAGCAAAGTGTGCGAGCCCCATTGAGGGGGTTGCGCGTCACACAATAGCTAGTTTACCTCTAACAAATGTTTGACACTTGTTTACTTGACACCCTAGTTTATGCTGGTTGGCTCTTACGCCATCACGATCCAATATTCATGTGATAGTTTAAGTCGCGAGTGGAAAGACAAATGTTTTTGTAGCCGATAGTAGCACATCAGCTCTGGGGCCGGTGAGATATGTACAGTATATATAGAATGCGGTGACAACGTTTGTTGCGGTATTTATGCACAGCGGTTGTGGGTTCGAATACCGTATAAGTAGGGATTTATTTATTAAATACTATTTTAATGACATGGATATTCGGAATATCACAACGAGCATAGCACTCCACTGTAAGAATGGGTCAAAAATCGTTTGCAAATTCTACACTACGAAACGCAACCGAAATTGTGAAACACCCCCCCCCCCCCCCCCCCCCCGGGCGTCGACGTTAAACAAAGTACTTGACGGCCAGAATCATACATGGAAGATCTCTGCAATCATCACATTAGCCATATGACGGCACACAATCCCACACCAAAGCACTCACAACTCCTAAGATATCGCCATCATTTCTCTGCATTCATCACATTAGCCATATGACGGCACACAATCCCACACCAAAGCACTCACAACTCCTAAGATATCGCCATCATTTCTCTGCATTCATCACATTAGCCATATGACGTCACCCAATCCCACACCAAAGCACTCCTAAGATATCGCCATCATTTCTCTCTGCATTCATCACATTAGCCATATGATGGCACACAATCCCACACCAAAGCACTCACAACTCCTAAGATATCGCCATCATTTCTCTGCATTCATCACATTAGCCATATGACGGCACACAATCCCACACCAAAGCACTCACAACTCCTAAGATATCGCCATCATTTCTCTGCATTCATCACATTAGCCATATGACGGCACACTTTCCCACACCAAAGCACTCACAACTCCTAAGATATCGCCATCATTTCTCTCTGCATTCATCACATTAGCCATATGACGGCACACAATCCCACACCAAAGCACTCACAACTCCTAAGATATCGCCATCATTTCTCTGCATTCATCACATTAGCCATATGACGGCACACAATCCCACACCAAAGCACTCACAACTCCTAAGATATCGCCATCATTTCTCTCTGCATTCATCACATTAGCCATATGACGGCACACAATCCCACACCAAAGCACTCACAACTCCTAAGATATCGCCATCATTTCTCTCTGCATTCATCACATTAGCCATATGACGGCACACAATCCCACACCAAAGCACTCACAACTCCTAAGATATCGCCATCATTTCTCTCTGCATTCATCACATTAGCCATATGACGGCACACAATCCCACACCAAAGCACTCACAACTCCTAAGATATCGCCATCATTTCTCTCTGCATTCATCACATTAGCCATATGACGGCACACAATCCCACACCAAAGCACTCACAGCTCCTAAGATATCGCCATCATTTCTCTGCATTCATCACATTAGCCATATGACGGCACACAATCCCACACCAAAGCACTCACAACTCCTAAGATATCGCCATCATTTCTCTGCATTCATCACATTAGCCATATGACGGCACACAATCCCACACCAAAGCACTCACAACTCCTAAGATATCGCCATCATTTCTCTGCATTCATCACATTAGCCATATGACGGCACACAATCCCACACCAAAGCACTCACAACTCCTAAGATATCGCCATCATTTCTCTCTGAATTAACACAAACACTTGTGACTAGCTTAGGAACCTACTAATACAATTGATCAATGCTACCTTCCATCTCCTTTCGAGGGAAGCTTCGCGGAATAAAACACAGGAACACTTTTCTCCCGAGATAATGGATACGCGACGCGATAAGGAATTCCCTTTCACCTGTTGACGAGGGAATGAACTAAGCTCCAGTAGTCGTTGTTAATGTTAATCTGGGCCGGTAGGTGTGAGAGTGGTATTCATAATTCATAGCAACACCGAGCAGTGCATTATACACATAGAACCGTGTGGCTGCATGTTCGGCTGACAAAGATATAGACGCTCGTTTGCACTTAGTATGTCCCCTCACTAATAAGCATCATCATTATACTATACATACATTAACTTAACACAATCATGCGTTCTTGAGCGTGTTCGACACGATAGCTTGAACAGCGTCTAGTGTCCCAGGCAAGAAACTAAACAAATCATATGTATTCCAATCTATGAGAAATAATGATATACATAAGTGTAAAAAGTTCCTACCCCAAAGGGAAAGAAGGGGAAAATTAACGAAATTGCATTATTCTGGCTATAGTTGCTCAACAAATATATTTTAAGGTTCGTGATCGCTGGGTTGAGGAATAACCGAAGTAAAACATAACTTGAGAAAATTATTCAACTCAAGTTACATATTAATCAAGCTAAAGAACTCCTGCGTTCATATCAAAGACCCAATCATTTGTATCTGCTTTACTTTGTCTTGTTGCCCTAGGGTGGAAACCACGTACATGCTAATTCCCGTAAGAAATATTATTGTTGGGCAACTAGCCCAAATTATACGATTTCGTTAATTTTTTCCTTCTTTCTCTTTGAGATAACTTCTTTACACTTACGTAACATTATTTCTCACTGATGGGAATACATGTTATGTTTGTAGTTTCTGGCTGAATACCCCTTTAACATGACTGGATATAAAGAAAACAAAACACAAAAAAACCATTAACCTATAAAACTATAAAAGCACATATCAGTAAAATACCGTTATGTGCGTGGTTAAACAGCAAAGCGTTATCAAGTTGTGCGCCAATGGAGTATGCAATATCACCCACCCCACCCCCCTTAAAATGTCTCTTTGATGATAGGACTGAATTAAAAACAGAGCCTCGGCTGCCAGGTAGACAGTTTATTATCGTATTGGCCACGGGGGGGGGGGGGGGGGGGGGGCTTAGCGCTAAGTACCATCGACAATAAGCCTATTATCTCATGACAACGGATTGCTCAGTTTGTCTTCTGCTGCTGCTGCTGCTGCTGCTGCTGCTGCTGCTGCTGCTGCTGCTGCTGCTGCTGCTGCTGCTGCTGCTGCTGCTGCTGCTGCTGCTGCTGCTGCTGCTACTGCTGCTGCTGCTGCTGCTGCTGCTGCTGCTGCTGCTGCTACTGCTGCTGCTGCTGCTACTGCTGCTGCTGCTACTGCTGCTGCTGCTGCTGCTGCTGCTGCTGCTGCTGCTGCTGCTGCTACTGCTGCTGCTGCTGCTGCTGCTACTGCTGCTGCTGCTACTGCTGCTGCTGCTGCTGCTGCTGCTGCTGCTGCTACTGCTGCTGCTGCTGCTGCTGCTGCTGCTACTGCTGCTGCTGCTGCTGCTGCTACTGCTGCTGCTGCTGCTACTGCTACTGCTGCTGCTGCTGCTGCTACTGCTACTGCTACTGCTGCTGCTGCTGCTGCTGCTGCTGCTACTGCTACTGCTGCTGCTGCTGCTGCTACTGCTGCTGCTGCTGCTGCTGCTGCTACTGCTGCTGCTGCTGCTGCTGCTACTGCTGCTGCTGCTGCTGCTGCTGCTGCTGCTGCTACTGCTGCTGCTGCTGCTGCTGCTGCTGCTACTGCTGCTGCTGCTGCTGCTGCTACTGCTGCTGCTGCTGCTACTGCTACTGCTGCTGCTGCTGCTGCTACTGCTACTGCTACTGCTGCTGCTGCTGCTGCTGCTGCTGCTGCTGCTGCTGCTGCTGCTGCTGCTGCTACTGCTGCTGCTACTGCTGCTGCTGCTGCTACTGCTGCTGCTGCTGCTACTGCTACTGCTGCTACTGCTGCTGCTGCTGCTGCTGCAACTGTTGCTGCTGCTACTGCTGCTGCTGCTGCTGCTACTGCTGCTGCTGCTGCTGCTACTGCTGCTGCTGCTACTGCTGCTGCTGCTGCTGCTGCAACTGTTGCTGCTGCTGCTGCTGCTGCTGCTACTGCTACTGCTGCTGCTGCTGCTGCTACTGCTGCTGCTGCTGCTACTGCTGCTGCTGCTGCTACTGCTGCTGCTGCTGCTGCTGCTGCTACTGCTACTGCTACTGCTGCTGCTGCTGCTGCTGCTGCTGCTGCTGCTGCTGCTGCTGCTGCTACTGCTGCTGCTGCTGCTGCTGCTGCTGCTGCTGCTGCTGCTGCTGCTGCTGCTACTGCTGCTGCTGCTGCTGCTGCTACTGCTGCTGCTGCTGCTGCTACTGCTACTGCTACTGCTGCTGCTGCTGCTACTGCTACTGCTACTGCTACTGCTGCTGCTGCTGCTGCTGCTACTGCTGCTGCTGCTGCTACTGCTACTGCTGCTGCTGCTGCTGCTACTGCTACTGCTACTGCTGCTGCTGCTGCTACTGCTGCTGCTGCTGCTGCTGCTGCTGCTGCTACTGCTGCTGCTGCTGCTACTGCTGCTGCTACTGCTACTGCTGCTGCTGCTACTGCTACTACTGCTACTGCTACTGCTACTGCTACTGCTACTGCTGCTGCTGCTGCTGCTACTGCTGCTACTGCTGCTGCTGCTACTGCTGCTACTGCTACTGCTGCTGCTGCTACTGCTACTACTGCTACTGCTACTGCTACTGCTGCTGCTGCTGCTGCTGCTGCTGCTGCTACTGCTACTGTTTACTGTGTTGGTTGCTGTCACTTAGCGCGCATGAGAGTGGCAGTAGATAAGGATATGACGGGCCGGTATAACTAGTGGCGCCGCCAGCGGGAGCAATGCTAGCTAACATGCCGGCAGATATAACACACACGGGCACTCACTGCTGTTGCTGTCACTTAGCGCGCATGAGAGTGGCAGTAGATAAGGATATGACGGGCTGGTATAACTAGTGGCGCCGCCAGCGGGAGCAATGCTAGCTAACATGCCGGCAGATATAACACACACGGGCACTCACTGCTGTTGCTGTCACTTAGCGCGCATGAGAGTGGCAGTAGATAAGGATATGACGGGCTGGTATAACTAGTGGCGCCGCCAGCGGGAGCAATGCTAGCTAACATGCCGGCAGATATAACACACACGGGCACTCACTGCTGTTGCTGTCACTTAGCGCGCATGAGAGTGGCAGTAGATAAGGATATGACGGGCTGGTATAACTAGTGGCGCCGCCAGCGGGAGCAATGCTAGCTAACATGCCGGCAGATATAACACACACGGGCACTCACTGCTGTTGCTGTCACTTAGCGCGCATGAGAGTGGCAGTAGATAAGGATATGACGGGCTGGTATAACTAGTGGCGCCGCCAGCGGGAGCAATGCTAGCTAACATGCCGGCAGATATAACACACACGGGCACTCACTGCTGTTGCTGTCACTTAGCGCGCATGAGAGTGGCAGTAGATAAGGATATGACGGGCTGGTATAACTAGTGGCGCCGCCAGCGGGAGCAATGCTAGCTAACATGCCGGCAGATATAACACACACGGGCACTCACTGCTGTTGCTGTCACTTAGCGCGCATGAGAGTGGCAGTAGATAAGGATATGACGGGCTGGTATAACTAGTGGCGCCGCCAGCGGGAGCAATGCTAGCTAACATGCCGGCAGATATAACACACACGGGCACTCACTGCTGTTGCTGTCACTTAGCGCGCATGAGAGTGGCAGTAGATAAGGATATGACGGGCCGGTATAACTAGTGGCGCCGCCAGCGGGAGCAATGCTAGCTAACATGCCGGCAGATATAACACACACGGGCACTCACTGCTGTTGCTGTCACTTAGCGCGCATGAGAGTGGCAGTAGATAAGGATATGACGGGCTGGTATAACTGGTGGCGCCGCCAGCGGGAGCAATTCTAGCTAACATGCCGGCAGATATAACACACACGGGCACTCACTGCTGTTGCTGTCACTTAGCGCGCATGAGAGTGGCAGTAGATAAGGATATGACGGGCTGGTATAACTAGTGGCGCCGCCAGCGGGAGCAATGCTAGCTAACATGCCGGCAGATATAACACACACGGGCACTCACTGCTGTTGCTGTCACTTAGCGCGCATGAGAGTGGCAGTAGATAAGGATATGACGGGCCGGTATAACTAGTGGCGCCGCCAGCGGGAGCAATGCTAGCTAACATGCTGGCAGATATAACACACACGGGCACTCACTGCTGTTGCTGTCACTTAGCGCGCATGAGAGTGGCAGTAGATAAGGATATGACGGGCTGGTATAACTAGTGGCGCCGTCAGCGGGAGCAATGCTAGCTAACATGCTGGCAGATATAACACACACGGGCACTCACTGCTGTTGCTGTCACTTAGCGCGCATGAGAGTGGCAGTAGATAAGGATATGACGGGCTGGTATAACTAGTGCCCCCGCCAGCGGGAGCAATGCTAGCTAACATGTCGGCAGATATAACACACACGGGCACTCACTGCTGTTGCTGTCACTTAGCGCGCATGAGAGTGGCAGTAGATAAGGATATGACGGGCTGGTATAACTAGTGGCGCCGCCAGCGGGAGCAATGCTAGCTAACATGCCGGCAGATATAACACACACGGGCACTCACTGCTGTTGCTGTCACTTAGCGCGCATGAGAGTGGCAGTAGATAAGGATATGACGGGCTGGTATAACTAGTGGCGCCGTCAGCGGGAGCAATGCTAGCTAACATGCTGGCAGATATAACACACACGGGCACTCACTGCTGTTGCTGTCACTTAGCGCGCATGAGAGTGGCAGTAGATAAGGATATGACGGGCTGGTATAACTAGTGGCGCCGCCAGCGGGAGCAATGCTAGCTAACATGCCGGCAGATATAACACACACGGGCACTCACTGCTGTTGCTGTCACTTAGCGCGCATGAGAGTGGCAGTAGATAAGGATATGACGGGCTGGTATAACTAGTGGCGCCGCCAGCGGGAGCAATGCTAGCTAACATGCCGGCAGATATAACACACACGGGCACTCACTGCTGTTGCTGTCACTTAGCGCGCATGAGAGTGGCAGTAGATAAGGATATGACGGGCTGGTATAACTAGTGGCGCCGCCAGCGGGAGCAATGCTAGCTAACATGCCGGCAGATATAACACACACGGGCACTCACTGCTGTTGCTGTCACTTAGCGCGCATGAGAGTGGCAGTAGATAAGGATATGACGGGCCGGTATAACTAGTGGCGCCGCCAGCGGGAGCAATGCTAGCTAACATGCCGGCAGATATAACACACACGGGCACTCACTGCTGTTGCTGTCACTTAGCGCGCATGAGAGTGGCAGTAGATAAGGATATGACGGGCTGGTATAACTAGTGGCGCCGCCAGCGGGAGCAATGCTAGCTAACATGCCGGCAGATGTAACACACACGGGCACTCACTGCTGTTGCTGTCACTTAGCGCGCATGAGAGTGGCAGTAGATAAGGATATGACGGGCCGGTATAACTAGTGGCGCCGCCAGCGGGAGCAATGCTAGCTAACATGCCGGCAGATATAACACACACGGGCACTCACTGCTGTTGCTGTCACTTAGCGCGCATGAGAGTGGCAGTAGATAAGGATATGACGGGCTGGTATAACTAGTGGCGCCGTCAGCGGGAGCAATGCTAGCTAACATGCTGGCAGATATAACACACACGGGCACTCACTGCTGTTGCTGTCACTTAGCGCGCATGAGAGTGGCAGTAGATAAGGATATGACGGGCTGGTATAACTAGTGGCGCCGCCAGCGGGAGCAATGCTAGCTAACATGCCGGCAGATATAACACACACGGGCACTCACTGCTGTTGCTGTCACTTAGCGCGCATGAGAGTGGCAGTAGATAAGGATATGACGGGCTGGTATAACTAGTGGCGCCGTCAGCGGGAGCAATGCTAGCTAACATGCCGGCAGATATAACACACACGGGCACTCACTGCTGTTGCTGTCACTTAGCGCGCATGAGAGTGGCAGTAGATAAGGATATGACGGGCCGGTATAACTAGTGGCGCCGCCAGCGGGAGCAATGCTAGCTAACATGCCGGCAGATATAACACACACGGGCACTCACTGCTGTTGCTGTCACTTAGCGCGCATGAGAGTGGCAGTAGATAAGGATATGACGGGCTGGTATAACTAGTGGCGCCGCCAGCGGGAGCAATGCTAGCTAACATGCCGGCAGATATAACACACACGGGCACTCACTGCTGTTGCTGTCACTTAGCGCGCATGAGAGTGGCAGTAGATAAGGATATGACGGGCTGGTATAACTAGTGGCGCCGCCAGCGGGAGCAATGCTAGCTAACATGCCGGCAGATATAACACACACGGGCACTCACTGCTGTTGACTGTGGAGATGCTTTGCTTGGACACCGTAGAAGCGTCGGTACCTTCTGTGGCGTATAAGGCAAGAGGGACCGATAGGGGTGGCTCAGCGGCCGCACAGACGCAGGGGTACTTGGACGCGCAGCTTATGGCTGTGGCCGCCTGACCGAGCCAACATATGAAGCTTTCGTGTTGGAACATTCCATCTACGCACTAGGTTCACAGGTCACAACCATAGAGGAGCAATGTTTAGATAGCGACATAGTGCACGCATGACTCACAGCCAACAACAACAACAACAACAACAACAACAACAACAACAACAACAACAACAACAACAACAACAACAACAACAACAACAACAACAACAACAACAACAACAACAACAACAACAACAACAAGACGACGATGACGACGACGACAACAACAACAACAACAACACGACGACGACGACGAAAACAACAACAACAACGAAGACAGCCAGGATATAGTCAAACACAACAGTAGTAATTTTGTATTGATGCTGTTTTGCACCCTTAGATAGATTTCATCACGGCCCTCTAGATCAATTCTGAATGTCGTCTGTTGAGAACTTTTGATAGATGATTTTCATAATTGATATATTCTAGAGGGCCGTGATAACTTCTATCTAAGGGTCCTTGATAGTTGTTAAGGTGCATTGTCATTGTTGTGCATTGTTGTCATTAATGATATAGAGGACCGGGATTACTTCTTTCTAAGGGTCCTAGATCAATTCTGAAGAAGTTATCTAATAAAATATTACTACTTGGCCTACGTGAGTACAGCGCTAGTCATGAAATAGGCGGTATACGGTTATTACCAAGTCTAGACTGGTTCTGGTCCGAGGTATCGTTAATAACCACCTCGCTTACACTTCATAAATACTGCAACACACTCGACCGCTCTTGCGTCGTGTTGCACCAACACTGCGGCACTGTACTCGTTGTCCCAAGACACCTTACACAATACACATGCTTACGTCACAGGCGAGGGGCTCGTAGCCAATCAGCGAAAAGTATTTGCGCGGGTGTGTCTCGGGCGGCTCGCTGGTTGGCTACGAGTACCTCGCCTGTGACGAAAGCATATGTAAGGAAGTCTTGGGCCAAGTAGACTGCAGGCGGTTCCCACCTAACTAAACACCCGGCCAATCACTAACCTCAAAGCAGGCGATGTTATTGTGGAGATAATCGATGTCAATCATCCCCATTGTTCAGAAAGCAGTCACCTTCTCGGCCGGTACAGACAGCTACGTGACGTGAGCAGTCTTCTAAGAGAAATACTGCACATGCGAATGTGTGAAAGAATCCCAGGAATCTGTTCATTTCCTTTGATCAGCGCGTATGATAGGGACAGTAGATAAGGATCTGAAGTCCGCATGCAAATACGTTGGGCTGACATAGCCCACGATATTAAACCAGGCAAATGAATGTATTTTATTGATATATTGAGACCGTTTCAAGATGTCGGAAAAGCGAATTGTGATAAATAATTTATTAAAAATATTGAAAAAAAAGATTGTACATTTTACTACTGTTATTTCTGTAATAATAAAATAGTTAACAAATTAGCTAAACAACTAATAAAATATAAATCGTAAAAACAGTTTTCGACGTCGTAGGAAAACGGGTTCAGTCAGCACGGAGAAAATACATTAACTACCAAAAATTGCTAAAAAGAAATGTAATAAAAGTTGCACCTTTAAAGAGCGCTCAAGTGAACCAACTTCCTTCAGATCGTGTACCTAGCTAATATTAAACCTCTGTATGTGTTTCCTTTGCATTGCAACTTTGTTAATCAGCTAACATGGATCAAGGAGCCGACATAACGACCCCAGCCACCAACACGGTAACACAATTCTAAAATATAATAAGGGAATTTTACGTGGACGAAGACGAAGTTAGGAAAATAATATGTTTAAAATTAACTTTCAACTTCTTTCGAGATAAGAAGTTTTCTATTTTACCGACACATGCGCGGCAGGTTGGTACGGCTGGGAAAACTGAGCAGCCCGCGGCGCAGCTTAATTACAACCTAGATTGTCTGGGGGAAAAAATAAAATAAACAAAAAATAAACAAAATGAAAAGTCCATAGAATAGCAGAACAAGTATATATATATATATAGCTTTACCCACCCTTAAAAAGAACACACGGGAAATGCCTTTGTTGGGCGAGCTCACAATTGGCCCTTATTAAGGTATATTTACCGAGCAGAAAGCAAACACTCTCTAAGAAAATTTCCTTAGGAAAAGAAATATGCCAAGTAATTCTTTTCGCTCGTGTGTGTTTAATTATTGATATGCGTTGAATGGCGACGCCCGACTTCAATGGAGACGCATTCTATTTTATTTAAGTTAATCTTGGGAAACCCACCATGCTCTAAAATATTCATTTTAGCTTGGTGAAATTTCCACGGCTTTTAAATACAATTTCCCCGGTAAGTCAGAAGGGAAAACGTTGTTGAAATGACAGGAAAAGCTGTGTTATACGCGGGGTTGGATTAGCTAAGTGGCGAAGAGAATTAGCCAAGAGGGTTAACTTGCTGTAAGGGTTACCTCGCCGGCATCAAACTTATAACTGGCTACATTTGATTATCGTAAGGCTGTATGCTCACCTAGCCAGCGCAACACCCGATTTTGGACTGTCAAACTTGCTTTAATATGGTTTAAATTGTCCCAAAAGAAAATCAAAATATGGGAACCAATAGAGAATTGAATGCTCTGTCATATGAATGGTCCAGGATATATTTCCGTTTTGCAGATGTTCTTAATAGGTGTGAAAGGTGTCCGCAACATCACATTGCAAAAGGTAATTAAGAACATCTGAAAAACGGAAATATTGATCGGAACAAAGAAACACTCATAAGAAAGGCTGTCAGCACTAAGTTATGTACAGGTTGACACATTATGATTCACATTTGGGACAATTTAAACACATTTTACCGGACTGAAGTCAGGAGTTCCTCAGGCCAGGCGGACAAACAAGACAGTCTCGCTGGACGATGTATCGTAATTGTGTTTTCTGAATAATTCTATTACGATTTCAGATTATTTTATTCCCATAAATCGTGAACATAGCTCCACCACAGTACATATAAACTAAAAACATTAATGAAAAATAAGAGAACAAAATATAAATATAATTTACTACACGTACAACAAACTGAAAACCTTGCTAGTGGACGCTCGCGTAAAGAAAAGAATCCTTGTGGTCGAGCTGACAATGATATTCATAACAGACAGTCAATGGAAAGAAAGGAATACAAAAAGTAATACTACATACTATTACAGTAAGAAGTAGGAACGATAACAATTAATTTAGGAGCGTACGTATAGCGTACAAAACATGCGAGTCAGCAATTAAGTCAGGATGCAAGACAAGTACTCGATACCAGCAGCATTAGGCAGGTTAGGCAGGTCGATAGTTAGCGACCACTACACTATACTGAAAAAGTGGCAAATATCGGGAATGTAGATTGGTAAGAACTATAAAGTGGGTCAATAAAATGTCAAATATTGCAATGATTACAGTTGTCAGTAGGGCAGCCAATTAAAGAAGTAATTGGCTGCCCTACGACGACCGTAATGATTAATTGCAAAAATTGACATTTTGTTAACCCACTTTTAAGTTCTTACTAAACTTCATTCCCGACACAGGCCAAACGGCTTGACGGATTTGGCTGAAATTTTAGGTCAACACCCGCGACCACTTAGCTCGATGCTGTTAACATAACCAACAAAATTCATGTAACAGTGCGCAGCGCTCTCAAGGTATAAACCATGTGTAACAGTGCGCAGCGCTCTCAAGGTATAAACCATGTGTAACAGTGCGCAGCGCTCTCAAGGTATAAACCATGTGTAACAGTGCGCAGCGCTCTCAAGATATAAACCATGTGTAACAGTGCGCAGCGCTCTCAAGGTATAAACCATGTGTAACAGTGCGCAGCGCTCTCAAGGTATAAACCATGTGTAACAGTGCGCAGCGCTCTCAAGGTATAAACCATGTGTATCAGTGCGCAGCGCTCTCAAGGTATAAACCATGTGTAACAGTGCGCAGCGCTCTCAAGATATAAACCATGTGTAACAGTGCGCAGCGCTCTCAAGGTATAAACCATGTGTAACAGTGCGCAGCGCTCTCAAGGTATAAACCATGTGTAACAGTGCGCAGCGCTCTCAAGGTATAAACCATGTGTAACAGTGCGCAGCGCTCTCAAGGTATAAACCATGTGTAACAGTGCGCAGCGCTCTCAAGGTATAAACCATGTGTAACAGTGCGCAGCGCTCTCAAGGTATAAACCATGTGTAACAGTGCGCAGCGCTCTCAAGGTATAAACCATGTGTAACAGTGCGCAGCGCTCTCAAGGTATAAACCATGTGTAACAGTGCGCAGCGCTCTCAAGGTATAAACCATGTGTAACAGTGCGCAGCGCTCTCAAGGTATAAACCATGTGTAACAGTGCGCAGCGCTCTCAAGGTATAAACCATGTGTAACAGTGCGCAGCGCTCTCAAGGTATAAACCATGTGTAACAGTGCGCAGCGCTCTCAAGGTATAAACCATGTGTAACAGTGCGCAGCGCTCTCAAGATATAAACCATGTGTAACAGTGCGCAGCGCTCTCAAGGTATAATTATGTGTAACTGTGCGCAGCGCTCTTAAGGTATAAACCATGTGTAACAGTTCACAGCGCTCTTGAGGTATAAACCATGTGTAACAGTGCGCAGCGCTCTCAAGGTATAAACCATGTGTAACAGTGCGCAGCGCTCTCAAGGTATAAACCATGTGTAACAGTGCGCAGCGCTCTTAAGATATAAACCATGTGTAACAGTGCGCAGCGCTCTCAAGATATAAACCATGTGTAACAGTGCGCAGCGCTCTCAAGGTATAAACCATGTGTAACAGTGCGCAGCGCTCTCAAGGTATAAACCATGTGTAACAGTGCGCAGCGCTCTCAAGGTATAAACCATGTGTAACAGTGCGCAGCGCTCTCAAGGTATAAACCATGTGTAACAGTGCGCAGCGCTCTCAAGATATAAACCATGTGTAACAGTGCGCAGCGCTCTCAAGGTATAATTATGTGTAACTGTGCGCAGCGCTCTTAAGGTATAAACCATGTGTAACAGTTCACAGCGCTCTTGAGGTATAAACCATGTGTAACAGTGCGCAGCGCTCTCAAGGTATAAACCATGTGTAACAGTGCGCAGCGCTCTCAAGGTATAAACCATGTGTAACAGTGCGCAGCGCTCTTAAGATATAAACCATGTGTAACAGTGCGCAGCGCTCTCAAGATATAAACCATGTGTAACAGTGCGCAGCGCTCTCAAGGTATAAACCATGTGTAACAGTGCGCAGCGCTCTCAAGGTATAAACCATGTGTAACAGTGCGCAGCGCTTACAAGGTATAAACCATGTGTAACAGTGCGCAGCACTCTCAAGGTATAAACCATGTGTAACAGTGCGCAGCGCTCTCAAGGTATTAACCATGTGTAACAGTGCGCAGCGCTCTCATGGTATAAACCATGTGTAACAGTGCGCAGCGCTCTCAAGGTATAAACCATGTGTAACAGTGCGCAGCGCTCTTAAGATATAAACCATGTGTAACAGTGCGCAGCGCTCTCAAGATATAAACCATGTGTAACAGTGCGCAGCGCAGTAAAGGTATAAACCATGTGTAACAGTGCGCAGCGCTCTTAAGATATAAACCATGTGTAACAGTGCGCAGCGCTCTCAAGGTATAAACCATGTGTAACAGTGCGCAGCGCTTACAAGGTATAAACCATGTGTAACAGTGCGCAGCGCTCTCAAGGTATAAACCATGTGTAACAGTGCGCAGCGCTCTTAAGATATAAACCATGTGTAACAGTGCGCAGCGCTCTCAAGGTATAAACCATGTGTAACAGTGCGCAGCGCTTACAAGGTATAAACCATGTGTAACAGTGCGCAGCGCTCTCAAGGTATAAACCATGTGTAACAGTGCGCAGCGCTCTTAAGATATAAACCATGTGTAACAGTGCGCAGCGCTCTCAAGGTATAAACCATGTGTAACAGTGCGCAGCGCTCTTAAGATATAAACCATGTGTAACAGTGCGCAGCGCTCTCAAGGTATAAACCATGTGTAACAGTGCGCAGCGCTTACAAGGTATAAACCATGTGTAACAGTGCGCAGCGCTCTCAAGGTATAAACCATGTGTAACAGTGCGCAGCGCTCTTAAGATATAAACCATGTGTAACAGTGCGCAGCGCTCTCAAGGTATAAACCATGTGTAACAGTGCGCAGCGCTTACAAGGTATAAACCATGTGTAACAGTGCGCAGCGCTCTCAAGGTATAAACCATGTGTAACAGTGCGCAGCGCTCTTAAGATATAAACCATGTGTAACAGTGCGCAGCGCTTACAAGGTATAAACCATGTGTAACAGTGCGCAGCGCTCTCAAGGTATAAACCATGTGTAACAGTGCGCAGCGCTCTTAAGATATAAACCATGTGTAACAGTGCGCAGCGCTCTCAAGGTATAAACCATGTGTAACAGTGCGCAGCGCTCTCAAGGTATAAACCATGTGTAACAGTGCGCAGCGCTCTTAAGATATAAACCATGTGTAACAGTGCGCAGCGCTCTTAAGATATAAACCATGTGTAACAGTGCGCAGCGCTCTTAAGATATAAACCATGTGTAACAGTGCGCAGCGCTCTTAAGATATTACTAAAAAAACGTTCATTTCTCGCGGATTTTGTTGTGAGGCATTCCTTTCTCATTATCTATACAATATGGTGGTGGGGGGGGGGGGGGGTCAAATGCTCTCCCCCGTCACCAAGCAACAGCGTTTGAGCCCTATAATGCGTCATGGCAACCAACCAACGGAACTGAAATGTAACCAGATCGTTATATTAACGTATGGTTGGTATCGCTCCACTCCATCCCGCCTAAACAGATGATTATTAAAACAGCTCCCCGGAGTTTGAAAAGCCAATAATTGGAATGCGGCAGTTTCAATTAATGTGTTATATACAGTTAGAGTTGACTCAGTTGGCCCGGTGGAAGTGATGTCTGTCTGTCTGTCTGTCTGTCTGTCTGTCTGCCTGTCTGTCGGCCTGCCTGTCTGTCTGTCTGTCTGTCTGTCTGTCTGTCTGTCTGTCTGTCTGTCTGTCTGTCTGTCTGTCTGTCTGTCTGTCTGTCTGTCTGTCTGTCTGTCCTGTCGGTCTGTCTGTCTGTCTGTCTGTCTCTCCGTCGGTCAGTCTGTCCTGTCTGTCTGTCTGATTGTCTGTAGGACGTAATGAGTAGAATATTACGTAAACAGTTTCATTACTGAGTGAGTAGACTCTGTGATGTGTGAATGTGAATTCATTTTATTTATTATTTACGTGGACTGCATTTCGTTTGACTTCTCCTCGACCTGTCCGGCTTGGGTGGCCCTACCAGAAGCATACGCTTCCGCCGGCATAGCTCTCGGGATCAGTAAAGCACGCAAACCTGCCCATTACGATAGGGTTATAGTCCCTGGGCAGGAGCAGTCCTCAAGATATCAATAAAATACAAAACAATAAGTATTTATTAGTAGTAGTACATAGGCACATCATAACATAGGTGCATCATAACATAAGTACATCATAACATAGGTACATCATAACATAGGCACATCATAACATAGGTACATCATAACATAGGCACATCATAACATAGGTACATCATAACATAAGTACATCATAACATAGGTACATCATAACATAGGTACATGATGTACCATAGGCACATCATAACATAGGTACTTGACTGAATCAACAACGTCGACGGAAGGAAAAGCAAAACACCAGAACGAAACAAACTCTATTTTCTACCGCATTTCTACAGCCAAGAACCAAACCAACCCCTCAAAAGGTTTTTGCTGAAACTTTATTATCAAGTTATATATTACCATAAATGTATAAAGGAATAAAGGAAGTCTGTTTACGAAAACAAACCCTTGCATTGTTCCAAATGGTTGTTTGCTTCTAAGTCCGTTGGAGTTAAGATGTCGGGCAGGTTTGTAGGTTGCTGTGTGTCTTGGAGACAGTGGCGTAGACAGGGGGGGGGGAGGGGGGGAGGGGGGCAGCTCAACCCCTAGTAGACTACAGACAGGACAAGTATGGTTGTATTGAAGATTGTAATGTCGAGCCAACAGTTTAGTCACGGTCGTTTATAGCCGGTTCACATACGAACACCGAAATTAAGCAACATCGGGCTAGGCCAGGAGGAGGATGGGTGACCGCTCTCATTCGAAACACTAGCTACCGTTGGTTACAGCAGAATGGAGGGTTCTATAGCTTGTGTAACAGCTTCGTTCTTCTTGTCAACTGCTCGGCAGTCCCCGTTAGCGGAGGAACCTACATGACTGGCAAGTTATACCGTCCTTTCGGATGGGACGTAAAGCCGATGGTCCTCTTAGTACTTTTCGACAGGAGTAGGCTACGTGCCGGTACGAGGCTTCCCTCCTCCCTTCCTCATTATCATTTATCAATGATCACATATTAGAGTACATAACATCTCCACTAGAAGGACCTCCGTCCTGCCGCAGATATAGAATACATAACATAACATACCGACACTCACGCAACTGTCTTGCTGCGAACACGTGCGCGCACAGGACCTAAGCCTGTGAGCTGTGGGTGTAGAAGAAGAGCCGATCAAGTAGTGTTACTACAACTTGAGGTAGATCTTATAATGATAAACAACGTATGTCAACCACATGACCGCTACGCCGCGCTACAACTTGACTTGCTTGACTCGCCGCGCTCCGGCGAGTCAAAGTGGCCGTCAACTAAAGAGTTGTGTGAATGTCTTCCCCTCTTACCCCCACCAGCGACACCCCTCTTACCCCCACCAGCGACCACGCTCCGGCGAGCCAAAGTGGCCGTCAACTAAAGAGTTGTGTGAATGTCTTCCCCTCTTACCCCCACCAGCGACCACGCTCCGGCGAGCCAAAGTGGCCGTCAACTGAAGAGTTGTGTGAATGTCTTCCCCTCTTACCCCCACCAGCGAACCCCCTCTTACCCCCACCAGCGACCACGCTCCGGCGAGCCAAAGTGGCCGTCAACTAAAGAGTTGTGTGAATGTCTTCCCCTGTTACCCCCACCAGCGACCCCCCTCTTACCCCCACCAGCGACCACGCTCCGGCGAGTCAAAGTGGCCGTCAACTAAAGAGTTGTGTGAATGTCTTCCCCTGTTACCCCCACCAGCGACCCCCCTCTTACCCCCACCAGCGACCACGCTCCGGCGAGCCAAAGTGGCCGTCAACTGAAGAGTTGTGTGAATGTCTTCCCCTCTTACCCCCACCAGCGACCACGCTCCGGCGAGCCAAAGTGGCCGTCAACTAAAGAGTTGTGTGAATGTCTTCCCCTCTTACCCCCACCAGCGACCACGCTCCGGCGAGCCAAAGTGGCCGTCAACTAAAGAGTTCTGTGAATGTCTTACCCTCTTACCCCCACCAGCGACCGCGCTCCGGCGAGCCAAAGTGGCCGTCAACTAAAGAGTTGTGTGAATGTCTTCCCCTCTTACCCCCACCAGCGACCACGCTCCGGCGAGCCAAAGTGGCCGTCAACTAAAGAGTTCTGTGAATGTCTTCCCCTCTTACCCCCACCAGCGACCGCGCTCCGGCGAGCCAAAGTGGCCGTCAACTAAAGAGTTCTGTGAATGTCTTCCCCTCTTATTCCCACCAGCGACCCCCCTCTTACCCCCACCAGCCGCTCCGGCGAAGAGAGGCAGTGAAAGAACCTTCATCCAATTAAATAAACAATCTCTCAATACAAATAATTTCCGTTATCCTAATTAGGGCCTACATTATATGTAATTCTATCATTTATTTGACGTGAGTAGATATTTTCAGGGATTAAAGATATAAATACTAATTTTAACGAAAAAATTTAAAAAATTTGAAAATTTAGTATTAGCAATGTTCAACGATGCTAAACCCTCAACTCTAACTTTATTTATTGTAAATCAACCTATTTTGTTCGTTCAAATCGGTATTTATTATGCTTTTTCATGAAAATATCAACTCAATTAAAATAACCAATGAAAGAATAACAGTTAGTGTAATTAAAATAACGAAATTTCTTTGTAGACGGTTGATTTAATTGGATGATCGTTGACAGCTGGACGTTAGATCTTTCACTGCCTCTCTTCGGCCGTGCGCGGGCACTGGTGGGGAAGAGGGGAAGACACTGGTGGGGGAAGAGGGGAAGACATTCCGCCTAGCTCGGGTGAGTGCTTTTGTTGCATGAATTTTCTACAGCTCTGAAAGTACGTGGAATATATTGTTATTCATCTAAAGACATCAGACACCTAATTTAAAAGATTTAAAATTAGCTCATTATACTTCTATAAATGTTCAAAGATTTTGATTATCTGTTTCCCGCACTATTATTTTTAAACGATATGTGACGTAAAATCACTGCTTATATGAATGATTTTGCCACCGCCTCCTAGACGAAACAATCAAATTTTCAAGGTCATCAAGCCATATCAAGCCATGGATTTATAATCTTGTCAAAATTTTTACTCGAGCCGTTGCATACTGATATTCTATGATAAAAGGTTTGGTAATATTGTTTTTAAAAGTAATTGGGCTTCAAAATAAATTATTAGACGTACTAGACATTAATTCGATTTTATATGATTTTGGATATGATAATATTTATTTATTATTCACTATTACATGAATCTGTTCACGTTCCCCGCATACACGTGTATTCCTTATTTCTTTGGTTTCTATTCTCTACTGCCTCACGTGCTTCCGAGCATGGATTCCCCCATTGGCCATAACCATTCTCATAATTTCTTCGCATGATCTTCTGTTTCTTCTTATTTGTGGTCTTTCCCCAATAATTTCCAAATTATGGTAATTTTATTTATCATTTTATGATTGGTTGATTGCTGAAAGATGGAAAGTGACGTATACCCCGTTTTTCCCGCCATAAATATGTGTAAAACTTTCAGCTCATTTTTATAAATGAAACTCTATTCTATGTCATCGAAATAAACAATTTTTGTATTCAGGAAGTTAATCCTAATCTAGTAAAGGCCAAACAAAAATGACGCATATTCCCTATTGTATCTCATGTCACGTGTGTGACCAACTAACCACCAACACGTCGTAGTCCCTTCAGGTCACCAAGTGTTACTCCCTTTACGGCCTCTTACCCCCCTTCCCCACCCCGGGGACCCCCCCCCCCCACACACCAGTGCTACACGCATGGCATCAATTTTAAAAGCAATTATTTGGGAGCACTACTCAATGTCAGTAAACACGGAAATTCAATTCAACTTTGATAAATAATTAATATCCTATTAGAAAGTTAGTGGGCTGTAAAACAAGGGAGCAGTTGTTGTCGTGTTCTGGTTGGGGGGGGGGGGGGGCCAGGACACGTGATATACTACAACTATTCATTCATCTTTTTAAATAAGCAACAATGATAATATTTCAATAATATTGTGCTCTACAACAACCCAAAGTTTTAGCCAGCTAAGGGTTTGTTCTTATTTCATTTATTTTATGTATTTCAATTTATCCGTACAGTCTCAACTTTTTTAATATTTGGAAGCGTAACATTGATTTTGAGCGGTTTTGCGTTTTAAAAATCCGGCAATGGTAGCGATCATAAGTAAAACTGTTAAAAAAATAAAACATTAAACCTTAATGGTGAGAACCGCCCTTAACTTGCCTCGCTCACGCTTGAAGGGACGCGAGCGTCGATTGGAAACAGGGTATGAACTGTTTGGTGATATTTTATTGATAATATCAGTCTCCGTGTAATCAACGAGAAAGCTCCGGTAGACAGCAGCAGCATCGCAAGCAGTGAGTGGCGCGGGTTGCAGGCTCTACTTCCAGGGGCAACCTAGCTCCGGTAGACAGCAGCAGCATCGCAAGCAGTGAGTGGCGCGGGTTGCAGGCTCTACTTCCAGGGGCAACCTAGCTCCGGTAGACAGCAGCAGCATCGCAAGCAGTGAGTGGCGCGGGTTGCAGGCTCTACTTCCAGGGGCAACCTAGCTCCGGTAGACAGCAGCAGCATCGCAAGCAGTGAGTGGCGCGGGTTGCAGGCTCTACTTCCAGGGGCAACCTAGCTCCGGTAGACAGCAGCAGCATCGCAAGCAGTGAGTGGCGCGGGTTGCAGGCTCTACTTCCAGGGGCAACCTAGCTCCGGTAGACAGCAGCATCGCAAGCAGTGAGTGGCGCGGGTTGCAGGCTCTACTTCCAGGGGCCACCTAGCTCCGGTAGACAGCAGCATCGCAAGCAGTGAGTGGCGCGGGTTGCAGGCTCTACTTCCAGGGGCCACCTAGCTCCGGTAGACAGCAGCATCGCAAGCAGTGAGTGGCGCGGGTTGCAGGCTCTACTTCCAGGGGCCACCTAGCTCCGGTAGACAGCAGCATCGCAAGCAGTGAGTGGCGCGGGTTGCAGGCTCTACTTCCAGGGGCAACCTAGCTCCGGTAGACAGCAGCATCGCAAGCAGTGAGTGGCGCGGGTTGCAGGCTCTACTTCCAGGGGCAACCTAGCTCCGGTAGACAGCAGCATCGCAAGCAGTGAGTGGCGCGGGTTGCAGGCTCTACTTCCAGGGGCCACCTAGCTCCGGTAGACAGCAGCAGCATCGCAAGCAGTGAGTGGCGCGGGTTGCAGGCTCTACTTCCAGGGGCAACCTAGCTCCGGTAGACAGCAGCAGCATCGCAAGCAGTGAGTGGCGCGGGTTGCAGGCTCTACTTCCAGGGGCAACCTAGCTCCGGTAGACAGCAGCAGCATCGCAAGCAGTGAGTGGCGCGGGTTGCAGGCTCTACTTCCAGGGGCCACCTAGCTCCGGTAGACAGCAGCATCGCAAGCAGTGAGTGGCGCGGGTTGCAGGCTCTACTTCCAGGGGCAACCTAGCTCCGGTAGACAGCAGCATCGCAAGCAGTGAGTGGCGCGGGTTGCAGGCTCTACTTCCAGGGGCAACCTAGCTCCGGTAGACAGCAGCAGCATCGCAAGCAGTGAGTGGCGCGGGTTGCAGGCTCTACTTCCAGGGGCAACCTAGCTCAGGTAGACAGCAGCATCGCAAGCAGTGAGTGGCGCGGGTTGCAGGCTCTACTTCCAGGGGCAACCTAGCTCCGGTAGACAGCAGCATCGCAAGCAGTGAGTGGCGCGGGTTGCAGGCTCTACTTCCAGGGGCCACCTAGCTCCGGTAGACAGCAGCATCGCAAGCAGTGAGTGGCGCGGGTTGCAGGCTCTACTTCCAGGGGCAACCTAGCTCCGGTAGACAGCAGCATCGCAAGCAGTGAGTGGCGAGGGTTGCAGGCTCTACTTCCAGGGGCATTTCAGGTCTGCTAAAGGCGGATTCACAATTGAAATAAGAGTTGCAATAGTGAAATAGCAATAAGGTTTAAGCGAAATGGAACATGCAATAACAATGCTATGGTTCACAACTGTCACAGTGGATTGAAATAGTCATAAGAAATGATTCAATTCCATTTCTTATTTCAACTTCTTATGACGAACCAATCAGAGCTCGAGAAGAAAAGGCCTACGCCAATCGAACCGGATATGGTCCTTGTTGTTGTTGTTGTTGTTGATGGTGGTGGTGTTGTTGTTGTTGTTGTTAATGTCGTCGTCGTAGGCTTCTTGCAAGTTTGCTTTTCAACAATGAAACAAATTAAATGAATCGATGTACAAACATCAAGCTGTCAAACAATAAATTATTCTGATTTTGAAAACAAATCTTCAAAACAAACAAGAAACATACAAAACTTTCACAACGTGGTTGCCCATCATTAATCGTTTTAACTGGTGAGCAGTTACTATCGCCATACCTCGTTTTCTTCATAATGCTGCAATTTTATTATTTTGACAGCTCGTTGTTTGTCGGTGCTGGCGCTGCGAGTGGAAAAAAGTCGCAGTGCAAAACCTAATTTGGCCACGGCCTGCTATAGGTTTGGAGTAGGCCGTGACTATGGCGTCAGATCCGGTCGAAAAGTGCTCGATTGAAACGCTCTCCTATGTTGAAATAAGGTACTACGGGTCTGTTGTGAACCAGTTCGTTGTTATTTCACTATTTCACGGATTCTTATTTCAACCCTTATTTCAATTGTGGATCGGCCTTTATTACTCAGGGCGTCGCAAGACGGGATAAGCCCCCTTTACGTCAAACTTGTGCTTTTCCTCCAAACACCCCCCCCCCGTCCCCCGACGTCATACACTCATAGTTGTCGAGTACGTCGTTAAATATAAAATAATTATACCAATAATAATAATAATTATTATTATTATTATTATTATTATTATTATTATAATAATTATTATAATAATAATAATTATTATTCTTATTATTATTATTATAATAATTATAATAATAATAATAATAATAATAATAATAATAATAATAATTACATGTTAACACCGGCTTTGACCGAGATTGATGACTGTTTAAATTAGTAACAAGTGTTTAGTGAAGTTAAATAAGGTAGACACATGGAAATACTTACTTGTCATAATGTCCATATAACATGTTAGTGCCGGTTTTAAATGAGATTGTATCATTGTGATACATTCAATAAAATAATAATAAACTAAAAATGCGCACGATGTTATGTTTTGAGTTCTATGATCGAGTGACTATGTTATCTTGTACTAACACACTTGTAGACTCCTGGTCTTTGCGCTAGCTTCGTTCATGTGGAAGATTTTAATTAATTCCCATACAGACAGTCATACATCGAACTCATATATAACATACGGATATGGGTCGGCTTCCCACGAGTCCCCATCTCGTGATGAATGCAATAGATGTGATACAATGCGAGTCTCAACGAGCATCGCACGGGACAGATGGATAATACATGAATACATTCAGTCAGTCATTCACTCGTTAGTTCATTAATAAATACATCAACTGGATTGGTTCTACATACATTTAGTTGGCAATGAATGAATATAATGAAATGTCAAGTATAACCAACGAACATGTCAGATCGTTAACTGGTATACAACGCAGGGTTATAGTGGATGCTTTGCATAGGGAATGTTCAGGGTTTATATTTTTCAATCTACAAATTAAGCGGGAGATTTCTGAATACAATAATGGTTTCATATTTTTTTGTTACGACTTTCGATCATTAAGGATAGGAGGATGATGATGATATTTGTGTTGTCGTCATAAGGGGAGTCCAGCAAGGGAGGGCAGGGCCAGGTGGGTGGGGGAATGACGGGGGGGGGGGGGTAAAGGGACAGAGTCATCTTTGTGGCGTAAAAATAAGGCATTACATCATGATACATCAATATTAACAACTTTTGACTTCCTTTATGATTACATAATATGTCCCAAATAAGAGTAGGCCTTTAGTGAAAACTAAATGTAGCTCTAATAAACGAAGGGATGTATTTTATCTATGATATGATAAATATCGAAACGTAAAACATGTATTTTATTTTAAGAGAATTTTAGAGAAATAATGGGTTGGACACTGATTTCTTCAAGAAATGTGTGGCTCACACATATGAGCTAAGCAACGACTATAGAACATGTCGGCTTACGTAAAGGAACTAATGAAGACGGCGACAACAGTAGCTTTCATCTGATTGGTCCTCGCAAAGACATCTATCTGATTGGATGGACAAGAATCTTGACAAGGCTAAAGCTAGAAGCTACAAGTACGTTATCTTGCCTTAGCCACAGCGCTATCGTCAGCCTCGTCACTATCTTCATGTTCGTGACACTCTAGGACACATTTACACAAGTCCACTTCTACCCTCAACCCTTAGCAAAGTGTGTAAAGTTGTCTAAATAGACAACAATGAATACGTTGTTTTCAAGTCTACCGATAGCGTGGCCATAATGTGTGTTGAGAAGGCGAATATGTTAAGCAAAACATGAGAATATAACACCTATAGCCCCCTATACCTTTTACGAAAATGATCATTGCGTGCCATCGTAAACGATTACAAGATTAATCGAGACAAACGAATGATTTATGTTACTAATATTAGCAATCGAAAGTTAGAGAACAGTTGAATTTGCACCAAACGCCATCTGCAACATTGTAACAATGAACTACCAATCACAAGACATTGTGGCACCCGGTATGGCTGCCATGCGCATTATGTGAATACACCCTAATTATACTTATCAAACAATTTGGGAGTTTAAACATTCATAACTTTCGACAAAGTTGTTTACGTAAATGATTAATTACCTAAGAATCATTCGAGTATTTTATTGTCGTGTGAAAAATGTAGTTCTTACGATTCATAATTGGATTTATTTCTTTACCTTTCTCACTAACTTTTTAAACTCCGATTATACGTTCAGCTTAACGAAGTTGGTGAGTTGGGACATATAGTTCTGTGTGTCATTGTTAACCACAACAAGAGTTGCTCAGCCAAGACAGCTCCCCCATCTTCATTTGTTGTCATCGCTAAACAATGTTGTACAACAGAGTTGAAGGTTCCTGTCTTAACCACAACAAGAGTTGCTCAGCCGAGACAGCTCCCCCATCTTCATTTGTTGTCATCGCTAAACAATGTTGTACAACAGAGTTGAAGGTTCCTGTCTTAACCACAACAAGAGTTGCTCAGCCGAGACAGCTCCCCCATCTTCATTTGTTGTCATCGCTAGACAATGTTGTACTACAGAGTTGAAGGTTCCTGTCTTAACCACAACAAGAGTTGCTCAGCCGAGACAGCTCCCCCATCTTCATTTGTTGTCATCGCTAGACAATGTTGTACTACAGAGTTGAAGGTTCCTGTCTTAACCACAACAAGAGTTGCTCAGCCGAGACAGCTCCCCCATCTTCATTTGTTGTCATCGCTAGACAATGTTGTACTACAGAGTTGAAGGTTCCTGTCTTAACCACAACAAGAGTTGCTCAGCCAAGACAGCTCCCCCATCTTCATTTGTTGTCATCGCTAGACAATGTTGTACTACAGAGTTGAAGGTTCCTGTCTTAACCACAACAAGAGTTGCTCAGCCGAGACAGCTCCCCCATCTTCATTTGTTGTCATCGCTAAACAATGTTGTACTACAGAGTTGAAGGTTCCTGTCTTAACCACAACAAGAGTTGCTCAGCCAAGACAGCTCCCCCATCTTCATTTGTTGTCATCGCTAGACAATGTTGTACTACAGAGTTGAAGGTTCCTGTCTTAACCACAACAAGAGTTGCTCAGCCGAGACAGCTCCCCCATCTTCATTTGTTGTCATCGCTAAACAATGTTGTACTACAGAGTTGAAGGTTCCTGTCTTAACCACAACAAGAGTTGCTCAGCCAAGACAGCTCCCCCATCTTCATTTGTTGTCATCGCTAGACAATGTTGTACTACAGAGTTGAAGGTTCCTGTCTTAACCACAACAAGAGTTGCTCAGCCGAGACAGCTCCCCCATCTTCATTTGTTGTCATCGCTAGACAATGTTGTACTACAGAGTTGAAGGTTCCTGTCTTAACCACAACAAGAGTTGCTCAGCCAAGACAGCTCCCCCATCTTCATTTGTTGTCATCGCTAAACAATGTTGTACTACAGAGTTGAAGGTTCCTGTCTTAACCACAACAAGAGTTGCTCAGCCAAGACAGCTCCCCCATCTTCATTTGTTGTCATCGCTAGACAATGTTGTACTACAGAGTTGAAGGTTCCTGTCTTCACCGTAGGTTGGTATTAAGGTGTTCTGCTGTTTATAGTTCCCACGTGACGTCACAGTGGCCATGATTGCGACACAACCCTAGATCATTGGCAAATACTATTCAAATTTAATAAATAAGTCATATTTAGAATTTCAATAGTTAACATAAGTAAAACAGAAATAAAAATACCACGCATACCAATTTTATTAAAAAACAGGTTTAATTTTAAAGAAAAAAGAATTTATTGTGTTCTACCACAACAGCCTCTAAATTGTTTCTCCATGGCAACGTCAATGTTTGATCACAAATTTGGCCGCCACGCGCAAAGAGGTGACTTGAATTCCCATTTCCATTAAGTTACATCTCAAGATTGTGTTTATAAAATTTATTTCGCAATAAAACCAGCACAACATCTAAAGACAGTTGCAGAAGAATGGCGAACCGACAACACAGCGAAGCTATCAAGAAAGTAATTCCGAAGTTGAATCCATATTCTCCTCCTTGGACCGGAAGTAAACTTAACTGGGTCATGAATAATATACGGAATCACCGTAGGGAATGTGGGAAGCGTCTATTGCGGTCCGGCGAACACATTAAACCAAGTAGGTAGTGATATACTATTAACTTGCAATAACCTCACAAGTACAACCATGCACTAAGCTAGCTATCAAAGTCTGGCGACGGACGCTGCTTTACGGCGTAATGTCATTATGAGGGTGTTTATGACGCGTACATCGAACAAGAATGTCCATCGCTGGAGACAAAGGTGAGTTAAGCCCAACTAAACGGGCTAAACAATACTCAACAATCTGTATTTTAGATACCTATAAAATACATAATATATAGTTTCCAAAGTAAGCAAAATAAAAATGGTATTTTATTTGTAATACGAAAAGGGGTAAACATTTAGAATAAGTTTGTATTTCAGTTTCGGTATTGACAAAAAGCAAAACTCTTAAAGTGGGTCTAAACGAAGGTTTTGAAAATGCATTTCTTCGTTGATTGTCCACGATGTTGGCAAATAATATTATCAAACAATATATTTTGATGGGCAAATATTGTGTAAAATACTAAATACATTATCAAAGTATATATTCGATAGAAAGTACAATAAACTAAATTAAAACAAGAAAGAAATACTAGAGACGGATAGGTTTTGGCGGGAAATTCAAACGTTAAAAATAAAATAAAATTCTCATTTTTAGTGTAACTTTTTGTCATTTACTCAATTTTCATCATCTTTTAAGATTTTGATATTAAAATTAAATATCGATATTGAAAATTCTGACACATTTCGATATTGTACCGAAATATCGATAGTTTTGTCTCGTGAAAGCCATCCGTCGTACTGGACACCGCGGCCGTTGACGTCAGCATCCCCTGCTTTCATTAACAAAGTGATGGCCTAATGTTTGCACTCGATGCCACGAGGGCTCTCAGTCGGTAACAACAGTCCGCTAACTGACCGAGCGCGCCAAGCATAGTCTAGCCGGGGCATCTTCGAGTGGGCAGAGCTGTGCAAACATGGTCAAGTGGCGCACATACACAATCATTAATAAATATATCTGGACGATTCGGTATCGGATCAATGTTGGGAGTGGCTACCCACTGACGTCGCCGGGGGGGGGGGGGGGGGGGGGGCAAGACGAAACAACGGCCGAGGGGAAAATTTTGCCCAGATTGATTATTTGCTGTTCAACGACATATTCGACAACTATGTCATATGACGTCGGAGAGTGTTTGGAGGAATGGGACAAGTAGGACGTGGACAGCCTTTCGTCTGGCTTCTCCATCTCGACCTGTCCGGCTAGGGTGGCCCTACCAGAAGCATACGCTTCAGCCGGCCTAGCTCTCGGGATCAACAAAGCAAGCAAACCTGCCCACCACGATAAGGCAGCAGTCCCAGGGCAAGAAATGTCCCAGGGTTACTCTGCTGATCGTAAAGATTGATGCACACAGTTTGCTAATGGCTAGAACTTTATCTTATGGAAATGTGTATTAACGATAAAACTTAGTAGTTAACTTCAACTTTAGCTTAGGCGCTAACTTAGTGGCTAACTTTAAGCCTTTTCATGATTGCTACTTTTAACCAATCACAATTCGAATATAATTTGTTCATTAGTTTGTCCGATGACGAAGTTTTGTCATATAAATTAGGCCTCCACACAGATTCGTTTACTAGTTTTTCGTAAAGATTGATGTAATTCTTTGGCATCCATTTTTTATATTTTTCTGTCAATCACATTCGGTCCTCGGATATGATTTTGTTTTGTCTTCGGAACACGGCGCTTTCTTATGGTTAATTCTTACGATTAAGTTTATTGCCTACGAATAAGTTTGGAGTTTGCAAACTTTTGATAATTGAAGTCAGCTGTTAAGGTAAAGTTGGAATCATGAACAATCGTGTTACCTTCCATAAGCCAAACCTTACATTAAGTTGTAAGTTAGCGGCTATGTTTGATCGTGAATGAGAAATTTACGAAATTTCAGAAAGTGGCAAAAGCTAACGACTAGCCCTATGTCTTATCTGGTTTCTAGTCCATCCAATCAGAAACTAGATGTCTTTGCGAGGACCAATCAGATGAAAGCTGTTGTCGCTGTATTCATTCATCGGGTACGGTCCGAAACCTGCTGAGAATGCTTTGCCCCTAGCATTCTCCAGCACGTTAAAGCATCTATAAGCACGATATACTTACGGAACACTTCAAGCATAGGCATGGCTGTTTAGGCCAATCAGGCGCAAGGTCGTTTTGCCACGCCCACTACATTAGCTGTCAAACAGTTTAGTAAAATTAAAAAGGTTGATAGAGGCGTAAGTCAAATTAATTAAATATACTAGGCTCTGATACATGTGCAAACATATGATTTTGGCGCAATCTTTCACTTAGGTTAAGCCCAAGGTTAGGTCTGTCTATAAGGCATTTTTAAAATGCCGCCAAAAACCACCTTATGCTGGAGAATGCAGATGCTCAACTGAAAACCTCGGGCATATTGAGCGTGCTGAATATGCTCACGAATAAGGTTTCGGAACGCTGGGTAAAGCACATTCAATATGTTTCGGAACGTACCCATCGTTAATGTAGTTAACCAGTGTAGGCGGCCAGTTCTGATTGGTTCACGTGACCTACAGGTCCGGAACAACGTGTTGCCGTGTTGGTATGGAAGCGGGTTAATGTGAACCGAGGCTGTTATGCCGAGCCCCCTCCCCACCCCCCCCCCCCCACCATGGCTATGCAGGCGGAAGCGTATGCTTCTGGTAGGCCATCCTAGCCGGACAGGTCGAGTTAGAGTTATAGAACCCAGACGATAGGCAGTCCACGTCTTCGCCTTTCCCTTTTCCTCCTTTTACGTCTTACTTGTCCCATTCCTCCATACACCTCCCCACGTCATAAGGTCATACATGTCGAGTTACCGAGTACATCGTTAAACAACAAATCTCCATGTATTAATTAGCATTTATTTTTATTTCCCCCTAATTAAAGGTGACTGGATTTAGAGAAATCACAAAACAGCAAATCCATTAGATACTTGATTACATAAATACTTATAGAAAGAAAGAGAGAAACTATTTACCGAGCGAGAAGGAAGTTCTCTCATTCCCTTGATTGAAACGAAGAAGTTGAGCTCTCTGACCCCCGACGAACTTGTAGCTTCGTATTCAATGAGGAGGACTTGTTTATCTCTTTCCCTACAAGATCTTTGCCTTGCTAAAACTTTCAGAACCATCAACTAATGCTGCAGCTAATCAGTCTTTGCTTTCAATAAGTTGGTTAAATATTCACCTAACGTCTACGCATGCCTGACAAGTATCTTCCTGTACCCTGTATTTGTTATAACACATACAGATGGTAACATTGAAGGAGGTCTAACAACATAAGTGGCATCACTGTATTTGTTATAACACAAACTGATGGTAACATTGAAGGAGGTCTTACAACATAAGTGACATCACTGTATTTGTTATAACACATACAGATGGTAACATTGAAGGAGGTCTTACAACATAAGTGCCATCATAACAAATACAATTGGTAACATTGAACGAGGTCTTACAACATAAGTGACATCACTGTATTTGTTATAACACATACAGATGGTAACATTGATGGAGGTCTTACAACATAAGTGGCATCACTGTATTTGTTATAGCACATACAGATGGTAACATTGAAGGACCTGAGGTCAGTATGAGACCCGCTACATTCGGGCTATTGTAGATATGAGTTTACCAACACGTGTTGTATTTATATCTCTGGTGAGTTTTGTTTGGAAAGTTTCCCCAACTGGGAGCCGGAACCAACAGATATTATGAGCGATGGTGCAAACGCCGAGTTTATTCAACCACCGTTGTTTTCCAACTGTCGAGGGTTTGGTTTTTGGCGCCACTTCTTCTCACTCGCAGCGCTAATGTAGCCATAACAACGACGCGCCCTCTAAATGTTGCGTTTGTATTTATAGTCTACCCACTCAGTTACAAGAACAGATTTTCAGTGGGGGACATTGACACAATGTGTTGCTATGACGGTTCCAAAGTCACCGTTTTTATGTGTGGATATTGTTAGTTGATGCAAGGTCTGCTTTATCTGCGCCTAGCGGAGGCTCGTCGAACTCCCTAGTAGGGTCGTCGCAGCAACAATGTTAAAAATCACATGTTAGTCAAATGGGAGAAACGTCAAATAAGCTATTCCTATTAAGGTATTTGGAAACGTGAAGGAAAACAAAATATGAAGTGATCTGTCAAAATAACTTATGGCCAAAAAGACATTTTAAGAGTTTTGATCATTGTATTTTATTAAAATGTCTCATTTACTTGTTTTAAGCATTATTTTACTTGATCTACACCGTAAATTTAATTATGAAAGCTGTTTGTGTAGTGGAACACAATACAGGGTTGTCACGGGTCCCTTGCAACGACTTGACGGGAGTTCGACGAGCCTCCGCTAGGCGCTGTTTGTGTAGTGGGACACAATATAGGGTAGTCACGGATCCCTTGCAACGACTTGACGGGAGTTCGACGAGCCTCCGCTAGGCGCTGTTTGTGTAGTGGGACACAATATAGGGTAGTCTCGGGTCCCTTGCAACGACTTGACGGGAGTTCGACGAGCCTCCGCTAGGCGCTGTTTGTGTAGTGGGACACAATATAGGGGTAGTCTCGGGTCCCTTGCAACGACTTGACGGGAGTTCGACGAGCCTCCGCTAGGCGCTGTTTGTGTAGTGGGACACAATATAGGGGTAGTCACGGGTCCCTTGCAACGACTTGACGGGAGTTCGACGAGCCTCCGCTAGGCGCTGTTTGTGTAGTGGGACACAATATAGGGTAGTCTCGGGTCCCTTGCAACGACTTGACGGGAGTTCGACGAGCCTCCGCTAGGCGCTGTTTGTGTAGTGGGACACAATATAGGGTAGTCTCGGGTCCCTTGCAACGACTTGACGGGAGTTCGACGAGCCTCCGCTAGGCGCTGTTTGTGTAGTTGGACACAATATAGGGTAGTCACGGATCCCTTGCAACGACTTGACGGGAGTTCGACGAGCCTCCGCTAGGCGGAGATCAGTAGGCCTTGACATTGATGCAAGGACAGGTTGGCTAACACTAATTATAAAACCATGGAGTTGTACCGTAGGTTCTATTATAGAGCCATGATAAAACGTCGCCTCTCATTGGCTGGGGTAAGAATGTTAGTAGTAGTAGTAGTAGTCTTTTATTATAGCACATTAGCTAATAGTATTTACAATACAATACAAATACAATGTAATTCATACAGATATTAGGTATAAGAGCAAACGTTGCTATGGTTTCCTAACCTTAAATCTTAGGAAGTTGTGTAATGCTTTTTTCACTACCTGGACGTCGACGAGCGACGAGCGCCGGAAGTAGATGATCCGACGAAGTTGGAACCAACCAACTTCTGCGCTTGCAAGCGCCGCTTCGCCCTGATTGGTCGGATCATCCACTTCCGGCGCTCAGCGCTCGTCGACGTCCAGGTAGTGAAACAAGCATAAGCGTCATAATGCTTTTGGCTTGATTTAGTGTAAACTGACCTAGGAGGAACCTGTTGACAAGGGAGTGTACAAGGGATAATCAAGCTGGCCGGCTGTGGCAACGTACACAACATTGGAAGAATATTGCCCGATAATTCTTGGTACAACAGCCCAGCAGTGAATGTGGCAAATAAGAAGCTAATTTCACTAACAATCCTTTCTTATAAAACCAAACCGAGACTCGGAAGCTTAGTTCCTTGAAGCACCCCCCCCCCCCCCCCGCACATTGTGAAGCTAAGCCATGGTCGCCTTTGATGTCTCATCTGGATACCACTGCGGGGTCTAATGGCCCAATACTTGAACATGGCCGACTACGCGAGCGAAGAGAGTCTCACTTCTTATTTAAGGCACTCGTCTTTGTTTGTCTCAAGGATAGCCGTCGAACGGCCACAAGGATCCAGCCAGGATACTACAGACTGTCCGATGACCACTTGGTGACCACAAGGATCCAGCCAGGATACAGTAGACTGTCCGATGACCACTTGGTGGCCACAAGGATCCAGCCAGGATACTACAGACTGTCCGATGACCACTTGGTGACCACAAGGATCCAGCCAGGATACAGTAGACTGTCCGGTGACCACTTGGTGACCACAAGGTTCCAGCCAGGATACTTAAGACTGTCCGATGACCACTTGGTGACCACAAGCATCCAGCCAGGATACTAAAGACTGTCCGATGACCACTTGGTGACCACAAGGATCCAGCCAGGATACTACAGACTGTCCGATGACCACTTGGTGACCACAAGGTTCCAGCCAGGATACTAAAGACTGTCCGATGACCACTTGGTGACCACAAGGTTTCAGCCAGGATACTAAAGACTGTCCGATGACCACTTGGTGACCACAAGGTTCCAGCCAGGATACTTAAGACTGTCCGATGACCACTTGGTGACCACAAGCATCCAGCCAGGATACTAAAGACTGTCCGATGACCACTTGGTGACCACAAGGATCCAGCCAGGATACTACAGACTGTCCGATGACCACTTGGTGACCACAAGGTTCCAGCCAGGATACTAAAGACTGTCCGATGACCACTTGGTGACCACAAGGTTTCAGCCAGGATACTAAAGACTGTCCGATGACCACTTGGTGACCACAAGGTTCCAGCCAGGATACTAAAGACTGTCCGATGACCACTTGGTGACCACAAGGATCCAGCCAGGATACTAAAGACTGTCCGATGACCACTTGGTGACCACAAGGTTCCAGCCAGGATACTAAAGACTGTCCGATGACCACTTGGTGACCACAAGGATCCAGCCAGGATACTAAAGACTGTCCGATGACCACTTGGTGACCACAAGGATCCAGCCAGGATACAAAAGACTGTCCGATGACCACTTGGTGACCACAAGGTTCCAGCCAGGATACTAAAGACTGTCCGATGACCATCTGGTGACCACAAGGTTCCAGCCAGGATACTAAAGACTGTCCGTAACCACTTGGTGACCACAAGGTTCCAGCCAGGATACTAAAGACTGTCCGATGACCACTTAGTGACCACAAGGATCCAGCCAGGATCCTAAAGACTGTCCGATGACCACTTGGTGACCACAAGGATCCAGCCAGGATACTAAAGACTGTCCGATGACCACTTGGTGACCACAAGGATCCAGCCAGGATACTAAAGACTGTCCGATGACCACTTGGTGACCACAAGGATCCAGCCAGGATACTAAAGACTGTCCGATGACCACTTGGTGACCACAAGGATCCAGCCAGGATACTAAAGACTGTCCGATGACCACTTGGTGACCACAAGGTTCCAGCCAGGATACTAAAGACTGTCCGATGACCACTTGGTGACCACAAGGTTCCAGCCAGGATACTAAAGACTGTCCGATGACCACTTGGTGACCACAAGGTTCCAGCCAGGATACTAAAGACTGTCCGATGACCACTTGGTGACCACAAGGTTCCAGCCAGGATACTAAAGACTGTCCGATGACCACTTGGTGACCACAAGGTTCCAGCCAGGACACTAAAGACTGTCCGATGACCACTTGGTGACCACAAGGATCCAGCCAGGATACTAAAGACTGTCCGATGACCACTTGGTGACCACAAGGATCCCGCCAGGATACTAAAGACTGTCCGATGACCACTTGGTGACCACAAGGTTCCAGCCAGGATACTAAAGACTGTCCGATGACCACTTGGTGACCACAAGGATCCAGCCAGGATACTAAAGACTGTCCGATGACCACTTGGTGACCACAAGGATCCAGCCAGGATACTAAAGACTGTCCGATGACCACTTGGTGACCACAAGGTTCCAGCCAGGATACTAAAGACTGTCCGATGACCACTTGGTGACCACAAGGATCCAGCCAAGCCAGGATACTAAAGACTGTCCGATGACCACTTGGTGACCACAAGGATCCAGCCAGGATACAGTAGACTGTCCGATGACCACTTGATGACCACAAGGATCCAGCCAGGATACAAAAGACTGTCCGATGACCACTTGGTGACCACAAGGTTCCAGCCAGGATACTAAAGACTGTTCGATGACCACTTGGTGACCACAAGGTTCCAGCCAGGATACTAAAGACTGTCCGATGACCACTTGGTGACCACAAGGATCCAGCCAGGATACAAAAGACTGTCCGATGACCACTTGGTGACCACAAGGTTCCAGCCAGGATACTAAAGACTGTCCGATGACCACTTGGTGACCACAAGGTTCCAGCCAGGATACTAAAGACTGTCCGATGACCACTTGGTGACCACAAGGATCCAGCCAGGATACTAAAGACTGTGCGATGACCACTTGGTGACCACAAGGTTCCAGCCAGGATACTAAAGACTGTCCGATGACCACTTGGTGACCACAAGGATCCAGCCAGGATACTAAAGACTGTCCGATGACCACTTGGTGACCACAAGGATCCAGCCAGGATACTACAGACTGTCCGATGACCACTTGGTGACCACAAGGATCCAGCCAGGATACTGAAGACTGTCCGATGACCACTTGGTGACCCCAAGGATCCAGCCAGGATACTTAAGACGGTCCGATGACCACTTGGTGACCACAAGGATCCAGCCAGGATACTAAAGACTGTCCGATGACCACTTGGTGACCACAAGGATCCAGCCAGGATACTACAGACTGTCCGGTGCCCACTTGGTGACCACAAGGATCCAGCCAGGATACTAAAGACTGTCCGATGACCACTTGGTGACCACAAGGTTCCAGCCAGGATACTAAAGACTGTTCGATGACCACTTGGTGACCACAAGGTTCCAGCCAGGATACTAAAGACTGTCCGATGACCACTTGGTGACCACAAGGATCCAGCCAGGATACTAAAGACTGTCCGATGACCACTTGGTGACCACAAGGTTCCAGCCAGGATACTAAAGACTGTCCGATGACCACTTGGTGACCACAAGGTTCCAGCCAGGATACTAAAGACTGTTCGATGACCACTTGGTGACCACAAGGTTCCAGCCAGGATACTAAAGACTGTCCGATGACCACTTGGTGACCACAAGGATCCAGCCAGGATACTACAGACTGTCCGGTGCCCACTTGGTGACCACAAGGTTCCAGCCAGGATACTAAAGACTGTTCGATGACCACTTGGTGACCACAAGGATCCAGCCAGGATACTAAAGACTGTTCGATGACCACTTGGTGACCACAAGGTTCCAGCCAGGATACAAAAGACTGTCCGATGACCACTTGGTGACCACAAGGTTCCAGCCAGGATACTAAAGACTGTTCGATGACCACTTGGTGACCACAAGGTTCCAGCCAGGATACTAAAGACTGTCCGATGACTACTTGGTGACCACAAGGATCCAGCCAGGATACTAAAGACTGTCCGATGACCACTTGGTGACCACAAGGTTCCAGCCAGGATACTAAAGACTGTCCGATGACCACTTGGTGACCACAAGGTTCCAGCCAGGATACTAAAGACTGTCCGATGACCACTTGGTGACCACAAGGATCCAGCCAGGATACTGAAGACTGTCCGATGACCACTTGATGACCACAAGGATCCAGCCAGGATACAAAAGACTGTCCGATGACCACTTGGTGACCACAAGGTTCCAGCCAGGATACTAAAGACTGTTCGATGACCACTTGGTGACCACAAGGTTCCAGCCAGGATACTAAAGACTGTCCGATGACCACTTGGTGACCACAAGGATCCAGCCAGGATACTAAAGACTGTCCGATGACCACTTGGTGACCACAAGGTTCCAGCCAGGATACTAAAGACTGTCCGATGACCACTTGGTGACCACAAGGTTCCAGCCAGGATACTAAAGACTGTCCGATGACCACTTGGTGACCACAAGGATCCAGCCAGGATACTAAAGACTGTGCGATGACCACTTGGTGACCACAAGGTTCCAGCCAGGATACTAAAGACTGTCCGATGACCACTTGGTGACCACAAGGATCCAGCCAGGATACTAAAGACTGTCCGATGACCACTTGGTGACCACAAGGATCCAGCCAGGATACTACAGACTGTCCGATGACCACTTGGTGACCACAAGGATCCAGCCAGGATACTGAAGACTGTCCGATGACCACTTGGTGACCCCAAGGATCCAGCCAGGATACTTAAGACTGTCCGATGACCACTTGGTGACCACAAGGATCCAGCCAGGATACTAAAGACTGTCCGATGACCACTTGGTGACCACAAGGATCCAGCCAGGATACTACAGACTGTCCGGTGCCCACTTGGTGACCACAAGGATCCAGCCAGGATACTAAAGACGTCCGATGACCACTTGGTGACCACAAGGTTCCAGCCAGGATACTTAAGACTGTTCGATGACCACTTGGTGACCACAAGGTTCCAGCCAGGATACTAAAGACTGTCCGATGACCACTTGGTGACCACAAAGTTCCAGCCAGGATACTAAAGACTGTTCGATGACCACTTGGTGACCACAAGGTTCCAGCCAGGATACTAAAGACTGTCCGATGACCACTTGGTGACCACAAGGATCCAGCCAGGATACTACAGACTGTCCGGTGCCCACTTGGTGACCACAAGGTTCCAGCCAGGATACTAAAGACTGTTCGATGACCACTTGGTGACCACAAGGATCCAGCCAGGATACTAAAGACTGTTCGATGACCACTTGGTGACCACAAGGTTCCAGCCAGGATACAAAAGACTGTCCGATGACCACTTGGTGACCACAAGGTTCCAGCCAGGATACTAAAGACTGTTCGATGACCACTTGGTGACCACAAGGTTCCAGCCAGGATACTAAAGACTGTCCGATGACCACTTGGTGACCACAAGGATCCAGCCAGGATACTAAAGACTGTCCGATGACCACTTGGTGACCACAAGGTTCCAGCCAGGATACTAAAGACTGTCCGATGACCACTTGGTGACCACAAGGTTCCAGCCAGGATACTAAAGACTGTCCGATGACCACTTGGTGACCACAAGGATCCAGCCAGGATACTGAAGACTGTCCGATGACCACTTGATGACCACAAGGATCCAGCCAGGATACAAAAGACTGTCCGATGACCACTTGGTGACCACAAGGATCCAGCCAGGATACTAAAGACTGTCCGATGACCACTTGGTGACCACAAGGTTCCAGCCAGGATACTAAAGACTGTTCGATGACCACTTGGTGACCACAAGGTTCCAGCCAGGATACTAAAGACTGTCCGATGACCACTTGGTGACCACAAGGATCCAGCCAGGATACTAAAGACTGTCCGATGACCACTTGGTGACCACAAGGTTCCAGCCAGGATACTAAAGACTGTCCGATGACCACTTGGTGACCACAAGGTTCCAGCCAGGATACTAAAGACTGTCCGATGACCACTTGGTGACCACAAGGATCCAGCCAGGATACTACAGACTGTTTGGTGCCCACTTGGTGACCACAAGGATCCAGCCAGGATACTACAGACTGTCCGGTGCCCACATGGTGACCACAAGGTTCCAGCCAGGATACTAAAGACTGTTCGATGACCACTTGGTGACCACAAGGTTCCAGCCAGGATACTAAAGACTGTCCGATGACCTCTTGGTGACCACAAGGTTCCAGCCAGGATACTAAAGACTGTTCGATGACCACTTGGTGACCACAAGGTTCCAGCCATGACACTAAAGACTGTCCGATGACCACTTAATGACCACAAGGATCCAGCCAGGATACTAAAGACTGTCCGATGACCACTTGGTGACCACAAGGTTCCAGCCAGGATACTAAAGACTGTCCGATGACCACTTGGTGACCACAAGGTTCCAGCCAGGATACTAAAGTCTGTCCGATGACCACTTGGTGACCACAAGGATCCAGCCAGGATACTACAGACTGTCCGGTGCCCACTTGGTGACCACAAGGATCCAGCCAGGATACTACAGACTGTCCGGTGCCCACTTGGTGACCACAAGGATCCAGCCAGGATACTACAGACTGTCCGATGCCCACTTGGTGACCACAAGGATCCAGCCAGGATACTACAGACTGTCCGATGCCCACTTGGTGACCACAAGGATCCAGCCAGGATACTACAGACTGTCCGGTGCCCACTTGGTGACCACAAGGATCCAGCCAGGATACTAAAGACTGTCCGATGACCACTTAAGACCACAAGGATCCAGCCAGGTTACTAAAGACTGTCCGGTGCCCACTTGGTGACCACAAGGATCCAGCCAGGATACTAAAGACTGTCCGATGACCACTTGGTGACCACAAGGTACCAGCCAAGATACTAAAGACTGTCCGGTGCCCACTTGGTGACCACAAGGATCCAGCCAGGATACTAAAGACTGTCCGATGACCACTTGGTGACCACAAGGATCCAGCCAGGATACTACAGACTGTCCGATGACCACTTGGTGACCACAAGGATCCAGCCAGGATACTAAAGACTGTCCGATGACCACTTGGTGACCACAAGGTTCCAGCCAGGATACTAAAGACTGTCCGATGACCACTTGGTGACCACAAGGATCCAGCCAGGATACTAAAGACTGTCCGGTGCCCACTTGGTGACCACAAGGATCCAGCCAGGATACTAAAGACTGTCCGATGACCACTTGGTGACCACAAGGCTCCAGCCAGGATACTAAAGACTGTCCGATGACCACTTGGTGACCACAAGGTTCCAGCCAGGATACTACAGACTGTCCGATGACCACTTGGTGACCACAAGGATCCAGCCAGGATACTACAGACTGTCCGATGACCACTTGGTGACCATAAGGATCCAGCCAGGATACTAAAGACTGTCCGATGACCACTTGGTGACCACAAGGATCCAGCCAGGATACTAAAGACTGTCCGGTGCCCACTTGGTGACCACAAGGATCCAGCCAGGATACTAAAGACTGTCCGATGACCACTTGGTGACCACAAGGTTCCAGCCAGGATACTAAAGACTGTCCGGTGCCCACTTGGTGACCACAAGGATCCAGCCAGGATACTAAAGACTGTCCGATGACCACTTGGTGACCACAAGGATCCAGCCAGGATACTAAAGACTGTCCGATGACCACTTGGTGACCACAATGATCCAGCCAGGATACTAAAGACTGTCCGATGACCACTTGGTGACCACAAGGTTCCAGCCAGGATACTACAGACTGTCCGATGACCACTTGGTGACCACAAGGATCCAGCCAGGATACTAAAGACTGTCCGGTGCCCACTTGGTGACCACAAGGATCCAGCCAGGATACTAAAGACTGTCCGATGACCACTTGGTGACCACAAGGTTCCAGCCAGGATACTAAAGACTGTCCGATGACCACTTGGTGACCACAAGGTTCCAGCCAGGATACTAAAGACTGTCCGATGACCACTTGGTGACCACAAGGATCCAGCCAGGATACTACAGACTGTCCGGTGCCCACTTGGTGACCACAAGGATCCAGCCAGGATACTAAAGACTGTCCGATGACCACTTGGTGACCACAAGGATCCAGCCAGGATACTTAAGACTGTCCGATGACCACTTGGTGACCCCAAGGATCCAGCCAGGATACTACAGACTGTCCGGTGCCCACTTGGTGACCACAAGGATCCAGCCAGGATACTACAGACTGTCCGATGCCCACTTGGTGACCACAAGGATCCAGCCAGGATACTACAGACTGTCCGGTGCCCACTTGGTGACCACAAGGATCCAGCCAGGATACTAAAGACTGTCCGATGACCACTTGGTGACCACAAGGTTCCAGCCAGGATACTAAAGACTGTCCGATGACCACTTGGTGACCACAAGGATCCAGCCAGGATACTAAAGACTGTCCGATGACCACTTGGTGACCACAAGGATCCAGCCAGGATACTACAGACTGTCCGATGACCACTTGGTGACCACAAGGATCCAGCCAGTATACTTAAGACTGTCCGATGACCACTTGGTGACCTCAAGGATCCAGCCAGGATACTGAAGACTGTCCGATGACCACTTGGTGACCACAAGGATCGAGCCAGGATACTAAAGACTGTCCGATGACCACTTGGTGACCACAAGGATCCAGCCAGGATACTAAAGACTGTCCGATGACCACTTGGTGACCACTAGGATCCAGCCAGGATACTAAAGACTGTCCGATGACCACTTGGTGACCACAAGGATCGAGCCAGGATACAAAAGACTGTCCGATGACCACTTGATGACCACAAGGATCCAGCCAGGATACTAAAGACTGTCCGATGACCACTTGGTGACCACAAGGATCCAGCCAGGATACTTAAGACTGTTCGATGACCACTTGGTGACCACAAGGATCCAGCCAGGATACTAAAGACTGTCCGATGACCACTTGGTGACCACAAGGATCCAGCCAGGATACTACAGACTGTCCGGTGCCCACTTGGTGACCACAAGGATCCAGCCAGGATACTAAAGACTGTCCGATGACCACTTGGTGACCACAAGGATCCAGCCAGGATACTAAAGACTGTCCGATGACCACTTGGTGACCACAAGGATCCAGCCAGGATACTAAAGACTGTCCGATGACCACTTGGTGACCACAAGGATCCAGCCAGGATACTAAAGACTGTCCGATGACCACTTGGTGACCACAAGGATCCAGCCAGGATACTACAGACGATTCGATACATAATAAGTACAAAAGTTTTTCGCCAATTGAAGTTGATAAAACAAAACACGCGTTGCTCATTATATCCTCTATGCGCGAATTGTTATAACAAGTTAACTACTGGGTCTATAATTTTAAAATAACCTTTATATTGACCACTGGTATGTGAACTAAATACGCTTTCCTATAGGTTATACCTGAAAATTGAAAGGGCAGTATACAGAGTCAAGTGTCAAGTCAAGTGAAGTATAGGGTTGTTGCTATGGAATTGTTTTATTACATGCTATCTCCCATAAGAAGAACAAACTCCATAGCAACCATAAGCAAATCACATACTTAACTCGACTGTGCACTCCGCCCTAAGTGTTGTTATTAAAATGATTATCTACAATATTAGCCGAAGAATTGTTTAAATAACATAAAAAAGAATGGATAACGGAATGTTATTAGTTTTAAGAAAATCTACGAAGAAGTTGTGATATATTTGCAGTATTTTACTCTGTGTATGTTATCATTCAACCACACAAGAAAACTACATCCCCAAACAAACATCTCCCGCCTCATCGCCGCGTCACTCGTTACACCCCCCCCCCCCCCCCCCGCAATTAAAGCCCCCCGCATATCACAAGTAGGCCTCGCCTAGAGCGCCATAATTAGTGACTCCCATTGAATCGCAGCAGCATAATATCGTCTCTGTTGCTCTCTTTCTCTGTCTGCTCTCTGCTCTCTCGCTCTCTCGTACCCCGTGTACGTACAATGCATTGCACATGTATCGCAACCACTCGCTACATCATTATACCACCCTTGAACACGCCCGAAGCTGACAGGGGTCCACAAATACTATTCATTGTATTAATTTATTTCAGGCGAGCAAGGTTTTCGGTTTGTAATCCAGAAAAGAAAGACAAAACACAATATTTTGTTAAAAATATTAAATCCCCAGGGCTGCTGCCTTATCGTGGTGGGCAGGATTGCGCGCTTTGCTGATACCGAGAGCTATGCTGGCGGAAGCGTATGCTTCTGGTAATGCCACCCTAGGCAGACAGGTCGAGGAGGAGAAGCCAGACGGAAGGCAGTCCACGTCCTTCCCTTTCCACTTTACGTCCTACTTGTTCCTTTTCTCAAATAGCTCCCCGACGTCATATGGTCATCGTAGCCAAGTACGTCGTTAAACAATAACAAAACAAATAAAAAGTGGACCTGGGGTAGAATTCAACCCAAATTATGATGTATACCTCTGCCGATCGCATGAGGCGAGGAAATGAGGTCCGCCGGGCACCCCCCCCCCTTTCTCTTACCTCCCCTCCTCCCTCCCACTTGTCCCTTCCAACCACCCCAGCTGGGTATCACCTAAACAACTGTCTAGTTGTCAGAAAACACCGAATAAAAAATCAAATCAATTAATTTTTATTATATTTCTATTATTAAAAGCTTTTTAGGCGAAGCAAGACCACCAGGACCACCAGGACCATCCTGTAGAATAGAGTGTACTTTCTTATCAATATGTCATCCTGTAGAATAGAGTGTACTTTCTTATCAATATGTTATCCTGTAGAATAGAGTGTACTTTCTTATCAATATGTCACCCTGTATAATAGAGTGTACTTTCTTATCAATATGTCATCCTGTAGAATAGAGTGTACTTTCTTATCAATATGTCATCCTGTAGAATAGAGTGTACTTTCTTATCAATATGTCATCCTGTATAATAGAGTGTACTTTCTTATCAATATGTCATCCTGTAGAATAGAGTGTACTTTCTTATCAATATGTCATCCTGTAGAATAGAGTGTACTTTCTTATCAATATGTCATCCTGTAGAATAGAGTGTACTTTCTTATCAATATGTCATCCTGTAGAATAGAGTGTACTTTCTTATCAATATGTCATCCTGTAGAATAGAGTGTACTTTCTTATCAATATGTCATCCTGTAGAATAGAGTGTACTTTCTTATCAATATGTCATCCTGTAGAATAGAGTGTACTTTCTTATCAATATGTCATCCTGTAGAATAGAGTGTACTTTCTTATCAATATGTCATCCTGTAGAATAGAGTGTACTTTCTTATCAATATGTCATCCTGTAGAATAGAGTGTACTTTCTTATCAATATGTCATCCTGTAGAATAGAGTGTACTTTCTTATCAATATGTCATCCTGTAGAATAGAGTGTACTTTCTTATCAATATGTCATCCTGTAGAATAGAATGTACTTTCTTATCAATATGTCATCCTGTATAATAGAGTGTACTTTCTTATCAATATGTCACCCTGTATAATAGAGTGTACTTTCTTATCAATATGTCATCCTGTATAATAGAGTGTACTTTCTTATCAATATGTCATCCTGTAGAATAGAGTGTACTTTCTTATCAATATGTCATCCTGTAGAATAGAGTGTACTTTCTTATCAATATGTTATCCTGTAGAATAGAGTGTACTTTCTTATCAATATGTCATCCTGTATAATAGAGTGTACTTTCTTATCAATGTTTTCAGATGTTCAATAAGGCGTGAAAGGTGTCCAGCAACATAACATTACACTAGTTTACCAAGAACATTTGAATAACGAAAAACACATTGATTGGAACAAAGTAACAACCAAACAAAAATGCAAAAAATTGCAAATAAAGGCCAAGAAGATCAACCATTAAAAACTAAAAAAGGCCACCAAACAAAAAACGCAAATTTCAAAAGAAGCTTAACATTTGAAGGGCTGGTATCTAAAATTGTGGCCAAGCCAATTATTTGTTTCCAATATATAAATGTAGTAATTAATTAAATGAACAAATATATAAATGGTTACATTACTTAATAATTGATAAATAAATATATTAACAATTACAAAATTAAATTGACTTATTGAAACATTTCGAGGTAGGAAAACAAAATAAACACACCATTTATAATTAAAAGTTTGGCCGATGAATTTGTAATTTGGCTTTGGGTCATATATTATTAGTATAACGTACTATAAAGCAATAACGGTAATAACTCATCAAGCTAATGAACTTTAAAATCAATTTAATATGTAATTCGAGAAACATTTCAGGACTTGAAAAATAAAACTGAGAATGCAAATTTATCGGCCAAGCTTTTAATTATAAATGAAGTGTGTTAATTTTGTTTTTCCTACCTCGAAATGTTTCAATAAGTTAATTTAATTTTGAAATTGTTGTTAGTAGATTTATATTATATCAAATTATTACGAAGTGATGTAACCATTTATATATTTGTTTATTTCATTAATTACTACATTTATATATTGGAAACAACTAATTGGCTTGGCCACAACTTTAGATACCTCTTTAAATGTTGAGCCTCTTTTGAAATAGGCGTTTTTTGTACGTGTGCCCTCTTTGGTTTTAACGGTTGATCTTCTACGTTTTGGGCATGGCGTTTTTTTTTCATTTTTTTTTCATTTTTGTTTGATATATCAATTCTTTTTGTTTAAAAAAAGACCTAATCTTGGCATTTATCCGTCAAACAACTCAATGTCAATATCCAACGTGGGTTATTACCAGCAGGCCTATGAACTTTACACCATCGTTACACTAGGCAACCCGCAACTGACGTCACATCCGGACTACAATAATTGAACAAATGAATTGAACTGATGGACAAACTATCAGCTGTCAAAATAATAAAATTGCAACCATACAAATAAAAACAAGTGTAGCAATAGTAACTGCTCGCCATTTAAAACTTTTAATGATGGACAACGACTAAGTGAAAGTTTTGTATGTGTATTTGTTTGTTTTTTGTTTTGTTTTTCAAAGTCAGAAGAAGTTATTTTTTGACAGCTTGTTGATGGCCATCGATTCAATTCATTTGTTTCATTGTTGTCTCTTGGTTTTGCTATGCACTGCCTTGTTGTGTTGGCTTTATCATTTTGTCAAGGTCAACTTGATCTCCGCCTAGCGGAGGCTCGTCGAGCTCCCAACTTGCGAGTTCGGCGAGCCTCCGCTAGTCGGAGATCAAGCCGACCATGTCACTTTGTTGGTGACTCTCTATCCCGTTATTTGTTGCATGGCCACTGTCCAAGATGGAATTCTGAAAATTTACTCAGTTTTCTACATCGATGGCAAAAACGTTGTGACATAAAATTATGTTTTTCCGTCGGCCACTTTTAATAATAACTAATTCTTTGCGAGTATTTATTTTTGTTCAGGTTGGCATTCTGTCCAATTAAAATTTTGTTTGTAAAAGGGGATGCCCCGGGAGGTGAACAAAATTGGTGCAAAATTTAGTGTTAACATCTTTATTCGTTTGGGGCCCACAGACCGACAAGGAATTAGCTAGCCAGTAGTAGTAGAAGTAAACTGAAGAATTAACCCACCATACGCAACATCCGATCAGGATGAAATTCATAACGGGTAGTGTCGTGATAAAAGCCCACCGATTAAAGAAAATATGAGATTTTCATCTATTATGGTTTTGCGTCGGCAACATCGTGTTACGTGCAGTAAGAGTGCGTAGTGGAAGCTCGCCCATGGCTTGGCCCGGCGCGCTACCACGCCCCTAGATGCAGTAAGAGTGCGTAGTGGAAGCTCGCACATGGCTTGGCCCGGCGCGCTACCACGCCCCTAGATGCAGTAAGAGTGCGTAGTGGAAGCTCGCCCATGGCTTGGCCCGGCGCGCTACCACGCCCCTAGATGCAGTAAGAGTGCGTAGTGGAAGCTCGCCCATGGCTTGGCCCGGCGCGCTACCACGCCCTTAGATGCAGGAAGAGTGCGTAGTGGAAGCTCGCACATGGCTTGGCCCGGCGCGCTACCACGCCCCTAGATGCAGTAAGAGTGCGTAGTGGAAGCTCGCCCATGGCTTGGCCCGGCGCGCTACCACGCCCCTAGATGCAGTAAGAGTGCGTAGTGGAAGCTCGCCCATGGCTTGGCCCGGCGCGCTACCACGCCCTTAGATGCAGGAAGAGTGCGTAGTGGAAGCTCGCACATGGCTTGGCCCGGCGCGCTACCACGCCCCTAGATGCAGTAAGAGTGCGTAGTGGAAGCTCGCACATGGCTTGGCCCGGCGCGCTACCACGCCCCTAGATGCAGTAAGAGTGCGTAGTGGAAGCTCGCCCATGGCTTGGCCCGGCGCGCTACCACGCCCCTAGATGCAGTAAGAGTGCGTAGTGGAAGCTGGCACATGGCTTGGCCCGGCGCGCTACCACGCCCCTAGATGCAGTAAGAGTGCGTAGTGGAAGCTCGCACATGGCTTGGCCCGGCGCGCTACCACGCCCCTAGATGCAGTAAGAGTGCGTAGTGGAAGCTCGCACATGGCTTGGCCCGGCGCGCTACCACGCCCCTAGATGCAGTAAGAGTGCGTAGTGGAAGCTCGCACATGGCTTGGCCCGGCGCGCTACCACGCCCCTAGATGCAGTAAGAGTGCGTAGTGGAAGCTCGCACATGGCTTGGCCCGGCGCGCTACCACGCCCCTAGATGCAGTAAGAGTGCGTAGTGGAAGCTGGCACATGGCTTGGCCCGGCGCGCTACCACGCCCCTAGATGCAGTAAGAGTGCGTAGTGGAAGCTCGCACATGGCTTGGCCCGGCGCGCTACCACGCCCCTAGATGCAGTAAGAGTGCGTAGTGGAAGCTGGCACATGGCTTGGCCCGGCGCGCTACCACGCCCCTAGATGCAGTAAGAGTCGCGTAGTGGTAGCTCGCACATGGCTTGGCCCGGCGCGCTACCACGCCCCTAGATGCAGTAAGAGTGCGTAGTGGTAGCTCGCACATAGCTTGGCCCGGCGCGCTACCACGCCCCTAGATGCAGTAAGAGTGCGTAGTGGAAGCTCGCCCATGGCTTGGCCCGGCGCGCTACCACGCCCCTAGATGCAGTAAGAGTGCGTAGTGGAAGCTGGCACATGGCTTGGCCCGGCGCGCTACCACGCCCCTAGATGCAGTAAGAGTGCGTAGTGGAAGCTCGCCCATGGCTTGGCCCGGCGCGCTACCACGCCCCTAGATGCAGTAAGAGTGCGTAGTGGAAGCTCGCCCATGGCTTGGCCCGGCGCGCTACCACGCCCCTAGATGCAGTAAGAGTCGCGAAGTAAAAGCTCGCCCACAGCTTGGCCCGGCGCGCTACCACGCCCCTAGATGCAGTAAGAGTGCGTAGTGGAAGCTCGCACATGGCTTGGCCCGGCGCGCTACCACGCCCTTAGATGCAGTAAGAGTGCGTAGTGGAAGCTCGCACATGGCTTGGCCCGGCGCGCTACCACGCCCTTAGATGCAGTAAGAGTGCGTAGTGGAAGCTCGCACATGGCTTGGCCCGGCGCGCTACCACGCCCCTAGATGCAGTTAGAGTGCGTAGTGGAAGCTCGCACATGGCTTGGCCCGGCGCGCTACCACGCCCCTAGATGCAGTAAGAGTGCGTAGTGGAAGCTCGCACATGGCTTGGCCCGGCGCGCTACCACGCCCCTAGATGCAGTAAGAGTGCGTAGTGGAAGCTCGCACATGGCTTGGCCCGGCGCGCTACCACGCCCCTAGATGCAGTAAGAGTGCGTAGTGGAAGCTCGCCCATGGCTTGGCCCGGCGCGCTACCACGCCCCTAGATGCAGTAAGAGTGCGTAGTGGAAGCTCGCCCATGGCTTGGCCCGGCGCGCTACCACGCCCCTAGATGCAGTAAGAGTCGCGAAGTAAAAGCTCGCCCACAGCTTGGCCCGGCGCGCTACCACGCCCCTAGATGCAGTAAGAGTGCGTAGTGGAAGCTCGCACATGGCTTGGCCCGGCGCGCTACCACGCCCTTAGATGCAGTAAGAGTGCGTAGTGGAAGCTCGCACATGGCTTGGCCCGGCGCGCTACCACGCCCTTAGATGCAGTAAGAGTGCGTAGTGGAAGCTCGCACATGGCTTGGCCCGGCGCGCTACCACGCCCCTAGATGCAGTTAGAGTGCGTAGTGGAAGCTCGCACATGGCTTGGCCCGGCGCGCTACCACGCCCCTAGATGCAGTAAGAGTGCGTAGTGGAAGCTCGCACATGGCTTGGCCCGGCGCGCTACCACGCCCCTAGATGCAGTAAGAGTGCGTAGTGGAAGCTCGCACATGGCTTGGCCCGGCGCGCTACCACGCCCCTAGATGCAGTAAGAGTGCGTAGTGGAAGCTCGCCCATGGCTTGGCCCGGCGCGCTACCACGCCCTTAGATGCAGTAAGAGTCGCGTAGTGGAAGCTCGCCCATGGCTTGGCCCGGCGCGCTACCACGCCCCTAGATGCAGTAAGAGTCGCGTAGTGGAAGCTCGCACATGGCTTGGCCCGGCGCGCTACCACGCCCCTAGATGCAGTAAGAGTGCGTAGTGGAAGCTCGCCCATGGCTTGGCCCGGCGCGCTACCACGCCCCTAGATGCAGTAAGAGTGCGTGGTGGAAGCTCGCACATGGCTTGGCCCGGCGCGCTACCACGCCCCTAGATGCAGTAAGAGTGCGTGGTGGAAGCTCGCACATGGCTTGGCCCGGCGCGCTACCACGCCCCTAGATGCAGTAAGAGTGCGTGGTGGAAGCTCGCACATGGCTTGGCCCGGCGCGCTACCACGCCCGTAGATGCAGTAAGAGTCGCGTAGTGGTAGCTCGCACATGGCTTGGCCCGGCGGGCTACCACGCCCCTAGATGCAGTAAGAGTGCGTGGTGGAAGCTCGCCCATGGCTTGGCCCGGCGCGCTACCACGCCCCTAGATGCAGTAAGAGTGCGTGGTGGAAGCTCGCCCATGGCTTGGCCCGGCGCGCTACCACGCCCCTAGATGCAGTAAGAGTCGCGAAGTAAAAGCTCGCCCACAGCTTGGCCCGGCGCGCTACCACGCCCTTAGATGCAGTAAGAGTGCGTAGTGGAAGCTCGCCCATGGCTTGGCCCGGCGCGGTACCACGCCCCTAGATGCAGTAAGAGTCGCGAAGTAAAAGCTCGCCCACAGCTTGGCCCGGCGCGCTACCACGCCCTTAGATGCAGTAAGAGTGCGTAGTGGAAGCTCGCACATGGCTTGGCCCGGTTCGCTACCACGCCCCTAGATGCAGTAAGAGTCGCGAAGTAAAAGCTCGCACATGGCTTGGCCCGGCGCGCTACCACGCCCCTAGATGCAGTAAGAGTGCGTGGTGGAAGCTCGCCCATGGCTTGGCCCGGCGCGCTACCACGCCCTTAGATGCAGTAAGAGTCGCGAAGTAAAAGCTCGCACATGGCTTGGCCCGGCGCGCTACCACGCCCCTAGATGCAGTAAGAGTCGCGAAGTAAAAGCTCGCCCATGGCTTGGCCCGGCGCGCTACCACGCCCCTAGATGCAGTAAGAGTGCGTAGTGGAAGCTCGCACATGGCTTGGCCCGGCGCGCTACCACGCCCCTAGATGCAGTAAGAGTGCGTAGTGGAAGCTCGCACATGGCTTGGCCCGGCGCGCTACCACGCCCCTAGATGCAGTAAGAGTCGCGTAGTGGAAGCTCGCACATGGCTTGGCCCGGCGCGCTACCACGCCCCTAGATGCAGTAAGAGTCGCGTAGTGGAAGCTCGCACATGGCTTGGCCCGGCGCGCTACCACGCCCCTAGATGCAGTAAGAGTCGCGTAGTGGAAGCTCGCACATGGCTTGGCCCGGCGCGCTACCACGCCCCTAGATGCATTAAGAGTCGCGAAGTAAAAGCTCGCCCATGGCTTGGCCCGGCGCGCTACCACGTCCCTAGATGCAGTAAGAGTTGCGTAGTGGAAGCTCGCACATGGCTTGGCCCGGCGCGCTACCACGCCCCTAGATGCAGTAAGAGTCGCGAAGTAAAAGCTCGCACATGGCTTGGCCCGGCGCGCTACCACGCCCCTAGATGCAGTAAGAGTCGCGTAGTAGAACCTCGCACATGGCTTGGCCCGGCGCGCTACCACGCCCCTAGATGCAGTAAGGGTCGCGTAGTGGAAGCTCGCACATGGCTTGGCCCGGCGCGCTACCACGCCCCTAGATGCAGTAAGAGTGCGTGGTGGAAGCTCGCACATGGCTTGGCCCGGCGCGCTACCACGCCCCTAGATGCAGTAAGAGTGCGTAGTGGAAGCTCGCACATGGCTTGGCCCGGCGCGCTACCACGCCCCTAGATGCAGTAAGAGTGCGTGGTGGAAGCTCGCACATGGCTTGGCCCGGCGCGCTACCACGCCCCTAGATGCAGTAAGAGTGCGTAGTGGAAGCTCGCACATGGCTTGGCCCGGCGCGCTACCACGCCCCTAGATGCAGTAAGAGTGCGTAGTGGAAGCTCGCACATGGCTTGGCCCGGCGCGCTACCACGCCCCTAGATGCAGTAAGAGTGCGTGGTGGAAGCTCGCACATGGCTTGGCCCGGCGCGCTACCACGCCCCTAGATGCAGTAAGAGTCGCGAAGTAAAAGCTCGCCCATGGCTTGGCCCGGCGCGCTACCACGCCCCTAGATGCAGTAAGAGTGCGTGGTGGAAGCTCGCACATGGCTTGGCCCGGCGCGCTACCACGCCCCTAGATGCAGTAAGAGTCGCGAAGTAAAAGCTCGCCCATGGCTTGGCCCGGCGCGCTACCACGCCCTTAGATGCAGTAAGAGTCGCGAAGTAAAAGCTCGCACATGGCTTGGCCCGGCGCGCTACCACGCCCCTAGATGCAGTAAGAGTGCGTAGTGGAAGCTCGCACATGGCTTGGCCCGGCGCGCTACCACGCCCCTAGATGCAGTAAGAGTGCGTAGTGGAAGCTCGCCCACGGCTTGGCCCGGCGCGCTACCACGCCCCTAGATGCAGTAAGAGTCGCGAAGTGGAAGCTCGCACAACGCTTGGCCCGGCGCGCTACCACGCCCCTAGATGCAGTAAGAGTGCGTAGTGGAAGCTCGCACATGGCTTGGCCCGGCGCGCTACCGCACCCCTAGATGCAGTAAGAGTGCGTAGTGGTAGCTCGCACATGGCTTGGCCCGGCGCGCTACCACGCCCCTAGATGCAGTAAGAGTGCGTAGTGGAAGCTCGCACATGGCTTGGCCCGGCGCGCCTAGATTCATATCAAAAAGTACAACATTCTCTTCAAAATGACATATTTTCATTAACATTTGGAAGAATTTGAACACATTTTAAAGCAATTTTTTTCAGACCAAAATTCACGAGTATCGCAGGCCCGGTGGACATACAGCCTTGTAACTGTATCAGCAGTCAATGTTCCGCAGGCCAGGCGGACATACAGCCTTGTAACTGTATCAGCAGTCAATGTTCCGCAGGCGAGGTGGACATACAGCCTTGTAACTGTATCAACAGTCAATGTTCCGCAGGCCAGGCGGACATACAGCCTTGGAACTGTATCAACAGTCAATGTTCCGCAGGCCAGGTGGACATACAGCCTTGTAACTGTATCAACAGTCAATGTTCCGCAGGCCAGGTGGACATACAGCCTTGTAACTGTATCAACAGTCAATGTTCCGCAGGCCAGGTGGACATACAGCCTTGTAACTGTATCAGCAGTCAATGTTCCGCAGGCCAGGTGGACATACATCCTTGTAACTGTATCAACAGTCAATGTTCCGCAGGCCAGGTGGACATACAGCCTTGTAACTGTATCAACAGTCAATGTTCCGCAGGCCAGGTGGACATACATCCTTGTAACTGTATCAACAGTCAATGTTCCGCAGGCCAGGTGGACATACAGCCTTGTAACTGTATCAACAGTCAATGTTCCGCAGGCCAGGCGGACATAGAGCCTTGTAACTGTATCAACAGTCCATATGTTGCAGGCCAGGTGGACATACAGCCTTGTAACTGTATCAACAGTCAATGTTCCGCAGGCCAGGTGGACATACAGCCTTGTAACTGTAACAACAGTCAATGTTCCGCAGACCAGGTGGACATACAGCCTTGTAACTGTATCAGCAGTCAATGTTCCGCAGGCCAGGTGGACATACATCCTTGTAACTGTATCAACAGTCAATGTTCCGCAGGCCAGGTGGACATACAGCCTTGTAACTGTATCAACAGTCAATGTTCCGCAGGCCAGGTGGACATACATCCTTGTAACTGTATCAACAGTCAATGTTCCGCAGGCCAGGTGGACATACAGCCTTGTAACTGTATCAACAGTCAATGTTCCGCAGGCCAGGCGGACATAGAGCCTTGTAACTGTATCAACAGTCCATGTGTTGCAGGCCAGGTGGACATACAGCCTTGTAACTGTATCAACAGTCAATGTTCCGCAGGCCAGGTGGACATACAGCCTTGTAACTGTATCAACAGTCAATGTTGCGCAGGCCAGGTAGACATACAGCCTTGTAACTGTATCAACAGTCAATGTTCCGCAGGCCAGGTGGACATACAGCCTTGTAACTGTAACAACAGTCAATGTTCCGCAGACCAGGTGGACATGCAGCCTTGTAACTGTATCAGCAGTCAATGTTCCGCAGGCCAGGTGGACATACATCCTTGTAACTGTATCAACAGTCAATGTTCCGCAGGCCAGGTGGACATACAGCCTTGTAACTGTATCAACAGTCAATGTTCCGCAGGCCAGGTGGACATACATCCTTGTAACTGTATCAGCAGTCAATGTTCCGCAGGCCGGGTGGACATACAGCCTTGTAACTGTATCAACAGTCAATGTTCCGCAGGCCAGGCGGACATACAGCCTTGGAACTGTATCAACAGTCAATGTTCCGCAGGCCAGGTGGACATACAGCCTTGTAACTGTATCAACAGTCAATGTTCCGCAGGCCAGGTGGACATACAGCCTTGTAACTGTATCAACAGTCAATGTTCCGCAGGCCAGGTGGACATACAGCCTTGTAACTGTATCAGCAGTCAATGTTCCGCAGGCCAGGTGGACATACATCCTTGTAACTGTATCAACAGTCAATGTTCCGCAGGCCAGGTGGACATACAGCCTTGTAACTGTATCAACAGTCAATGTTCCGCAGGCCAGGTGGACATACATCCTTGTAACTGTATCAACAGTCAATGTTCCGCAGGCCAGGTGGACATACAGCCTTGTAACTGTATCAACAGTCAATGTTCCGCAGGCCAGGCGGACATAGAGCCTTGTAACTGTATCAACAGTCCATGTGTTGCAGGCCAGGTGGACATACAGCCTTGTAACTGTATCAACAGTCAATGTTCCGCAGGCCAGGTGGACATACAGCCTTGTAACTGTAACAACAGTCAATGTTCCGCAGACCAGGTGGACATACAGCCTTGTAACTGTATCAGCAGTCAATGTTCCGCAGGCCAGGTGGACATACATCCTTGTAACTGTATCAACAGTCAATGTTCCGCAGGCCAGGTGGACATACAGCCTTGTAACTGTATCAACAGTCAATGTTCCGCAGGCCAGGTGGACATACATCCTTGTAACTGTATCAACAGTCAATGTTCCGCAGGCCAGGTGGACATACAGCCTTGTAACTGTATCAACAGTCAATGTTCCGCAGGCCAGGCGGACATAGAGCCTTGTAACTGTATCAACAGTCCATGTGTTGCAGGCCAGGTGGACATACAGCCTTGTAACTGTATCAACAGTCAATGTTCCGCAGGCCAGGTGGACATACAGCCTTGTAACTGTATCAACAGTCAATGTTGCGCAGGCCAGGTAGACATACAGCCTTGTAACTGTATCAACAGTCAATGTTCCGCAGGCCAGGTGGACATACAGCCTTGTAACTGTAACAACAGTCAATGTTCCGCAGACCAGGTGGACATGCAGCCTTGTAACTGTATCAGCAGTCAATGTTCCGCAGGCCAGGTGGACATACATCCTTGTAACTGTATCAACAGTCAATGTTCCGGTTGCCAGGTGGACATACAGCCTTGTAACTGTATCAACAGTCAATGTTCCGCAGGCCAGGTGGACATACATCCTTGTAACTGTATCAACAGTCAATGTTCCGCAGGCCAGGTGGACATACAGCCTTGTAACTGTATCAACAGTCAATGTTCCGCAGGCCAGGCGGACATAGAGCCTTGTAACTGTATCAACAGTCCATGTGTTGCAGGGCAGGTGGACATACAGCCTTGTAACTGTATCAACAGTCAATGTTCCGCAGGCCAGGTGGACATACAGCCTTGTAACTGTATCAACAGTCAATGTTCCGCAGGCCAGGTGGACATAGAGCCTTGTAACTGTATCAACAGTCAATGTTCCGCAGGCCAGGTGGACATACAGCCTTGTAACTGTATAAACAGTCAATGTTCCGCAGGCCAGGTGGACATACAGCCTTGTAACTGTATCAACAGTCAATGTTGCGCAGGCCAGGTAGACATACAGCCTTGGAACTGTATCAACAGTCAATGTTCCGCAGGCCAGGTGGACATACAGCCTTGTAACTGTATCAACAGTCAATGTTCCGCAGGCCAGGTGGACATACAGCCTTGTAACTGTATCAACAGTCAATGTTCTGCAGGCCAGGTGGACATACAGCCTTGTAACTGTATCAACAGTCAATGTTGCGCAGGCCAGGTAGACATACAGCCTTGGAACTGTATCAACAGTCAATGTTCCGCAGGCCAGGTGGACATACAGCCTTGTAACTGTATCAACAGTCAATGTTCCGCAGGCCAGGTGGACATACAGCCTTGTAACTGTATCAACAGTCAATGTTCCGCAGGCCAGGTGGACATACAGCCTTGTAACTGTATCAGCAGTCAATGTTCCGCAGGCCAGGTGGACATACATCCTTGTAACTGTATCAACAGTCAATGTTCCGCAGGCCAGGTGGACATACAGCCTTGTAACTGTATCAACAGTCAATGTTCCGCAGGCCAGGCGGACATAGAGCCTTGTAACTGTATCAACAGTCCATGTGTTGCAGGCCAGGTGGACATACAGCCTTGTAACTGTATCAACAGTCAATGTTCCGCAGGCCAGGTGGACATACAGCCTTGTAACTGTATCAACAGTCAATGTTGCGCAGGCCAGGTAGACATACAGCCTTGTAACTGTATCAACAGTCAATGTTCCGCAGGCCAGGTGGACATACAGCCTTGTAACTGTAACAACAGTCAATGTTCCGCAGACCAGGTGGACATACAGCCTTGTAACTGTATCAGCAGTCAATGTTCCGCAGGCCAGGTGGACATACATCCTTGTAACTGTATCAACAGTCAATGTTCCGCAGGCCAGGTGGACATACAGCCTTGTAACTGTATCAACAGTCAATGTTCCGCAGGCCAGGTGGACATACATCCTTGTAACTGTATCAACAGTCAATGTTCCGCAGGCCAGGTGGACATACAGCCTTGTAACTGTATCAACAGTCAATGTTCCGCAGGCCAGGCGGACATAGAGCCTTGTAACTGTATCAACAGTCCATGTGTTGCAGGCCAGGTGGACATTCAGCCTTGTAACTGTATCAACAGTCAATGTTCCGCAGGCCAGGTGGACATACAGCCTTGTAACTGTATCAACAGTCAATGTTCCGCAGGCCAGGTGGACATAGAGCCTTGTAACTGTATCAACAGTCAATGTTCCGCAGGCCAGGTGGACATACAGCCTTGTAACTGTATCAACAGTCAATGTTCCGCAGGCCAGGTGGACATACAGCCTTGTAACTGTATCAACAGTCAATGTTGCGCAGGCCAGGTAGACATACAGCCTTGTAACTGTATCAACAGTCAATGTTCCGCAGGCCAGGTGGACATACAGCCTTGTAACTGTAACAACAGTCAATGTTCCGCAGGCCAGGTGGACATACAGCCTTGTAACTGTATCAACAGTCAATGTTCCGCAGGCCAGGTGGACATACAGCCTTGTAACTGTAACAACAGTCAATGTTCCGCAGGCCAGGTGGACATACAGCCTTGTAACTGTATCAACAGTCAATGTTCCGCAGGCCAGGTGGACATACAGCCTTGTAACTTTATCAACAGTCAATGTTCCGCAGGCCAGGTGGACATACAGCCTTGTAACTGTATCAACAGTCAATGTTCCGCAGGCCAGGTGGACATACAGCCTTGTAACTGTATCAACAGTCAATGTTCTGCAGGCCAAGTGGACATACAGCCTTGTAACTGTATCAACAGTCAATGTTCCGCAGGCCAGGCGGACATACAGCCTTGGAACTGTATCAACAGTCAATGTTTCGCAGGCCAGGCGGACATACAGCCTTGTAACTGTAGAAACAGTCAATGTTCCGCAGGCCAGGCGGACATACAGCCTTGGAACTGTATCAACAGTCAATGTTCCGCAGGCCAGGCGGACATACAGCCTTGTAACTGTATCAACAGTCAATGTTCCGCAGGCCAAGTGGACAACCAGCCTTGTAACTGTATCAACAGTCAATGTTCCGCAGGCCAGGCGGACATACAGCCTTGGAACTGTATCAACAGTCAATGTTTCGCAGGCCAGGTAGACATACAGCCTTGTAACTGTATCAACAGTCAATGTTCCGCAGGCCAGGTGGACATACAGCCTTGTAACTGTATCAACAGTCAATGTTCCGCAGGCCAGGTGGACATACAGCCTTGTAACTGTAACAACAGTCAATGTTCCGCAGGCCAGGTGGACATACAGCCTTGTAACTGTATCAACAGTCATTGTTCCGCAGGCCAGGTGGACATACAGCCTTGTAACTGTATCAACAGTCAATGTTCCGCAGGCCAGGCGGACATACAGCCTTGGAACTGTATCAACAGTCAATGTTCCGCAGGCCAGGCGGACATACAGCCTTCTAACTGTATCAACAGTCAATGTTCCGCAGGCCAGGCGGACATACATCCTTGTAACTGTATCAACAGTCAATGTTCCGCAGGCCAGGCGGACATACATCCTTGTAACTGTATCAACAGTCAATGTTCTGCAGGCCAGGTGGACATACAGCCTTGTAACTGTATCAACAGTCAATGTTCCGCAGGCCAGGCGGACATACATCCTTGTAACTGTATCAACAGTCAATGTTCCGCAGGCCAGGCGGACATACAGCCTTGTAACTGTATCAACAGTCAATGTTGCGCAGGCCAGGCGGACATACAGCCTTGGAACTGTATCAACAGTCAATGTTCCGCAGGCCAGGCGGACATACAGCCTTGTAACTGTATCAACAGTCAATGTTCCGCAGGCCAGGCGGACATACAGCCTTGTAACTGTATCAACAGTCAATGTTCCGCAGGCCAGGCGGACATACAGCCTTGTAACTGTATCAACAGTCAATGTTGCGCAGGCCAGGCGGACATACAGCCTTGTAACTGTATCAACAGTCAATGTTCCGCAGGCCAGGCGGACATACAGCCTTGTAACTGTATCAACAGTCAATGTTGCGCAGGCCAGGCGGACATACAGCCTTGTAACTGTATCAACAGTCAATGTTGCGCAGGTCAGGCGGACATACAGCCTTGTAACTGTATCAACAGTCAATGTTGCGCAGGCCAGGCGGACATACAGCCTTGTAACTGTATCAACAGTCAATGTTGCGCAGGCCAGGCTACATACAGCCTTGTAACTGTATCAACAGTCAATGTTCCGCAGGCCAGGCGGACATACAGCCTTGTAACTGTATCAACAGTCAATGTTGCGCAGGCCAGGCGGACATACAGCCTTGTAACTGTATCAACAGTCAATGTTCCGCAGGCCAGGCGGACATACAGCCTTGTAACTGTATCAACAGTCAATGTTGCGCAGGCCAGGCGGACATACAGCCTTGTAACTGTATCAACAGTCAATGTTGCGCAGGCCAGGCGGACATACAGCCTTGTAACTGTATCAACAGTCAATGTTGCGCAGGCCAGGCGGACATACAGCCTTGTAACTGTATCAACAGTCAATGTTCCGCAGGCCAGGCGGACATACAGCCTTGTAACTGTATCAACAGTCAATGTTGCGCAGGCCAGGCGGACATACAGCCTTGTAACTGTATCAACAGTCAATGTTCCGCAGGCCAGGTGGACATACAGCCTTGTAACTGTATCAACAGTCAATGTTCCGCAGGCCAGGCGGACATACAGCCTTGTAACTGTATCAACAGTCAATGTTGCGCAGGCCAGGCGGACATACAGCCTTGTAACTGTATCAACAGTCAATGTTCCGCAGGCCAGGCGGACATACAGCCTTGTAACTGTATCAACAGTCAATGTTGCGCAGGCCAGGCGGACATACAGCCTTGTAACTGTATCAACAGTCAATGTTGCGCAGGCCAGGCGGACATACAGCCTTGTAACTGTATCAACAGTCAATGTTGCGCAGGCCAGGCGGACATACAGCCTTGTAACTGTATCAACAGTCAATGTTGCGCAGGCCAGGTGGACATACAGCCTTGTAACTGTATCAACAGTCAATGTTCCGCAGGCCAGGTGGACATACAGCCTTGTAACTGTATCAACAGTCAATGTTGCGCAGGCCAGGCGGACATACAGCCTTGTAACTGTATCAACAGTCAATGTTCCGCAGGCCAGGTGGACATACAGCCTTGTAACTGTATCAACAGTCAATGTTGCGCAGGCCAGGTGGACATACAGCCTTGTAACTGTATCAACAGTCAATGTTCCGCAGGCCAGGTGGACATACAGCCTTGTAACTGTATCAACAGTCAATGTTCCGCAGGCCAGGTGGACATACAGCCTTGTAACTGTATCAACAGTCAATGTTGCGCAGGCCAGGTGGACATACAGCCTTGTAACTGTATCAACAGTCAATGTTGCGCAGGCCAGGTGGACATACAGCCTTGTAACTGTATCAACAGTCAATGTTGCGCAGGCCAGGCGGACATACAGCCTTGTAACTGTATCAACAGTCAATGTTGCGCAGGCCAGGCGGACATACAGCCTTGTAACTGTATCAACAGTCAATGTTGCGCAGGCCAGGCGGACATACAGCCTTGTAACTGTATCAACAGTCAATGTTCCGCAGGCCAGGTGGACATACAGCCTTGTAAATGTATCAACAGTCAATGGTGCGCAGGCCAGGTGGACATACAGCCTTGTAACTGTATCAACAGTCAATGTTCCGCAGGCCAGGTGGACATACAGCCTTGTAACTGTATCAACAGTCAATGTTGCGCAGGCCAGGCGGACATACAGCCTTGTAACTGTATCAACAGTCAATGTTGCGCAGGCCAGGCGGACATACAGCCTTGTAACTGTATCAACAGTCAATGTTGCGCAGGCCAGGCGGACATACAGCCTTGTAACTGTATCAACAGTCAATGTTCCGCAGGCCAGGTGGACATACAGCCTTGTAAATGTATCAACAGTCAATGGTGCGCAGGCCAGGTGGACATACAGCCTTGTAACTGTATCAACAGTCAATGTTCCGCAGGCCAGGTGGACATACAGCCTTGTAACTGTATCAACAGTCAATGTTGCGCAGGTCAGGCGGACATACAGCCTTGTAACTGTATCAACAGTCAATGTTCCGCTGGCCAGGTGGACATACAGCCTTGTAACTGTATCAACAGTCAATGTTCCGCAGGCCAGGCGGACATACAGCCTTGTAACTGTATCAACAGTCAATGTTGCGCAGGTCAGGCGGACATACAGCCTTGTAACTGTATCAACAGTCAATGTTCCGCAGGCCAGGCGGACATACAGCCTTGTAACTGTATCAACAGTCAATGTGGCGCAGGCCAGGTGGACATACAGCCTTGTAACTGTATCAACAGTCAATGTTCCGCAGGCCAGGCGGACATACAGCCTTGTAACTGTATCAACAGTCAATGTTCCGCAGGCCAGGCGGACATACAGCCTTGTAACTGTATCAACAGTCAATGTGGCGCAGGCCAGGTGGACATACAGCCTTGTAACTGTATCAACAGTCAATGTTGCGCAGGCCAGGCGGACATACAGCCTTGTAACTGTATCAACAGTCAATGTTCCGCAGGCCAGGCGGACATACAGCCTTGTAACTGTATCAACAGTCAATGTTGCGCAGGCCAGGCGGACATACAGCCTTGTAACTGTATCAACAGTCAATGTTCCGCAGGCCAGGTGGACATACAGCCTTGTAACTGTATCAACAGTCAATGTTCCGCAGGCCAGGCGGACATACAGCCTTGTAACTGTATCAACAGTCAATGTTGCGCAGGCCAGGCGGACATACAGCCTTGTAACTGTATCAACAGTCAATGTTCCGCAGGCCAGGCGGACATACAGCCTTGTAACTGTATCAACAGTCAATGTTGCGCAGGCCAGGCGGACATACAGCCTTGTAACTGTATCAACAGTCAATGTTGCGCAGGCCAGGCGGACATACAGCCTTGTAACTGTATCAACAGTCAATGTGGCGCAGGCCAGGCGGACATACAGCCTTGTAACTGTATCAACAGTCAATGTGGCGCAGGCCAGGCGGACATACAGCCTTGTAACTGTATCAACAGTCAATGTGGCGCAGGCCAGGCGGACATACAGCCTTGTAACTGTATCAACAGTCAATGTGGCGCAGGCCAGGCGGACATACAGCCTTGTAACTGTATCAACAGTCAATGTGGCGCAGGCCAGGCGGACATACAGCCTTGTAACTGTATCAACAGTCAATGTGGCGCAGGCCAGGCGGACATACAGCCTTGTAACTGTATCAACAGTCAATGTGGCGCAGGCCAGGCGGACATACAGCCTTGTAACTGTATCAACAGTCAATGTGGCGCAGGCCAGGCGGACATACAGCCTTGTAACTGTATCAACAGTCAATGTGGCGCAGGCCAGGTGGACATACAGCCTTGTAACTGTATCAACAGTCAATGTGGCGCAGGCCAGGCGGACATACAGCCTTGTAACTGTATCAACAGTCAATGTGGCGCAGGCCAGGCGGACATACAGCCTTGTAACTGTATCAACAGTCAATGTGGCGCAGGCCAGGTGGACATACAGCCTTGTAACTGTATCAACAGTCAATGTTCCGCAGCCAGGCGGACATACAGCCTTGTAACTGTATCAACAGTCAATGTGGCGCAGGCCAGGCGGACATACAGCCTTGTAACTGTATCAACAGTCAATGTTCCGCAGGCCAGGTGGACATACAGCCTTGTAACTGTATCAACAGTCAATGTTCCGCAGCCAGGCGGACATACAGCCTTGTAACTGTATCAACAGTCAATGTTGCGCAGGCCAGGTGGACATACAGCCTTGTAACTGTATCAACAGTCAATGTTCCGCAGGCCAGGTGGACATACAGCCTTGTAACTGTATCAACAGTCAATGTTCCGCAGCCAGGCGGACATACAGCCTTGTAACTGTATCAACAGTCAATGTTGCGCAGGCCAGGTGGACATACAGCCTTGTAACTGTATCAACAGTCAATGTTCCGCAGGCCAGGTGGACATACAGCCTTGTAACTGTATCAACAGTCAATGTTCCGCAGCCAGGCGGACATACAGCCTTGTAACTGTATCAACAGTCAATGTTGCGCAGGCCAGGTGGACATACAGCCTTGTAACTGTATCAACAGTCAATGTTGCGCAGGCCAGGTGGACATACAGCCTTGTAACTGTATCAACAGTCAATGTTGCGCAGACCAGGTGGACATACAGCCTTGTAACTGTATCAACAGTCAATGTTGCGCAGGCCAGGTGGACATACAGCCTTGTAACTGTATCAACAGTCAATGTTCCGCAGGCCAGGTGGACATACAGCCTTGTAACTGTATCAACAGTCAATGTTGCGCAGGCCAGGTGGACATACAGCCTTGTAACTGTATCAACAGTCAATGTTCCGCAGGCCAGGTGGACATACAGCCTTGTAACTGTATCAGCAGTCAATGTGTTGCTGGCCAGGTGGACATACAGCCTTGTAACTGTATCAACAGTCAATGTTCCGCAGGCCAGGTGGACATACAGCCTTGTAACTGTATCAACAGTCAATGTTGCGCAGGCCAGGTGGACATACAGCCTTGTAACTGTATCAACAGTCAATGTTGCGCAGACCAGGTGGACATACAGCCTTGTAACTGTATCAACAGTCAATGTTGCGCAGGCCAGGTGGACATACAGCCTTGTAACTGTATCAACAGTCAATGTTCCGCAGGCCAGGTGGACATACAGCCTTGTAACTGTATCAACAGTCAATGTTGCGCAGGCCAGGTGGACATACAGCCTTGTAACTGTATCAACAGTCAATGTTCCGCAGGCCAGGTGGACATACAGCCTTGTAACTGTATCAGCAGTCAATGTGTTGCTGGCCAGGTGGACATACAGCCTTGTAACTGTATCAACAGTCAATGTTCCGCAGGCCAGGTGGACATACAGCCTTGTAACTGTATCAACAGTCAATGTTCCGCAGGCCAGGTGGACATACAGCCTTGTAACTGTATCAACAGTCAATGTTCCGCATGCCAGGTGGACATACAGCCTTGTAACTGTATCAACAGTCAATGTTCCGCATGCCAGGTGGACATACAGCCTTGTAACTGTATCAACAGTCAATGTTCCGCAGGCCAGGTGGACACACAGCCTTGTAACTGTATCAACAGTCAATGTTCCGCAGGCCAGGTGGACATACAGCCTTGTAACTGTATCAACAGTCAATGTTCCGCATGCCAGGTGGACATACAGCCTTGTAACTGTATCAACAGTCAATGTTCCGCATGCCAGGTGGACATACAGCCTTGTAACTGTATCAACAGTCAATGTTCCGCATGCCAGGTGGACATACAGCCTTGTAACTGTATCAACAGTCAATGTTCCGCAGGCCAGGTGGACACACAGCCTTGTAACTGTATCAACAGTCAATGTTCCGCAGGCCAGGCGGACATATAGCCTTGGAACTGTATCAACAGTCAATGTTCCGCAGGCCAGGCGGACACAGCCTGTTTGTGGACCCCTGCTTATGTGTACAGCTCGATGCAACTAGTGCAGTGGTATTCAGAGAGGACTCGCCTCATTACTCGTGCAAGAGAGACGCTTTCAATGCGGGCATAATGGATACAGAACTTACATTTATCTATGGGGGGGGGAGGGAAGGGGGTCGTAATTATCATACATTGCATCGGGGTTGCATTTACTATTTACTATAGAGCGCGTTGGGGTGGGTTTCTATACGATTTGTTTCACGTTAATTATGGTCTAGAATAAATGACTTGATCCACACAATGAGATGTGTGTGTCAGATGCTGCTGCGTGGTTTCATGGTGCCCCTCATTGCGCCATTCAAGGACAATAACTAGACAAAGTGGATCACTGTTGAATTTTTAAGCGAACGAAGCGAGTATTACCATTCTCATTTTTTTTTTTTTTTTTTTTTTTTGTTGTTTAACGACGTACTCGACAACCTTGGTTCATAGGACGTCGGGGGGTGCTTGGAGGGAGGGAACAAGTGCAACGGGGTGCAGAATGGAAAGGGGAGGATGTGGACTGCATTTCGTCTGGCTTCTCCACCTCAACCGCACATACGGAGGGGTAATTGGTGGTAGACATTGGCCGAGGCAAAGCTGAGAACGCCGCAGGGCATTTGTGTCACTGCATTTATAATAACTTGCTGGTACACCCCGAGTGCTACCGCAGATTCCTTGAATTTGTTGGGTCCGAACTGTCAAAAAGTAATCAAATATAATCGTTTGTTTGATGTCTGGACGCCTATTATTTGAAGAGCTGTTGTGTGTCCAAGAAATGTGCGCATGGTTGAACTTCTGTTATGGCTCCCGGTAATGAATTCCGGAATTTCGTCTCATGTTTGTGCTGGCCAGGTAGTGGGGGTGTACATTATTTGTGAGTGCCTAGATCACAGAAAGATATAAAGATAGCAGTTCCAGGGCAGCACACCTGCCCACCACGATAAGGCAGTACTGTAGCAGTCCCTGGGCAGCACACCTGCCCACCACGATAAGGCAGTACTGTAGCAGTCCCAGGGCAGCACACCTGCCCACCACGATAAGGCAGTACTGTAGCAGTCCCAGGGCAGCACACCTGCCCACCACGATAAGGCAGTACTGTAGCAGTCCCAGGGCAGCACACCTGCCCACCACGATAAGGCAGTACTGTAGCAGTCCCAGGGCAGCACACCTGCCCACCACGATAAGGCAGTACTGTAGCAGTCCCAGGGCAGCACACCTGCCCACCACGATAAGGCAGTACTGTAGCAGTCCCTGGGCAGCACACCTGCCCACCACGATAAGGCAGTACTGTAGCAGTCCCAGGGCAGCACACCTGCCCACCACGATAAGGCAGTACTGTAGCAGTCCCTGGGCAGCACACCTGCCCACCACGATAAGGCAGTACTGTAGCAGTCCCAGGGCAGCACACCTGCCCACCACGATAAGGCAGTACTGTAGCAGTCCCAGGGCAGCACACCTGCCCACCACGATAAGGCAGTACTGTAGCAGTCCCAGGGCAGCACACCTGCCCACCACGATAAGGCAGTACTGTAGCAGTCCCAGGGCAGCACACCTGCCCACCACGATAAGGCAGTACTGTAGCTGTCCCTGGGCAGCACACCTGCCCACCACGATAAGGCAGTACTGTAGCAGTCCCTGGGCAGCACACCTGCCCACCACGATAAGGCAGTACTGTAGCAGTCCCAGGGCAACACACCTGCCCACCACGATAAGGCAGTACTGTAGCAGTCCCTGGGCAGCACACCTGCCCACCACGACAAGGCAGTACTGTAGCTGTCCCAGGGTAGCACACCTGCCCACCACGATAAGGCAGTACTGTAGCAGTCCCAGGGCAACACACCTGCCCACCACGATAAGGCAGTACTGTAGCAGTCCCAGGGCAGCACACCTGCCCACCACGATAAGGCAGTACTGTAGCAGTCCCTGGGCAGCACACCTGCCCACCACGATAAGGCAGTACTGTAGCAGTCCCAGGGCAGCACACCTGCCCACCACGATAAGGCAGTACTGTAGCAGTCCCAGGGCAGCACACCTGCCCACCACGATAAGGCAGTACTGTAGCAGTCCCTGGGCAGGTTGAACGGAGATTCCGACCAAAGTAAACTTTGGAAGATTTTCAACCTTCAATGGGGATTGACACCATTGCCGTCGCGTTACACGGTGAGAAACTTGCGATAGTTTCTCGCGCGAGTTTCTTATTATCTCAGAGCCGCGATTCTGAATCGGCGTCGATAAGTTTATCCCGAGTTTTAGTCGTTAAAAGAAGGCAGTGAGCCAATCACCGCCTTGCATTCGCCTACTGTAACGACAAAAAGCATGCGTTAAACTTATCACGGCCATTCAGAATTGCACTGCAGATACACGACAGATTAATGCAAGAGCCGTTAGCCCTATCTATTGGCATTCATTACAAAAATGTTTGTTACTAGAGTAGCCACCAGAATAGGCCTAGTAGGTCTCACAGACACCGACGTTCGAGAAGGCTGTGGTAGGCCTCCAAGCTGTCATTCCGACTAATTGATTTTTCTAAGTTGATTCTCGAATTATGTCAGCAATGGCACAACCACAGGGAGAATATGTCGGCTATGGCACAACCACAGGGAGAATATGTCAGCTATGGCACAACCACAGGGAGAATATGGCAGCTATGGCACAACCATAGGGAGAATAGGCCTAGCCTAATTTTGGTTTACTAGACTAGGCCTAGCAGGACACAGGTGTAAACACTACTTTGTTTGAATAATTATAGGTTATGATGCAATGTTTGCTTCATTTCGCGGGCAAAACATGATTCATTCCATCAGTAGTGGAGTCAATAGATTCTCATGTGTCACTGGTCACGAGTTAAAATAACGGGTTTTGATTGGAGCTCGCCAACTTTTCTCGCTCATTGTTCCGAGCTTGCTCGTGTATCGGGCTGCCTGCAAGTTCCATGTTATCAAGTGTAAGTATACACGAAGGGAGGAGCTCGCGCGAGAAACTATCGCGAGTTTCCCACCGTGTAACGCGGCGGTTAGCTTCGATGCGAAACCGATTGAGAGGTTGCGTAGTTACATTCCAGTCAATCCGGAAATTGTTAAAATCTATTAAGCGATATTCTCGGTTAGCTCGTAGCATGAGGCTATTCATAGGTTGCACCAAAGATTACTGAGTGGAGAAGATGTTTCATCGCCGTGTTAAGAGTTTTTTTTCGAAAATTTCGAAGTCTCACCTCTAGTTCGAATTGTGACCGCAAGGCGCGCTAGCCCTGCACGTTTGACCAAGGTCCACTAAATCCCCTGGCGGCTACTAGCGATCTAGTAGACCTTGCGTTTGACTTCGTTACCGTTAAACATATCTACTAGATCGCTAGTACGTGCCAGGGGATTTAGTGGACCTTGAGTTTTAAACTTTTGGAACAGCGACTCTTGCGGTGAGAATTCGAACTACACGTCGGACTTGGAAAATTTCGCTCAGACACGCGCAGACGAATTCCCATATGGATGAAACATCTTCTCCACTCAGTAATCTTTGATTGCACGTAGTGTACATCACACGTGGCGGCCACATTTGTAATCAAACTTTGACGTTGAGCAACAATTGAAGGCTGTTGTGCTAGAACACAGAATTTCATAGTTCTTTAAAATCCAGCATGTTTTTTTTTTAAATTCGGTATGTGTAGAAATATTTTATTTTTGTATTACTTATGTATGCTTTTAAATTATAAATAAGGCTTATTTATTAAATATGATTAGTATTTGCCAATGTTCTAGGATCACGTGGGAACTATAAATAGGCGGTTCCCACCTAACTAAACACCCGGCCAATCACTAACCTCAAGGCAGGCGATGTTATTGTGTAGATAATCGATGTCAATCATCCCCATTGTTCAAGACAGCTCTGACCTTCTCGGCCGGTACCGACAGCTACAAACCCCACGGACAAACAACTTGACCTCTACGGATACAGCTAACCCTGTGTTGGAGCTCTCAGACATGACTTACTTGTACAACTTTAACAAAGAAGGCGACGGCTACGTAGCCCGAAGGTTATTGATTGTCAGAGTGTTAGTTAGGTATTGTCAGAGTGTTAGTTAGGTTGGAACCGAGTATAGTTACGTTAGGGACAACTTTACTCTTGCCTTATTTGGGTCGCGAGTCTACCATAGCTAAATAATTAACAAACTATAAACGCACCAGAGAGGAGGAGGAACGAAGAGAGGTAAGGGAGGGTTGTCAATTAACATAATAACTCAGAGATCGCGTCTTATCTAAGAGGGCGGTGGCCTCAAAGGCGCGAGGGAGATAAGAAGGCTGTGACCCAGCGCAGAGTCAAGTGGCCGTGACATAGAACCAGACACGGCTCATTGGATCTCTCTCTCTCTCACACACACACACGCACCCGCACACACACACACACACACACACACACACACACACACACACACACACACACACACACACACACACACACACACACACACACACACACACACACACACACACACACACACACACACACACACACACACACACACACACACACACACACACACACACACACACACACACACACACACACACACACACACACACACACACACACACACACACACACACACACACACACACACACACACACACACACACACACACACACACACACACACACACACACACACACACACACACACACACACACACACACACACACACACACACACACACACACACACACACACACACACACACACACACACACACACACACACACACACACACACACACACACACACACACACACACACACACACACACACACACACACACACACACACACACACACACACACACACACACACACACACACACACACACACACACACACACACACACACACACACACACACACACACACACACACACACACACACACACACACACACACACACACACACACACACACACACACACACACACACACACACACACACACACACACACACACACACACACACACACACACACACACACACACACACACACACACACACACACACACACACACACACACACACACACACACACACACACACACACACACACACACACACACACACACACACACACACACACACACACACACACACACACACACACACACACACACACACACACACACACACACACACACACACACACACACACACACACACACACACACACACACACACACACACACACAGACTAGTGCGCGCCAGAGAGAGATGCAACGTCGGGTAGTTTAGTTGCGCCAGGCGACGAGAGAGCGCGCTGCGGTCGGCGCCAGGCCTAGCCAGGCTGCCTGCTGAACACACACACACAGACTAGTGCGCGCCAGGGAGAGATGCAACGTCGGGTAGTTTAGTTGCGCCAGGCGACGAGAGAGCGCGCTGCGGTCGGCGCCAGGCCTAGCCAGGCTGCCTGCTGAACACACACACACAGACTAGTGCGCGCCAGAGAGAGATGCAACGTCGGGTAGTTTAGTTGCGCCAGGCGACGAGAGAGCGCGCTGCGGTCGGCGCCAGGCCTAGCCAGGCTGCCTGCTGAACACACACACACAGACTAGTGCGCGCCAGAGAGAGATGCAACGTCGGGTAGTTTAGTTGCGCCAGGCGACGAGAGAGCGCGCTGCGGTCGGCGCCAGGCCTAGCCAGGCTGCCTGCTGAACACACACACACAGACTAGTGCGCGCCAGAGAGAGATGCAACGTCGGGTAGTTTAGTTGCGCCAGGCGACGAGAGAGCGCGCTGCGGTCGGCGCCAGGCCTAGCCAGGCTGCCTGCTGAACACACACACACAGACAGACTAGTGCGCGCCAGAGAGAGATGCAACGTCGGGTAGTTTAGTTGCGCCAGGCGACGAGAGAGCGCGCTGCGGTCGGCGCCAGGCCTAGCCAGGCTGCCTGCTGAACACACACACACAGACTAGTGCGCGCCAGAGAGAGATGCAACGTCGGGTAGTTTAGTTGCGCCAGGCGACGAGAGAGCGCGCTGCGGTCGGCGCCAGGCCTAGCCAGGCTGCCTGCTGAACACACACACACAGACTAGTGCGCGCCAGAGAGAGATGCAGCGTCCGGTAGTTTAGTGGCGCCAGGCGACGAGAGAGCGCGCTGCGGTCGGCGCCAGGCCTAGCCAGGCTGCCCGCTGAACACACACACACAGACTAGTGCGCGCCAGAGAGAGATGCAGCGTCGGGTAGTTTAGTTGCGCCAGGCGACGAGAGAGCGCGCTGCGGTCGGCGCCAGGCCTAGCCAGGCTGCCTGCTGAACACACACACACACAGACTAGTGCGCGCCAGAGAGAGATGCAACGTCGGGTAGTTTAGTTGCGCCAGGCGACGAGAGAGCGCGCTGCGGTCGGCGCCAGGCCTAGCCAGGCTGCCTGCTGAACACACACACATAGACTAGTGCGCGCCAGAGAGAGATGCAACGTCGGGTAGTTTAGTTGCGCCAGGCGACGAGAGAGCGCGCTGCGTTCGGCGCCAGGCCTAGCCAGGCTGCCTGCTGAACACACACACACAGACTAGTGCGCGCCAGAGAGAGATGCCACGTCGGGTAGTTTAGTTGCGCCAGGCGACGAGAGAGCGCGCTGCGGTCGGCGCCAGGCCTAGCCAGGCTGCCTGCTGAACACACACACACAGACTAGTGCGCGCCAGAGAGAGATGCAACGTCGGGTAGTTAAGTTGCGCCAGGCGACGAGAGAGCGCGCTGCGGTCGGCGCCAGGCCTAGCCAGGCTGCCTGCTGAACACACACACACACACACAGACTAGTGCGCGCCAGAGAGAGATGCAACGTCGGGTAGTTTAGTTGCGCCAGGCGACGAGAGAGCGCGCTGCGGTCGGCGCCAGGCCTAGCCAGGCTGCCTGCTGAACACACACACACAGACTAGTGCGCGCCAGAGAGAGATGCAACGTCGGGTAGTTTAGTTGCGCCAGGCGACGAGAGAGCGCGCTGCGGTCGGCGCCAGGCCTAGCCAGGCTGCCTGCTGAACACACACACACAGACTAGTGCGCGCCAGAGAGAGATGCAACGTCGGGTAGTTTAGTTGCGCCAGGCGACGAGAGAGCGCGCTGCGGTCGGCGCCAGGCCTAGCCAGGCTGCCTGCTGAACACACACACACACAGACTAGTGCGCGCCAGAGAGAGATGCAGCGTCGGGTAGTTTAGTTGCGCCAGGCGACGAGAGAGCGCGCTGCGGTCGGCGCCAGGCCTAGCCAGGCTGCCTGCTGAACACACACACACAGACTAGTGCGCGCCAGAGAGATGCAACGTCGGGTAGTTTAGTTGCGCCAGGCGACGAGAGAGCGCGCTGCGGTCGGCGCCAGGCCTAGCCAGGCTGCCTGCTGAACACACACACACACACAGACTAGTGCGCGCCAGAGAGAGATGCAACGTCGGGTAGTTTAGTTGCGCCAGGCGACGAGAGAGCGCGCTGCGGTCGGCGCCAGGCCTAGCCAGGCTGCCTGCTGAACACACACACACAGACTAGTGCGCGCCAGAGAGAGATGCAACGTCGGGTAGTTTAGTTGCGCCAGGCGACGAGAGAGCGCGCTGCGGTCGGCGCCAGGCCTAGCCAGGCTGCCTGCTGAACACACACACACACAGACTAGTGCGCGCCAGAGAGAGATGCAACGTCGGGTAGTTTAGTTGCGCCAGGCGACGAGAGAGCGCGCTGCGGTCGGCGCCAGGCCTAGCTAGGCTGCCCGCTGAACACACACACACAGACTAGTGCGCGCCACAGAGAGATGCAACGTCGGGTAGTTTAGTTGCGCCAGGCGACGAGAGAGCGCGCTGCGGTCGGCGCCAGGCCTAGCCAGGCTGCCTGCTGATAACACACACACAGACTAGTGCGCGCCAGAGAGAGATGCAACGTCGGGTAGTTTAGTTGCGCCAGGCGACGAGAGAGCGCGCTGCGGTCGGCGCCAGGCCTAGCCAGGCTGCCTGCTGAACACACACACACAGACAGACTAGTGCGCGCCAGAGAGAGATGCAACGTCGGGTAGTTTAGTTGCGCCAGGCGACGAGAGAGCGCGCTGCGGTCGGCGCCAGGCCTAGCCAGGCTGCCTGCTGAACACACACACACAGACTAGTGCGCGCCAGGGAGAGATGCAACGTCGGGTAGTTTAGTTGCGCCAGGCGACGAGAGAGCGCGCTGCGGTCGGCGCCAGGCCTAGCCAGGCTGCCTGCTGAACACACACACACAGACTAGTGCGCGCCAGGGAGAGATGCAACGTCGGGTAGTTTAGTTGCGCCAGGCGACGAGAGAGCGCGCTGCGGTCGGCGCCAGGCCTAGCCAGGCTGCCTGCTGAACACACACACACAGACTAGTGCGCGCCAGGGAGAGATGCAACGTCGGGTAGTTTAGTTGCGCCAGGCGACGAGAGAGCGCGCTGCGGTCGGCGCCAGGCCTAGCCAGGCTGCCTGCTGAACACACACACACAGCCTAGTGCGCGCCAGAGAGAGATGCAACGTCGGGTAGTTTAGTTGCGCCAGGCGACGAGAGAGCGCGCTGCGGTCGGCGCCAGGCCTAGCCAGGCTGCCTGCTGAACACACACACACAGACTAGTGCGCGCCAGGGAGAGATGCAACGTCGGGTAGTTTAGTTGCGCCAGGCGACGAGAGAGCGCGCTGCGGTCGGCGCCAGGCCTAGCCAGGCTGCCTGCTGAACACACACACACAGACTAGTGCGCGCCAGAGAGAGATGCAACGTCGGGTAGTTTAGTTGCGCCAGGCGACGAGAGAGCGCGCTGCGGTCGGCGCCAGGCCTAGCCAGGCTGCCTGCTGAACACACACACACAGACTAGTGCGCGCCAGAGAGAGATGCAACGTCGGGTAGTTTAGTTGCGCCAGGCGACGAGAGAGCGCGCTGCGGTCGGCGCCAGGCCTAGCCAGGCTGCCCGCTGAACACACACACACAGACTAGTGCGCGCCAGAGAGAGATGCAGCGTCGGGTAGTTTAGTTGCGCCAGGCGACGAGAGAGCGCGCTGCGGTCGGCGCCAGGCCTAGCCAGGCTGCCTGCTGAACACACACACACACAGACTAGTGCGCGCCAGAGAGAGATGCAACGTCGGGTAGTTTAGTTGCGCCAGGCGACGAGAGAGCGCGCTGCGGTCGGCGCCAGGCCTAGCCAGGCTGCCTGCTGAACACACACACATAGACTAGTGCGCGCCAGAGAGAGATGCAACGTCGGGTAGTTTAGTTGCGCCAGGCGACGAGAGAGCGCGCTGCGTTCGGCGCCAGGCCTAGCCAGGCTGCCTGCTGAACACACACACACACAGACTAGTGCGCGCCAGAGAGAGATGCAGCGTCGGGTAGTTTAGTTGCGCCAGGCGACGAGAGAGCGCGCTGCGGTCGGCGCCAGGCCTAGCCAGGCTGCCTGCTGAACACACACACACAGACTAGTGCGCGCCAGAGAGAGATGCCACGTCGGGTAGTTTAGTTGCGCCAGGCGACGAGAGAGCGCGCTGCGGTCGGCGCCAGGCCTAGCCAGGCTGCCTGCTGAACACACACACACAGACTAGTGCGCGCCAGAGAGAGATGCAACGTCGGGTAGTTAAGTTGCGCCAGGCGACGAGAGAGCGCGCTGCGGTCGGCGCCAGGCCTAGCCAGGCTGCCTGCTGAACACACACACACACACACAGACTAGTGCGCGCCAGAGAGAGATGCAACGTCGGGTAGTTTAGTTGCGCCAGGCGACGAGAGAGCGCGCTGCGGTCGGCGCCAGGCCTAGCCAGGCTGCCTGCTGAACACACACACACAGACTAGTGCGCGCCAGAGAGAGATGCAACGTCGGGTAGTTTAGTTGCGCCAGGCGACGAGAGAGCGCGCTGCGGTCGGCGCCAGGCCTAGCCAGGCTGCCTGCTGAACACACACACACAGACTAGTGCGCGCCAGAGAGAGATGCAACGTCGGGTAGTTTAGTTGCGCCAGGCGACGAGAGAGCGCGCTGCGGTCGGCGCCAGGCCTAGCCAGGCTGCCTGCTGAACACACACACACACAGACTAGTGCGCGCCAGAGAGAGATGCAGCGTCGGGTAGTTTAGTTGCGCCAGGCGACGAGAGAGCGCGCTGCGGTCGGCGCCAGGCCTAGCCAGGCTGCCTGCTGAACACACACACACAGACTAGTGCGCGCCAGAGAGATGCAACGTCGGGTAGTTTAGTTGCGCCAGGCGACGAGAGAGCGCGCTGCGGTCGGCGCCAGGCCTAGCCAGGCTGCCTGCTGAACACACACACACACACAGACTAGTGCGCGCCAGAGAGAGATGCAACGTCGGGTAGTTTAGTTGCGCCAGGCGACGAGAGAGCGCGCTGCGGTCGGCGCCAGGCCTAGCCAGGCTGCCTGCTGAACACACACACACAGACTAGTGCGCGCCAGAGAGAGATGCAACGTCGGGTAGTTTAGTTGCGCCAGGCGACGAGAGAGCGCGCTGCGGTCGGCGCCAGGCCTAGCCAGGCTGCCTGCTGAACACACACACACACAGACTAGTGCGCGCCAGAGAGAGATGCAACGTCGGGTAGTTTAGTTGCGCCAGGCGACGAGAGAGCGCGCTGCGGTCGGCGCCAGGCCTAGCTAGGCTGCCCGCTGAACACACACACACAGACTAGTGCGCGCCACAGAGAGATGCAACGTCGGGTAGTTTAGTTGCGCCAGGCGACGAGAGAGCGCGCTGCGGTCGGCGCCAGGCCTAGCCAGGCTGCCTGCTGATAACACACACACAGACTAGTGCGCGCCAGAGAGAGATGCAACGTCGGGTAGTTTAGTTGCGCCAGGCGACGAGAGAGCGCGCTGCGGTCGGCGCCAGGCCTAGCCAGGCTGCCTGCTGAACACACACACACAGACAGACTAGTGCGCGCCAGAGAGAGATGCAACGTCGGGTAGTTTAGTTGCGCCAGGCGACGAGAGAGCGCGCTGCGGTCGGCGCCAGGCCTAGCCAGGCTGCCTGCTGAACACACACACACAGACTAGTGCGCGCCAGAGAGAGATGCAACGTCGGGTAGTTTAGTTGCGCCAGGCGACGAGAGAGCGCGCTGCGGTCGGCGCCAGGCCTAGCCAGGCTGCCTGCTGAACACACACACACAGACTAGTGCGCGCCAGGGAGAGATGCAACGTCGGGTAGTTTAGTTGCGCCAGGCGACGAGAGAGCGCGCTGCGGTCGGCGCCAGGCCTAGCCAGGCTGCCTGCTGAACACACACACACAGACTAGTGCGCGCCAGAGAGAGATGCAACGTCGGGTAGTTTAGTTGCGCCAGGCGACGAGAGAGCGCGCTGCGGTCGGCGCCAGGCCTAGCTAGGCTGCCCGCTGAACACACACACACAGACTAGTGCGCGCCACAGAGAGATGCAACGTCGGGTAGTTTAGTTGCGCCAGGCGACGAGAGAGCGCGCTGCGGTCGGCGCCAGGCCTAGCCAGGCTGCCTGCTGAACACACACACACAGACTAGTGCGCGCCAGAGAGAGATGCAACGTCGGGTAGTTTAGTTGCGCCAGGCGACGAGAGAGCGCGCTGCGGTCGGCGCCAGGCCTAGCCAGGCTGCCTGCTGAACACACACACACAGGCTAGTGCGCGCCAGAGAGAGATGCAACGTCGGGTAGTTTAGTTGCGCCAGGCGACGAGAGAGCGCGCTGCGGTCGGCGCCAGGCCTAGCCAGGCTGCCCGCTGAACACACACACACACACAGACTAGTGCGCGCCAGAGAGAGATGCAACGTCGGGTAGTTTAGTTGCGCCAGGCGACGAGAGAGCGCGCTGCGGTCGGCGCCAGGCCTAGCCAGGCTGCCTGCTGAACACACACACACAGACTAGTGCGCGCCACAGAGAGATGCAACGTCGGGTAGTTTAGTTGCGCCAGGCGACGAGAGAGCGCGCTGCGGTCGGCGCCAGGCCTAGCCAGGCTGTCTGCTGAACACACACACACAGGCTAGTGCGCGCCAGAGAGAGATGCAACGTCGGGTAGTTTAGTTGCGCCAGGCGACGAGAGAGCGCGCTGCGGTCGGCGCCAGGCCTAGCCAGGCTGCCTGCTGAACACACACACACAGACTAGTGCGCGCCAGAGAGAGATGCAACGTCGGGTAGTTTAGTTGCGCCAGGCGACGAGAGAGCGCGCTGCGGTCGGCGCCAGGCCTAGCCAGGCTGCCTGCTGAACACACACACACACAGACTAGTGCGCGCCAGAGAGAGATGCAACGTCGGGTAGTTTAGTTGCGCCAGGCGACGAGAGAGCGCGCTGCGGTCGGCGCCAGGCCTAGCCAGGCTGCCCGCTGAACACACACACACAGGCTAGTGCGCGCCAGAGAGAGATGCAACGTCGGGTAGTTTAGTTGCGCCAGGCGACGAGAGAGCGCGCTGCGGTCGGCGCCAGGCCTAGCCAGGCTGCCCGCTGAACACACACACACAGACTAGTGCGCGCCAGAGAGAGATGCAACGTCGGGTAGTTTAGTTGCGCCAGGCGACGAGAGAGCGCGCTGCGGTCGGCGCCAGGCCTAGCCAGGCTGCCCGCTGAACACACACACACAGACTAGTGCGCGCCAGAGAGAGATGCAACGTCGGGTAGTTTAGTTGCGCCAGGCGACGAGAGAGCGCGCTGCGGTCGGCGCCAGGCCTAGCCAGGCTGCCCGCTGAACACACACACACACAGACTAGTGCGCGCCAGAGAGAGATGCAACGTCGGGTAGTTTAGTTGCGCCAGGCGACGAGAGAGCGCGCTGCGGTCGGCGCCAGGCCTAGCCAGGCTGCCTGCTGAACACACACACACAGACTAGTGCGCGCCAGAGAGAGATGCAACGTCGGGTAGTTTAGTTGCGCCAGGCGACGAGAGAGCGCGCTGCGGTCGGCGCCAGGCCTAGCCAGGCTGCCTGCTGAACACACACACACAGACTAGTGCGCGCCAGAGAGAGATGCAACGTCGGGTAGTTTAGTTGCGCCAGGCGACGAGAGAGCGCGCTGCGGTCGGCGCCAGGCCTAGCCAGGCTGCCTGCTGAACACACACACACACACAGACTAGTGCGCGCCAGAGAGAGGTGCAACGTCGGGTAGTTTAGTTGCGCCAGGCGACGAGAGAGCGCGCTGCGGTCGGCGCCAGGCCTAGCCAGGCTGCCTGCTGAACACACACACACAGACTAGTGCGCGCCAGAGAGAGATGAAACGTCGGGTAGTTTAGTTGCGCCAGGCGACGAGAGAGCGCGCTGCGGTCGGCGCCAGGCCTAGCCAGGCTGCCTGCTGAACACACACACACACACAGACTAGTGCGCGCCAGAGAGAGGTGCAACGTCGGGTAGTTTAGTTGCGCCAGGCGACGAGAGAGCGCGCTGCGGTCGGCGCCAGGCCTAGCCAGGCTGCCTGCTGAACACACACACACACACAGACTAGTGCGCGCCAGAGAGAGGTGCAACGTCGGGTAGTTTAGTTGCGCCAGGCGACGAGAGAGCGCGCTGCGGTCGGCGCCAGGCCTAGCCAGGCTGCCTGCTGAACACACACACACACAGACTAGTGCGCGCCAGGGAGAGATGCAACGTCGGGTAGTTTAGTTGCGCCAGGCGACGAGAGAGCGCGCTGCGGTCGGCGCCAGGCCTAGCCAGGCTGCCTGCTGAACACACACACACAGACTAGTGCGCGCCAGAGAGAGATGCAACGTCGGGTAGTTTAGTTGTGCCAGGCGACGAGAGAGCGCGCTGCGGTCGGCGCCAGGCCTAGCCAGGCTGCCTGCTGAACACACACACACAGACTAGTGCGCGCCAGAGAGAGATGCAACGTCGGGTAGTTTAGTTGCGCCAGGCGACGAGAGAGCGCGCTGCGGTCGGCGCCAGGCCTAGCCAGGCTGCCTGCTGAACACACACACACACACACAGACTAGTGCGCGCCAGAGAGAGATGCAACGTCGGGTAGTTTAGTTGCGCCAGGCGACGAGAGAGCGCGCTGCGGTCGGCGCCAGGCCTAGCCAGGCTGCCTGCTGAACACACACACACACAGACTAGTGCGCGCCAGAGAGAGATGCAACGTCGGGTAGTTTAGTTGCGCCAGGCGACGAGAGAGCGCGCTGCGGTCGGCGCCAGGCCTAGCCAGGCTGCCTGCTGAACACACACACACACAGACTAGTGCGCGCCAGAGAGAGATGCAACGTCGGGTAGTTTAGTTGCGCCAGGCGACGAGAGAGCGCGCTGCGGTCGGCGCCAGGCCTAGCCAGGCTGCCTGCTGAACACACACACACACAGACTAGTGCGCGCCAGGGAGAGATGCAACGTCGGGTAGTTTAGTTGCGCCAGGCGACGAGAGAGCGCGCTGCGGTCGGCGCCAGGCGACGAGAGAGCGCGCTGCGGTCGGCGCCAGGCCTAGACAGGCTGCCTGCTGAACACACACACACAGACTAGTGCGCGCCAGAGAGAGATGCAACGTCGGGTAGTTTAGTTGCGCCAGGCGACGAGAGAGCGCGCTGCGGTCGGCGCCAGGCCTAGCCAGGCTGCCTGCTGAACACACACACACAGACTAGTGCGCGCCAGAGAGAGATGCAACGTCGGGTAGTTTAGTTGCGCCAGGCGACGAGAGAGCGCGCTGCGGTCGGCGCCAGGCCTAGCCAGGCTGCCTGCTGAACACACACACACAGGCTAGTGCGCGCCAGAGAGAGATGCAACGTCGGGTAGTTTAGTTGCGCCAGGCGACGAGAGAGCGCGCTGCGGTCGGCGCCAGGCCTAGCCAGGCTGCCTGCTGAACACACACACACAGACTAGTGCGCGCCAGAGAGAGATGCAACGTCGGGTAGTTTAGTTGCGCCAGGCGACGAGAGAGCGCGCTGCGGTCGGCGCCAGGCCTAGCCAGGCTGCCTGCTGAACACACACACACAGACTAGTGCGCGCCAGAGAGAGATGCAACGTCGGGTAGTTTAGTTGCGCCAGGCGACGAGAGAGCGCGCTGCGGTCGGCGCCAGGCCTAGCCAGGCTGCCTGCTGAACACACACACACACAGACTAGTGCGCGCCAGAGAGAGATGCAACGTCGGGTAGTTTAGTTGCGCCAGGCGACGAGAGAGCGCGCTGCGGTCGGCGCCAGGCCTAGCCAGGCTGCCTGCTGAACACACACACACAGACTAGTGCGCGCCAGAGAGAGATGCAACGTCGGGTAGTTTAGTTGCGCCAGGCGACGAGAGAGCGCGCTGCGGTCGGCGCCAGGCCTAGCCAGGCTGCCTGCTGAACACACACACACAGACTAGTGCGCGCCAGGGAGAGATGCAACGTCGGGTAGTTTAGTTGCGCCAGGCGACGAGAGAGCGCGCTGCGGTCGGCGCCAGGCCTAGCCAGGCTGCCTGCTGAACACACACACACACAGACTAGTGCGCGCCAGAGAGAGATGCAACGTCGGGTAGTTTAGTTGCGCCAGGCGACGAGAGAGCGCGCTGCGGTCGGCGCCAGGCCTAGCCAGGCTGCCTGCTGAACACACACACACAGGCTAGTGCGCGCCAGAGAGAGATGCAACGTCGGGTAGTTTAGTTGCGCCAGGCGACGAGAGAGCGCGCTGCGGTCGGCGCCAGGCCTAGCCAGGCTGCCTGCTGAAAACACACACACAGACTAGTGCGCGCCAGAGAGAGATGCAACGTCGGGTAGTTTAGTTGCGCCAGGCGACGAGAGAGCGCGCTGCGGTCGGCGCCAGGCCTAGCCAGGCTGCCTGCTGAACACACACACACAGACTAGTGCGCGCCAGAGAGAGATGCAACGTCGGGTAGTTTAGTTGCGCCAGGCGACGAGAGAGCGCGCTGCGGTCGGCGCCAGGCCTAGCCAGGCTGCCTGCTGAACACACACACACAGACTAGTGCGCGCCAGAGAGAGATGCAACGTCGGGTAGTTTAGTTGCGCCAGGCGACGAGAGAGCGCGCTGCGGTCGGCGCCAGGCCTAGCCAGGCTGCCTGCTGAACACACACACACAGACTAGTGCGCGCCAGAGAGAGATGCAACGTCGGGTAGTTTAGTTGCGCCAGGCGACGAGAGAGCGCGCTGCGGTCGGCGCCAGGCCTGGCCAGGCTGCCCGCTGAACACACACACACAGACTAGTGCGCGCCAGAGAGAGATGCAACGTCGGGTAGTTTAGTTGCGCCAGGCGACGAGAGAGCGCGCTGCGGTCGGCGCCAGGCCTAGCCAGGCTGCCTGCTGAACACACACACACACAGACTAGTGCGCGCCAGAGAGAGATGCCACGTCGGGTAGTTTAGTTGCGCCAGGCGACGAGAGAGCGCGCTGCGGTCGGCGCCAGGCCTAGCCAGGATGCCTGCTGAACACACACACACACAGACTAGTGCGCGCCAGAGAGAGATGCAACGTCGGGTAGTTTAGTTGCGCCAGGCGACGAGAGAGCGCGCTGCGGTCGGCGCCAGGCCTAGCCAGGCTGCCTGCTGAACACACACACACAGGCTAGTGCGCGCCAGAGAGAGATGCAACGTCGGGTAGTTTAGTTGCGCCAGGCGACGAGAGAGCGCGCTGCGGTCGGCGCCAGGCCTAGCCAGGCTGTCTGCTGAACACACACACACAGGCTAGTGCGCGCCAGAGAGAGATGCAACGTCGGGTAGTTTAGTTGCGCCAGGCGACGAGAGAGCGCGCTGCGGTCGGCGCCAGGCCTAGCCAGGCTGCCTGCTGAACACACACACACAGGCTAGTGCGCGCCAGAGACAGATGCAACGTCGGGTAGTTTAGTTGCGCCAGGCGACGAGAGAGCGCGCTGCGGTCGGCGCCAGGCCTAGCCAGGCTGCCTGCTGAACACACACACACAGGCTAGTGCGCGCCAGAGACAGATGCAACGTCGGGTAGTTTAGTTGCGCCAGGCGACGAGAGAGCGCGCTGCGGTCGGCGCCAGGCCTAGCCAGGCTGCCTGCTGAACACACACACACAGACTAGTGCGCGCCAGAGAGAGATGCAACGTCGGGTAGTTTAGTTGCGCCAGGCGACGAGAGAGCGCGCTGCGGTCGGCGCCAGGCCTAGCCAGGCTGCCTGCTGAACACACACACACAGACTAGTGCGCGCCAGAGAGAGATGCAACGTCGGGTAGTTTAGTTGCGCCAGGCGACGAGAGAGCGCGCTGCGGTCGGCGCCAGGCCTAGCCAGGCTGCCTGCTGAACACACACACACACACACACACAGACAAGTGCGCGCCAGAGAGAGATGCAACGTCGGGTAGTTTAGTTGCGCCAGGCGACGAGAGAGCGCGCTGCAGTCGGCGCCAGGCCTAGCCAGGCTGCCTGCTGAACACACACACACAGACTAGTGCGCGCCAGAGAGAGATGCAACGTCGGGTAGTTTAGTTGCGCCAGGCGACGAGAGAGCGCGCTGCAGTCGGCGCCAGGCCTAGCCAGGCTGCCTGCTGAACACACACACACAGACTAGTGCGCGCCAGAGAGAGATGCAACGTCGGGTAGTTTAGTTGCGCCAGGCGACGAGAGAGCGCGCTGCGGTCGGCGCCAGGCCTAGCCAGGCTGCCTGCTGAACACACACACACACAGACTAGTGCGCGCCAGAGAGAGATGCAACGTCGGGTAGTTTAGTTGCGCCAGGCGACGAGAGAGCGCGCTGCGGTCGGCGCCAGGCCTAGCCAGGCTGCCCGCTGAACACACACACACAGACTAGTGCGCGCCAGAGAGAGATGCAACGTCGGGTAGTGTAGTTGCGCCAGGCGACGAGAGAGCGCGCTGCGGTCGGCGCCAGGCCTAGCCAGGCTGCCTGCTGAACACACACACACAGACTAAGGCGCGCCAGAGAGAGATGCAACGTCGGGTAGTTTAGTTGCGCCAGGCGACGAGAGAGCGCGCTGCGGTCGGCGCCAGGCCTAGCCAGGCTGCCCGCTGAACACACACACACAGACTAGTGCGCACCAGAGAGAGATGCAACGTCGGGTAGTTTAGTTGCGCCAGGCGACGAGAGAGCGCGCTGCGGTCGGCGCTAGGCCTAGCCAGGCTGCCCGCTGAACACACACACACACACAGACTAGTGCGCGCCAGAGAGAGATGCAACGTCGGGTAGTTTAGTTGCGCCAGGCGACGAGAGAGCGCGCTGCGGTCGGCGCCAGGCCTAGCCAGGCTGCCTGCTGAACACACACACACACAGACTAGTGCGCGCCAGGGAGAGATGCAACGTCGGGTAGTTTAGTTGCGCCAGGCGACGAGAGAGCGCGCTGCGGTCGGCGCCAGGCCTAGCCAGGCTGCCTGCTGAACACACACACACACAGACTAGTGCGCGCCAGAGAGAGATGCAACGTCGGGTAGTTTAGTTGCGCCAGGCGACGAGAGAGCGCGCTGCGGTCGGCGCCAGGCCTAGCCAGGCTGCCTGCTGAACACACACACACAGACTAGTGCGCGCCAGGGATGATGCAACGTCGGGTAGTTTAGTTGCGCCAGGCGACGAGAGAGCGCGCTGCGGTCGGCGCCAGGCCTAGCCAGGCTGCCTGCTGAACACACACACACAGACTAGTGCGCGCCAGAGAGGGAGGCAACGTCGGGTAGTTTAGTTGCGCCAGGCGACGAGAGAGCGCGCTGCGGTCGGCGCCAGGCCTAGCCAGGCTGCCCGCTGAACACACACACACAGACTAGTGCGCGCCAGGGAGAGATGCAACGTCGGGAAGTTAGTTGCGCCAGGCGACGAGAGAGCGCGCTGCGGTCGGCGCCAGGCCTAGCCAGGCTGCCTGCTGAACACACACACACAGGCTAGTGCGCACCAGAGAGAGATGCAACGTCGGGTAGTTTAGTTGCGCCAGGCGACGAGAGAGCGCGCTGCGGTCGGCGCCAGGCCTAGCCAGGCTGCCTGCTGAACACACACACACACACTAGTGCGCGCCAGAGAGAGATGCAACGTCGGGTAGTTTAGTTGCGCCAGGCGACGAGAGAGCGCGCTGCGGTCGGCGCCAGGCCTAGCCAGGCTGCCTGCTGAACACACACACACACACTAGTGCGCGCCAGAGAGAGATGCAACGTCGGGTAGTTTAGTTGCGCCAGGCGACGAGAGAGCGCGCTGCGGTCGGCGCCAGGCCTAGCCAGGCTGCCTGCTGAACACACACACACAGACTAGTGCGCGCCAGAGAGAGATGCAACGTCGGGTAGTTTAGTTGCGCCAGGCGACGAGAGAGCGCGCTGCGGTCGGCGCCAGGCCTAGCCAGGCTGCCCGCTGAACACACACACACAGACTAGTGCGCGCCAGAGAGAGATGCAACGTCGGGTAGTTTAGTTGCGCCAGGCGACGAGAGAGCGCGCTGCGGTCGGCGCCAGGCCTAGCCAGGCTGCCCGCTGAACACACACACACAGACTAGTGCGCGCCAGGGAGAGATGCAACGTCGGGTAGTTTAGTTGCGCCAGGCGACGAGAGAGCGCGCTGCGGTCGGCGCCAGGCCTAGCCAGGCTGCCTGCTGAACACACACACACAGACTAGTGCGCGCCAGAGAGAGATGCAACGTCGGGTAGTTTAGTTGCGCCAAGCGACGAGAGAGCGCGCTGCGGTCGGCGCCAGGCCTAGCCAGGCTGCCTGCTGAACACACACACACACAGACTAGTGCGCGCCAGAGAGAGATGCAACGTCGGGTAGTTTAGTTGCGCCAGGCGACGAGAGAGCGCGCTGCGGTCGGCGCCAGGCCTAGCCAGGCTGCCTGCTGAACACACACACACACACTAGTGCGCGCCAGAGAGAGATGCCACGTCGGGTAGTTTAGTTGAGCCAGGCGACGAGAGAGCGCGCTGCGGTCGGCGCCAGGCCTAGCCAGGCTGCCTGCTGAACACACACACATAGACTAGTGCGCGCCAGAGAGAGATGCAACGTCGGGTAGTTTAGTTGCGCCAGGCGACGAGAGAGCGCGCTGCGGTCGGCGCCAGGCCTAGCCAGGCTGCCTGCTGAACACACACACACACAGACTAGTGCGCGCCAGGGAGAGATGCAACGTCGGGTAGTTTAGTTGCGCCAGGCGACGAGAGAGCGCGCTGCGGTCGGCGCCAGGCCTAGCCAGGCTGCCTGCTGAACACACACACACAGACTAGTGCGCGCCAGAGAGAGATGCAACGTCGGGTAGTTTAGTTGCGCCAGGCGACGAGAGAGCGCGCTGCGGTCGGCGCCAGGCCTAGCCAGGCTGCCTGCTGAACACACACACACAGACTAGTGCGCACCAGAGAGAGATGCAACGTCGGGTAGTTTAGTTGCGCCAGGCGACGAGAGAGCGCGCTGCGGTCGGCGCCAGGCCTAGCCAGGCTGCCTGCTGAACACACACACACACACAGACTAGTGCGCGCCAGAGAGAGATGCAACGTCGGGTAGTTTAGTTGAGCCAGGCGACGAGAGAGCGCGCTGCGGTCGGCGCCAGGCCTAGCCAGGCTGCCTGCTGAACACACACACACACACAGACTAGTGCGCGCCAGAGAGAGATGCAACGTCGGGTAGTTTAGTTGCGCCAGGCGACGAGAGAGCGCGCTGCGGTCGGCGCCAGGCCTAGCCAGGCTGCCTGCTGAACACACACACACACACAGACTAGTGCGCGCCAGAGAGAGATGCAACGTCGGGTAGTTTAGTTGCGCCAGGCGACGAGAGAGCGCGCTGCGGTCGGCGCCAGGCCTAGCCAGGCTGCCTGCTGAACACACACACACACAGACTAGTGCGCGCCAGAGAGAGATGCAACGTCGGGTAGTTTAGTTGCGCCAGGCGACGAGAGAGCGCGCTGCGGTCGGCGCCAGGCCTAGCCAGGCTGCCCGCTGAACACACACACACACAGACTAGTGCGCGCCAGAGAGAGATGCAACGTCGGGTAGTTTAGTTGCGCCAGGCGACGAGAGAGCGCGCTGCGGTCGGCGCCAGGCCTAGCCAGGCTGCCTGCTGAACACACACACACAGACTAGTGCGCGCCAGAGAGAGATGCAACGTCGGGTAGTTTAGTTGCGCCAGGCGACGAGATAGCGCGGTGCGGTCGGCGCCAGGCCTAGCCAGGCTGCCCGCTGAACACACACACACAGACTAGTGCGCACCAGAGAGAGATGCAACGTCGGGTAGTTTAGTTGCGCCAGGCGACGAGAGAGCGCGCTGCGGTCGGCGCCAGGCCTAGCCAGGCTGCCCGCTGAACACACACACACACAGACTAGTGCGCACCAGAGAGAGATGCAACGTCGGGTAGTTTAGTTGCGCCAGGCGACGAGAGAGCGCGCTGCGGTCGGCGCCAGGCCTAGCCAGGCTGCCCGCTGAACACACACACACAGACTAGTGCGCGCCAGGGAGAGATGCAACGTCGGGTAGTTTAGTTGCGCCAGGCGACGAGAGAGCGCGCTGCGGTCGGCGCCAGGCCTAGCCAGGCTGCCTGCTGAACACACACACACAGACTAGTGCGCGCCAGAGAGAGATGCAACGTCGGGTAGTTTAGTTGCGCCAGGCGACGAGAGAGCGCGCTGCGGTCGGCGCCAGGCCTAGCCAGGCTGCCTGCTGAACACACACACACAGACTAGTGCGCGCCAGGGAGAGATGCAACGTCGGGTAGTTTAGTTGAGCCAGGCGACGAGAGAGCGCGCTGCGGTCGGCGCCAGGCCTAGCCAGGCTGCCCGCTGAACACACACACACAGACAGACTAGTGCGCGCCAGAGAGAGATGCAACGTCGGGTAGTTTAGTTGTGCCAGGCGACGAGAGAGCGCGCTGCGGTCGGCGCCAGGCCTAGCCAGGCTGCCTGCTGAACACACACACACAGACTAGTGCGCGCCAGGGAGAGATGCAACGTCGGGTAGTTTAGTTGCGCCAGGTGACGAGAGAGCGCGCTGCGGTCGGCGCCAGGCCTAGCCAGGCTGCCCGCTGAACACACACACACAGACTAGTGCGCACCAGAGAGAGATGCAACGTCGGGTAGTTTAGTTGCGCCAGGCGACGAGAGAGCGCGCTGCGGTCGGCGCCAGGCCTAGCCAGGCTGCCCGCTGAACACACACACACACACAGACTAGTGCGCGCCAGAGAGAGATGCAACGTCGGGTAGTTTAGTTGCGCCAGGCGACGAGAGAGCGCGCTGCGGTCGGCGCCAGGCCTAGCCAGGCTGCCCGCTGAACACACAGACTAGTGCGCGCCAGAGAGAGATGCAACGTCGGGTAGTTTAGTTGCGCCAGGCGACGAGAGAGCGCGCTGCGGTCGGCGCCAGGCCTAGCCAGGCTGCCCGCTGAACACACACACACACAGACTAGTGCGCACCAGAGAGAGATGCAACGTCGGGTAGTTTAGTTGCGCCAGGCGACGAGAGAGCGCGCTGCGGTCGGCGCCAGGCCTAGCCAGGCTGCCCGCTGAACACACACACACAGACTAGTGCGCGCTAGGGAGAGATGCAACGTCGGGTAGTTTAGTTGCGCCAGGCGACGAGAGAGCGCGCTGCGGTCGGCGCCAGGCCTAGCCAGGCTGCCTGCTGAACACACACACACAGACTAGTGCGCGCCAGAGAGAGATGCAACGTCGGGTAGTTTAGTTGCGCCAGGCGACGAGAGAGCGCGCTGCGGTCGGCGCCAGGCCTAGCCAGGCTGCCTGCTGAACACACACACACAGACTAGTGCGCGCCAGGGAGAGATGCAACGTCGGGTAGTTTAGTTGAGCCAGGCGACGAGAGAGCGCGCTGCGGTCGGCGCCAGGCCTAGCCAGGCTGCCTGCTGAACACACACACACAGACTAGTGCGCGCCAGAGAGAGATGCAACGTCGGGTAGTTTAGTTGCGCCAGGCGACGAGAGAGCGCGCTGCGGTCGGCGCCAGGCCTAGCCAGGCTGCCCGCTGAACACACACACACAGACTAGTGCGCACCAGAGAGAGATGCAACGTCGGGTAGTTTAGTTGCGCCAGGCGACGAGAGAGCGCGCTGCGGTCGGCGCCAGGCCTAGCCAGGCTGCCTGCTGAACACACACACACAGACTAGTGCGCGCCAGAGAGAGATGCAACGTCAGGTAGTTTAGTTGCGCCAGGCGACGAGAGAGCGCGCTGCGGTCGGCGCCAGGCCTAGCCAGGCTGCCTGCTGAACACACACACACAGACTAGTGCGCGCCAGGGAGAGATGCAACGTCGGGTAGTTTAGTTGCGCCAGGCGACGAGAGAGCGCGCTGCGGTCGGCGCCAGGCCTAGCCAGGCTGCCTGCTGAACACACACACACACACAGACTAAAGCGCGCCAGAGAGAGATGCAACGTCGGGTAGTTTAGTTGCGCCAGGCGACGAGAGAGCGCGCTGCGGTCGGCGCCAGGCCTAGCCAGGCTGCCCGCTGAACACACACACACACACAGACTAGTGCGCGCCAGAGAGAGATGCAACGTCGGGTAGTTTAGTTGCGCCAGGCGACGAGAGAGCGCGCTGCGGTCGGCGCCAGGCCTAGCCAGGCTGCCTGCTGAACACACACACACAGACTAGTGCGCGCCAGAGAGAGATGCAACGTCGGGTAGTTTAGTTGCGCCAGGCGACGAGAGAGCGCGCTGCGGTCGGCGCCAGGCCTAGCCAGGCTGCCTGCTGAACACACACACACAGACTAGTGCGCGCCAGAGAGAGATGCAACGTCGGGTAGTTTAGTTGCGCCAGGCGACGAGAGAGCGCGCTGCGGTCGGCGCCAGGCCTAGCCAGGCTGCCCGCTGAACACACACACACAGGCTAGTGCGCGCCAGAGAGAGATGCAACGTCGGGTAGTTTAGTTGCGCCAGGCGACGAGAGAGCGCGCTGCGGTCGGCGCCAGGCCTAGCCAGGCTGCCTGCTGAACACACACACACAGACTAGTGCGCGCCAGAGAGAGGTGCAACGTCGGGTAGTTTAGTTGCGCCAGGCGACGAGAGAGCGCGCTGCGGTCGGCGCCAGGCCTAGCCAGGCTGCCCGCTGAACACACACACACAGACTAGTGCGCGCCAGAGAGAGATGCAACGTCGGGTAGTTTAGTTGCGCCAGGCGACGAGAGAGCGCGCTGCGGTCGGCGCCAGGCCTAGCCAGGCTGCCTGCTGAACACACACACACAGACTAGTGCGCGCCAGAGAGAGATGCAACGTCGGGTAGTTAAGTTGCGCCAGGCGACGAGAGAGCGCGCTGCGGTCGGCGCCAGGCCTAGCCAGGCTGCCTGCTGAACACACACACACAGACTAGTGCGCGCCAGAGAGAGATGCAACGTCGGGTAGTTTAGTTGCGCCAGGCGACGAGAGAGCGCGCTGCGGTCGGGGCCAGGCCTAGCCAGGCTGCCTGCTGAACACACACACACAGACTAGTGCGCGCCAGAGAGAGATGCAACGTCGGGTAGTTAAGTTGCGCCAGGCGACGAGAGAGCGCGCTGCGGTCGGCGCCAGGCCTAGCCAGGCTGCCTGCTGAACACACACACACAGAATAGTGCGCGCCAGAGAGAGATGCAACGTCGGGTAGTTTAGTTGCGCCAGGCGACGAGAGAGCGCGCTGCGGTCGGCGCCAGGCCTAGCCAGGCTGCCTGCTGAACACACACACACAGAATAGTGCGCGCCAGAGAGAGATGCAACGTCGGGTAGTTAAGTTGCGCCAGGCGACGAGAGAGCGCGCTGCGGTCGGCGCCAGGCCTAGCCAGGCTGCCTGCTGAACACACACACACAGAATAGTGCGCGCCAGAGAGAGATGCAACGTCGGGTAGTTTAGTTGCGCCAGGCGACGAGAGAGCGCGCTGCGGTCGGCGCCAGGCCTAGCCAGGCTGCCTGCTGAACACACACACACAGACTAGTGCGCGCCAGAGAGAGATGCAACGTCGGGTAGTTTAGTTGCGCCAGGCGACGAGAGAGCGCGCTGCGGTCGGCGCCAGGCCTAGCCAGGCTGCCTGCTGAACACACACACACAGAATAGTGCGCGCCAGAGAGAGATGCAACGTCGGGTAGTTTAGTTGCGCCAGGCGACGAGAGAGCGCGCTGCGGTCGGCGCCAGGCCTAGCCAGGCTGTCTGCTGAACACACACACACAGACTAGTGCGCGCCAGAGAGAGATGCAACGTCGGGTAGTTTAGTTGCGCCAGGCGACGAGAGAGCGCGCTGCGGTCGGCGCCAGGCCTAGCCAGGCTGCCTGCTGAACACACACACACAGACTAGTGCGCGCCAGAGAGAGATGCAACGTCGGGTAGTTTAGTTGCGCCAGGCGACGAGAGAGCGCGCTGTGGTCGGCGCCAGGCCTAGCCAGGCTGCCTGCTGAACACACACACACAGACTAGTGCGCGCCAGAGAGAGATGCAACGTCGGGTAGTTTAGTTGCGCCAGGCGACGAGAGAGCGCGCTGCGGTCGGCGCCAGGCCTAGCCTGGCTGCCTGCTAAACACACACACACAGACTAGTGCGCGCCAGAGAGAGATGCAACGTCGGGTAGTTTAGTTGCGCCAGGCGACGAGAGAGCGCGCTGCGGTCGGCGCCAGGCCTAGCCAGGCTGCCTGCTGAACACACACACACAGACTAGTGCGCGCCAGAGAGAGATGCAACGTCGGGTAGTTTAGTTGCGCCAGGCGACGAGAGAGCGCGCTGCGGTCGGCGCCAGGCCTAGCCTGGCTGCCTGCTGAACACACACACACAGACTAGTGCGCGCCAGAGAGAGATGCAACGTCGGGTAGTTTAGTTGCGCCAGGCGACGAGAGAGCGCGCTGCGGTCGGCGCCAGGCCTAGCCAGGCTGCCTGCTGAACACACACACACACACAGACTAGTGCGCGCCAGAGAGAGATGCAACGTCGGGTAGTTTAGTTGCGCCAGGCGACGAGAGAGCGCGCTGCGGTCGGCGCCAGGCCTAGCCAGGCTGCCCGCTGAACACACACACACAGACTAGTGCGCGCCAGAGAGAGATGCAACGTCGGGTAGTTTAGTTGCGCCAGGCGACGAGAGAGCGCGCTGCGGTCGGCGCCAGGCCTAGCCAGGCTGCCTGCTGAACACACACACACAGACTAGTGCGCGCCAGAGAGAGATGCAACGTCGGGTAGTTTAGTTGCGCCAGGCGACGAGAGAGCGCGCTGCGGTCGGCGCCAGGCCTAGCCAGGCTGCCTGCTGAACACACACACACAGACTAGTGCGCGCCAGAGAGAGATGCAACGTCGGGTAGTTTAGTTGCGCCAGGCGACGAGAGAGCGCGCTGCGGTCGGCGCCAGGCCTAGCCAGGCTGCCTGCTGAACACACACACACAGCCTAGTGCGCGCCAGAGAGAGATGCAACGTCGGGTAGTTTAGTTGCGCCAGGCGACGAGAGAGCGCGCTACGGTCGGCGCCAGGCCTAGCCAGGCTGCCTGCTGAACACACACACACACACAGACTAGTGCGTGCCAGAGAGAGATGCAACGTCGGGTAGTTTAGTTGCGCCAGGCGACGAGAGAGCGCGCTGCGGTCGGCACCAGGCCTAGCCAGGCTGCCTGCTGAACACACACACACAGACTAGTGCCCGCCAGAGAGAGATGCAACGTCGGGTAGTTTAGTTGCGCCAGGCGACGAGAGAGCGCGCTGCGGTCGGCGCCAGGCCTAGCCAGGCTGCCTGCTGAACACACACACACAGACTAGTGCGCGCCAGAGAGAGATGCAACGTCGGGTAGTTTAGTTGCGCCAGGCGACGAGAGAGCGCGCTGCGGTCGGCGCCAGGCCTAGCCAGGCTGCCTGCTGAACACACACACACAGCCTAGTGCGCGCCAGAGAGAGATGCAACGTCGGGTAGTTTAGTTGCGCCAGGCGACGAGAGAGCGCGCTACGGTCGGCGCCAGGCCTAGCCAGGCTGCCTGCTGAACACACACACACAGACTAGTGCCCGCCAGAGAGAGATGCAACGTCGGGTAGTTTAGTTGCGCCAGGCGACGAGAGAGCGCGCTGCGGTCGGCGCCAGGCCTAGCCAGGCTGCCCGCTGAACACACACACACAGACTAGTGCGCGCCAGAGAGAGATGCAACGTCGGGTAGTTTAGTTGCGCCAGGCGACGAGAGAGCGCGCTGCGGTCGGCGCCAGGCCTAGCCAGGCTGCCTGCTGAACACACACACACACACAGACTAGTGCGCGCCAGAGAGAGATGCAACGTCGGGTAGTTTAGTTGCGCCAGGCGACGAGAGAGCGCGCTGCGGTCGGCGCCAGGCCTAGCCAGGCTGCCTGCTGAACACACACACACAGCCTAGTGCGCGCCAGAGAGAGATGCAGCGTCGGGTAGTTTAGTTGCGCCAGGCGACGAGAGAGCGCGCTGCGGTTGGCGCCAGGCCTAGCCAGGCTGCCTGCTGAACACACACACACAGCCTAGTGCGCGCCAGAGAGAGATGCAACGTCGGGTAGTTTAGTTGCGCCAGGCGACGAGAGAGCGCGCTGCGGTCGGCGCCAGGCCTAGCCAGGCTGCCTGCTGAACACACACACACACACACACAGACTAGTGCGCGCCAGAGAGAGATGCAACGTCGGGTAGTTTAGTTGCGCCAGGCGACGAGAGAGCGCGCTGCGGTCGGCGCCAGGCCTAGCCAGGCTGCCTGCTGAACACACACACACAGCCTAAAGCGCGCCAGAGAGAGATGCAACGTCGGGTAGTTTAGTAGCGCCAGGCGACGAGAGAGCGCGCTGCGGTCGGCGCCAGGCCTAGCCAGGCTGCCTGCTGAACACACACACACACAGACTAGTGCGCGCCAGAGAGAGGTGCAACGTCGGGTAGTTTAGTTGCGCCAGGCGACGAGAGAGCGCGCTGCGGTCGGCGCCAGGCCTAGCCAGGCTGCCTGCTGAACACACACACACAGACTAGTGCGCGCCAGAGAGAGATGCAACGTCGGGTAGTTTAGTTGCGCCAGGCGACGAGAGAGCGCGCTGCGGTCGGCGCCAGGCCTAGCCAGGCTGCCTGCTGAACACACACACACACACTAGTGCGCGCCAGAGAGAGATGCAACGTCGGGTAGTTTAGTTGCGCCAGGCGACGAGAGAGCGCGCTGCGGTCGGCGCCAGGCCTAGCCAGGCTGCCTGCTGAACACACACACACAGACTAGTGCCCGCCAGAGAGAGATGCAACGTCGGGTAGTTTAGTTGCGCCAGGCGACGAGAGAGCGCGCTGCGGTCGGCGCCAGGCCTAGCCAGGCTGCCTGCTGAACACACACACACAGACTAGTGCGCGCCAGAGAGAGATGCAACGTCGGGTAGTTTAGTTGCGCCAGGCGACGAGAGAGCGCGCTGCGGTCGGCGCCAGGCCTAGCCAGGCTGCCTGCTGAACACACACACACAGCCTAGTGCGCGCCAGAGAGAGATGCAACGTCGGGTAGTTTAGTTGCGCCAGGCGACGAGAGAGCGCGCTACGGTCGGCGCCAGGCCTAGCCAGGCTGCCTGCTGAACACACACACACACACAGACTAGTGCGCGCCAGAGAGAGATGCAACGTCGGGTAGTTTAGTTGCGCCAGGCGACGAGAGAGCGCGCTGCGGTCGGCACCAGGCCTAGCCAGGCTGCCTGCTGAACACACACACACAGACTAGTGCCCGCCAGAGAGAGATGCAACGTCGGGTAGTTTAGTTGCGCCAGGCGACGAGAGAGCGCGCTGCGGTCGGCGCCAGGCCTAGCCAGGCTGCCTGCTGAACACACACACACAGACTAGTGCGCGCCAGAGAGAGATGCAACGTCGGGTAGTTTAGTTGCGCCAGGCGACGAGAGAGCGCGCTGCGGTCGGCGCCAGGCCTAGCCAGGCTGCCTGCTGAACACACACACACAGCCTAGTGCGCGCCAGAGAGAGATGCAACGTCGGGTAGTTTAGTTGCGCCAGGCGACGAGAGAGCGCGCTACGGTCGGCGCCAGGCCTAGCCAGGCTGCCTGCTGAACACACACACACAGACTAGTGCCCGCCAGAGAGAGATGCAACGTCGGGTAGTTTAGTTGCGCCAGGCGACGAGAGAGCGCGCTGCGGTCGGCGCCAGGCCTAGCCAGGCTGCCCGCTGAACACACACACACAGACTAGTGCGCGCCAGAGAGAGATGCAACGTCGGGTAGTTTAGTTGCGCCAGGCGACGAGAGAGCGCGCTGCGGTCGGCGCCAGGCCTAGCCAGGCTGCCTGCTGAACACACACACACAGCCTAGTGCGCGCCAGAGAGAGATGCAACGTCGGGTAGTTTAGTTGCGCCAGGCGACGAGAGAGCGCGCTGCGGTCGGCGCCAGGCCTAGCCAGGCTGCCTGCTGAACACACACACACAGCCTAGTGCGCGCCAGAGAGAGATGCAGCGTCGGGTAGTTTAGTTGCGCCAGGCGACGAGAGAGCGCGCTGCGGTCGGCGCCAGGCCTAGCCAGGCTGCCTGCTGAACACACACACACAGCCTAGTGCGCGCCAGAGAGAGATGCAACGTCGGGTAGTTTAGTTGCGCCAGGCGACGAGAGAGCGCGCTGCGGTCGGCGCCAGGCCTAGCCAGGCTGCCTGCTGAACACACACACACAGCCTAGTGCGCGCCAGAGAGAGATGCAGCGTCGGGTAGTTTAGTTGCGCCAGGCGACGAGAGAGCGCGCTGCGGTCGGCGCCAGGCCTAGCCAGGCTGCCTGCTGAACACACACACACAGACTAGTGCGCGCCAGAGAGAGATGCAACGTCGGGTAGTTTAGTTGCGCCAGGCGACGAGAGAGCGCGCTGCGGTCGGCGCCAGGCCTAGCCAGGCTGCCTGCTGAACACACACACACAGCCTAGTGCGCGCCAGAGAGAGATGCAACGTCGGGTAGTTTAGTTGCGCCAGGCGACGAGAGAGCGCGCTGCGGTCGGCGCCAGGCCTAGCCAGGCTGCCTGCTGAACACACACACACAGCCTAGTGCGCGCCAGAGAGAGATGCAGCGTCGGGTAGTTTAGTTGCGCCAGGCGACGAGAGAGCGCGCTGCGGTTGGCGCCAGGCCTAGCCAGGCTGCCTGCTGAACACACACACACAGCCTAGTGCGCGCCAGAGAGAGATGCAACGTCGGGTAGTTTAGTTGCGCCAGGCGACGAGAGAGCGCGCTGCGGTCGGCGCCAGGCCTAGCCAGGCTGCCTGCTGAACACACACACACAGACTAGTGCGCGCCAGAGAGAGATGCAACGTCGGGTAGTTTAGTTGCGCCAGGCGACGAGAGAGCGCGCTGCGGTCGGCGCCAGGCCTAGCCAGGCTGCCCGCTGAACACACACACACAGACTAGTGCGCGCCAGAGAGAGATGCAACGTCGGGTAGTTTAGTTGCGCCAGGCGACGAGAGAGCGCGCTGCGGTCGGCGCCAGGCCTAGCCAGGCTGCCTGCTGAACACACACACACACACACACAGACTAGTGCGCGCCAGAGAGAGATGCAACGTCGGGTAGTTTAGTTGCGCCAGGCGACGAGAGAGCGCGCTGCGGTCGGCGCCAGGCCTAGCCAGGCTGCCTGCTGAACACACACACACAGCCTAGTGCGCGCCAGAGAGAGATGCAACGTCGGGTAGTTTAGTAGCGCCAGGCGACGAGAGAGCGCGCTGCGGTCGGCGCCAGGCCTAGCCAGGCTGCCTGCTGAACACACACACACACACAGACTAGTGCGCGCCAGAGAGAGGTGCAACGTCGGGTAGTTTAGTTGCGCCAGGCGACGAGAGAGCGCGCTGCGGTCGGCGCCAGGCCTAGCCAGGCTGCCTGCTGAACACACACACACACAGACTAGTGCGCGCCAGAGAGAGATGCAACGTCGGGTAGTTTAGTTGCGCCAGGCGACGAGAGAGCGCGCTGCGGTCGGCGCCAGGCCTAGCCAGGCTGCCTGCTGAACACACACACACCGACTAGTGCGCGCCAGAGAGAGGTGCAACGTCGGGTAGTTTAGTTGCGCCAGGCGACGAGAGAGCGCGCTGCGGTCGGCGCCAGGCCTAGCCAGGCTGCCTGCTGAACACACACACACACAGACTAGTGCGCGCCAGAGAGAGATGCAACGTCGGGTAGTTTAGTTGCGCCAGGCGACGAGAGAGCGCGCTGCGGTCGGCGCCAGGCCTAGCCAGGCTGCCTGCTGAACACACACACACACAGACTAGTGCGCGCCAGAGAGAGATGCAACGTCGGGTAGTTTAGTTGCGCCAAGCGACGAGAGAGCGCGCTGCGGTCGGCGCCAGGCCTAGCCAGGCTGCCCGCTGAACACACACACACAGACTAGTGCGCGCCAGAGAGAGATGCAACGTCGGGTAGTTTAGTTGCGCCAGGCGACGAGAGAGCGCGCTGCGGTCGGCGCCAGGCCTAGCCAGGCTGCCTGCTGAACACACACACACACACAGACTAGAGCGCGCCAGAGAGAGATGCAACGTCGGGTAGTTTAGTTGCGCCAGGCGACGAGAGAGCGCGCTGCGGTCGGCGCCAGGCCTAGCCAGGCTGCCTGCTGAACACACACACACAGACTAGTGCGCGCCAGAGAGAGATGCAACGTCGGGTAGTTTAGTTGCGCCAGGCGACGAGAGAGCGCGCTGCGGTCGGCGCCAGGCCTAGCCAGGCTGCCTGCTGAACACACACACACAGACTAGTGCGCGCCAGAGAGAGATGCAACGTCGGGTAGTTTAACTGCGCCAGGCGACGAGAGAGCGCGCTGCGGTCGGCGCCAGGCCTAGCCAGGCTGCCTGCTGAACACACACACACAGACTAGTGCGCGCCAGAGAGAGATGCCACGTCGGGTAGTTTAGTTGCGCCAGGCGACGAGAGAGCGCGCTGCGGTCGGCGCCAGGCCTAGCCAGGCTGCCTGCTGAACACACACACACAGACTAGTGCGCGCCAGGGAGAGATGCAACGTCGGGTAGTTTAGTTGCGCCAGGCGACGAGAGAGCGCGCTGCGGTCGGCGCCAGGCCTAGCCAGGCTGCCTGCTGAACACACACACACAGACTAGTGCGCGCCAGGGAGAGATGCAACGTCGGGTAGTTTAGTTGCGCCAGGCGACGAGAGAGCGCGCTGCGGTCGGCGCCAGGCCTAGCCAGGCTGCCTGCTGAACACACACACACACAGACTAGTGCGCGCCAGAGAGAGATGCAACGTCGGGTAGTTTAGTTGCGCCAGGCGACGAGAGAGCGCGCTGCGGTCGGCGCCAGGCCTAGCCAGGCTGCCTGCTGAACACACACACACAGGCTAGTGCGCGCCAGGGAGAGATGCAACGTCGGGTAGTTTAGTTGCGCCAGGCGACGAGAGAGCGCGCTGCGGTCGGCGCCAGGCCTAGCCAGGCTGCCTGCTGAACACACACACACACACAGACTAGAGCGCGCCAGAGAGAGATGCAACGTCGGGTAGTTTAGTTGCGCCAGGCGACGAGAGAGCGCGCTGCGGTCGGCGCCAGGCCTAGCCAGGCTGCCTGCTGAACACACACACACAGGCTAGTGCGCGCCAGGGAGAGATGCAACGTCGGGTAGTTTAGTTGCGCCAGGCGACGAGAGAGCGCGCTGCGGTCGGCGCCAGGCCTAGCCAGGCTGCCTGCTGAACACACACACACACAGACTAGTGCGCGCCAGGGAGAGATGCAACGTCGGGTAGTTTAGTTGCGCCAGGCGACGAGAGAGCGCGCTGCGGTCGGCGCCAGGCCTAGCCAGGCTGCCTGCTGAACACACACACACACACAGACTAGAGCGCGCCAGAGAGAGATGCAACGTCGGGTAGTTTAGTTGCGCCAGGCGACGAGAGAGCGCGCTGCGGTCGGCGCCAGGCCTAGCCAGGCTGCCCGCTGAACACACACACACAGACTAGTGCGCGCCAGGGAGAGATGCAACGTCGGGTAGTTTAGTTGCGCCAGGCGACGAGAGAGCGCGCTGCGGTCGGCGCCAGGCCTAGCCAGGCTGCCCGCTGAACACACACACACAGACTAGTGCGCGCCAGAGAGAGATGCAACGTCGGGTAGTTTAGTTGCGCCAGGCGACGAGAGAGCGCGGTGCGGTCGGCGCCAGGCCTAGCCAGGCTGCCTGCTGAACACACACACACAGACTAGTGCGCACCAGAGAGAGATGCAACGTCGGGTAGTTTAGTTGCGCCAGGTGACGAGAGAGCGCGGTGCGGTCGGCGCCAGGCCTAGCCAGGCTGCCTGCTGAACACACACACACAGACTAGTGCGCGCCAGAGAGAGATGCAACGTCGGGTAGTTTAGTTGCGCCAGGCGACGAGAGAGCGCGCTGCGGTCGGCGCCAGGCCTAGCCAGGCTGCCTGCTGAACACACACACACACAGACTAGTGCGCGCCAGAGAGAGATGCAACGTCGGGTAGTTTAGTTGCGCCAGGCGACGAGAGAGCGCGCTGCGGTCGGCGCCAGGCCTAGCCAGGCTGCCTGCTGAACACACACACACACACAGACTAGAGCGCGCCAGAGAGAGATGCAACGTCGGGTAGTTTAGTTGCGCCAGGCGACGAGAGAGCGCGCTGCGGTCGGCGCCAGGCCTAGCCAGGCTGCCTGCTGAACACACACACACAGACTAGTGCGCGCCAGAGAGAGATGCAACGTCGGGTAGTTTAGTTGCGCCAGGCGACGAGAGAGCGCGCTGCGGTCGGCGCCAGGCCTAGCCAGGCTGCCTGCTGAACACACACACACAGACTAGTGCGCGCCAGGGAGAGATGCAACGTCGGGTAGTTTAGTTGCGCCAGGCGACGAGAGAGCGCGCTGCGGTCGGCGCCAGGCCTAGCCAGGCTGCCTGCAGAACACACACACACACACAGACTAGTGCGCGCCAGGGAGAGATGCAACGTCGGGTAGTTTAGTTGCGCCAGGCGACGAGAGAGCGCGCTGCGGTCGGCGCCAGGCCTAGCCAGGCTGCCTGCTGAACACACACACACAGACTAGTGCGCGCCAGGGAGAGATGCAACGTCGGGTAGTTTAGTTGCGCCAGGCGACGAGAGAGCGCGCTGCGGTCGGCGCCAGGCCTAGCCAGGCTGCCTGCTGAACACACACACACACACAGACTAGTGCGCGCCAGGGAGAGATGCAACGTCGGGTAGTTTAGTTGCGCCAGGCGACGAGAGAGCGCGCTGCGGTCGGCGCCAGGCCTAGCCAGGCTGCCTGCTGAACACACACACACAGACTAGTGCGCGCCAGAGAGAGATGCCACGTCGGGTAGTTTAGTTGCGATGAGAGAGCTGACATTCGTGGTCAAGGGAATTTAGCAATTCAAAATTTTATGTTTGGTTTAAATCAGATTTTTGAAAGATTATCTGGTTCGTAAAAATACTATTCGTTGATGTGTCAGTAATGTTTATTGTATATATGTACTGTGGTGGAAGAATGTTTATGAGTTATGGGAATTTAATGATCTGAAAATTGAAATTGAAATTGAATTGATTTGTGAAGTCCGTAAAGACACTTAGTGTTATCACCACGACTTGTGTGTGGAAGCGATATAAGACCTCAGACTGGTCGCCACACATTGACATGACAAGACGAACAAACAGGTTGTGACGTCAGAACAAGACGAACAAACTGGTTGTGACGTCAGAACAAGACGAACAAACTGGTTGTGACGTCAGAACAAGACGAACAAACTGGTTGTGACGTCAGAACAAGACGAACAAACTGGTTGTGACGTCAGAACAAGACGAACAAACTGGTTATGACGTCAGAACAAGAAGTACAAACTGATTGTGACGTCGGAACAAAAAGAACCAACTGGTTTTGACGTCAGAACAAGAAAAACAGACTGGTTGTGACGTCAGAACTAGAAGATCAAACTGGTTGTGACGTCAGAACAAGAAGAACCAACTGGTTGTGACGTCAGAACAAGAAGAACAAACTGGTTGTGACGTAAGAGCATGAAGAACAAACTTGTTGTGACGTCAGAACAAGAAGAACAAACTTGTTGTGACGTAAGAGCATGAAGAACAAACTTGTTGTGACGTCAGAACAAGACGAACCACCTGGTTGTGACGTCAGAGCAAGTAGAGTGAGCTAGCTGTGACGTCAGAGAAAGTAGAGTGAACTTGTTATGACGTCAGAGCAAGTAGAGTCATCTGTTTGTGACGTCAGAGCAAGAAGAGTGAGCTAGCTGTGACGTCAGAGAAAGTAGAGTGAACTTGTTGTGACGTCAGAACAAGAAGAACAAACTGGTTGTGACGTAAGAGCATGAAGAACAAACTTGTTGTGACGTCAGAACAAGAAGAACAAACTGGTTGTGACGTAAGAGCATGAAGAACAAACTTGTTGTGACGTCAGAACAAGACGAACCACCTGGTTGTGACGTCAGAGCAAGTAGAGTGAGCTAGCTGTGACGTCAGAGAAAGTAGAGTGAAGTTGTTATGACGTCAGAGCAAGTAGAGTCAACTGTTTGTGACGTCAGAGCAAGAAGAGTGAACAAGGAACTACAACAAGTAGCAACTCTCCTACCTAGCATGCAACTAGAGTAGTTTACAGAAGACGTGTTCAATGGTGCAGACGGTGTATGTAGATCATATTGAGTGCAGAAAGGTGTAGTGAGTGAGTCTTACCTTAAGTCCGCCGAGAAGAAGATCCCTGGAAGAAAGAGAGAAAGAAAAAATAACAGTGAGTAAGAAAGAGTAAGAGAGACAGAGATAATAACAACATTCACAGAATAAATATAAATATGTAAACACACATATGCAGTAAAACTCTTGTACGTGTTTGTATAGGGAGGGATTTAAACAAGTATTTGTATTGGAAATGAAATATATTTCAAAGCTGCATGGTGGGATGGTGTTTCTCTTTTTTTTTAGTATTTAATGTTTTGCATCTCTGTCTGTGAACATTGGTGTCTCAAATTTTGCACACTTCTTAACGATGCCTTTTAGACATTTATATCAAAGTAACGTTTTCTTGAAAAAATTTACAGAAAATTACTTTTTTAATAACTTTTAACGCTTTAAAATGTGATTACTATAGTTCAATGAAACTTATTTTCAAACCATTCAAAAAAATATTTACATGTTAGAAACCTTGGTTCATTTTTCCATGACAAGTATACAACATTTCGGACAAATCGAATTTCTCACAAAAGGAAAAAACAGTTTCTCCCGAATGCCAAACAACAGCGCTAACTTTGGGATAACTGTGGGTGTGAACGACGTACAAGGGTTTCACTGACAATCAAAAGAATAGTATAAACACTTATCACATAGGCCTTCTATAAGACACTTGCTATGCTAATACACAGATAAGTAGGAAGAGAAGTAAGAAAGTTGAGAGATAGATCTAATAGTACAGTGGGTGTTGTCACTACATAGCAACAGTGTGTTACAAGTCTGTAGTAGGGTGAGAGATCAAGTGTGTATTCTAACACAACTGATAGTACAGTGGGTGTTGTCACTACATAGCAACAGTGTGTTACAAGTCTGTAGTGGGGTGAGAGATCAAGTGTGTATTCTAACACAACTGATAGTACAGTGGGTGTTGTCACTACATAGCAACAGTGTGTTACAAGTCTGTAGTGGGGTGAGAGATCAAGTGTGTATTCTAACACAACTGATAGTACAGTGAGTGTTGTCACTACATAGCAACAGTGTGTTACAAGTCTGTAGTGGGGTGAGAGATCAAGTGTGTATTCTAACACAACTGATAGTACAGTGGGTGTTGTCACTACATAGCAACAGTGTGTTACAAGTCTGTAGTGGGGTGAGAGATCAAGTGTGTATTCTAACACAACTGATAGTACAGTGGGTGTTATCACTACATAGCAACAGTGTGTTACAAGTCTGTAGTGGGGTGAGAGATCAAGTGTGTATTCTAACACAACTGATAGTACAGTGGGTGTTGTCACTACATAGCAACAGTGTGTTACAAGTCTGTAGTGGGGTGAGAGATCAAGTGTGTATTCTAACACAACTGATAGTACAGTGGGTGTTGTCACTACATAGCAACAGTGTGTAACAAGTCTGTAGTGGGGTGAGAGATCAAGTGTGTATTCTAACACAACTGATAGTACAGTGGGTGTTGTCACTACATAGCAACAGTGTGTTACAAGTCTGTAGTGGGGTGAGAGATCAAGTGTGTATTCTAACACAACTGATAGTACAGTGGGTGTTGTCACTACATAGCAACAGTGTGTTACAAGTCTGTAGTGGGGTGAGAGATCAAGTGTGTATTCTAACACAACTGATAGTACAGTGGGTGTTGTCACTACATAGCAACAGTGTGTTACAAGTCTGTAGTGGGGTGAGAGATCAAGTGTGTATTCTAACACAACTGATAGTACAGTGGGTGTTGTCACTACATAGCAACAGTGTGTTACAAGTCTGTAGTGGGGTGAGAGATCAAGTGTGTATTCTAACACAACTGATAGTACAGTGGGTGTTGTCACTACATAGCAACAGTGTGTTACAAGTCTGTAGTGGGGTGAGAGATCAAGTGTGTATTCTAACACAACTGATAGTACAGTGGGGGTTGTCACTACATAGCAACAGTGTGTTACAAGTCTGTAGTGGGGTGAGAGATCAAGTGTGTATTCTAACACAACTGATAGTACAGTGGGTGTTGTCACTACATAGCAACAGTGTGTTACAAGTCTGTAGTGGGGTGAGAGATCAAGTGTGTATTCTAACACAACTGATAGTACAGTGGGTGTTGTCACTACATAGCAACAGTGTGTTACAAGTCTGTAGTGGGGTGAGAGATCAAGTGTGTATTCTAACACAACTGATAGTACAGTGGGGGTTGTCACTACATAGCAACAGTGTGTTACAAGTCTGTAGTGGGGTGAGAGATCAAGTGTGTATTCTAACACAACTGATAGTACAGTGGGTGTTGTCACTACATAGCAACAATGTGTAACAAGTCTGTAGTGGGGTGAGAGATCAAGTGTGTATTCTAACACAACTGATAGTACAGTGGGTGTTGTCACTACATAGCAACAGTGTGTTACAAGTCTGTAGTGGGGTGAGAGATCAAGTGTGTATTCTAACACAACTGATAGTACAGTGGGTGTTGTCACTACATAGCAACAGTGTGTTACAAGTCTGTAGTGGGGTGAGAGATCAAGTGTGTATTCTAACACAACTGATAGTACAGTGGGTGTTGTCACTACATAGCAACAGTGTGTTACAAGTCTGTAGTGGGGTGAGAGATCAAGTGTGTATTCTAACACAACTGATAGTACAGTGAGTGTTGTCACTACATAGCAACAGTGTGTAACAAGTCTGTAGTGGGGTGAGAGATCAAGTGTGTATTCTAACACAACTGATAGTACAGTGGGTGTTGTCACTACATAGCAACAGTGTGTTACAAGTCTGTAGTGGGGTGAGAGATCAAGTGTGTATTCTAACACAACTGATAGTACAGTGGGTGTTGTCACTACGTAGCAACAGTGTGTTACAAGTCTGTAGTGGGGTGAGAGATCAAGTGTGTATTCTAACACAACTGATAGTACAGTGGGTGTTGTCACTACATAGCAACAGTGTGTTACAAGTCTGTAGTGGGGTGAGAGATCAAGTGTGTATTCTAACACAACTGATAGTACAGTGGGTGTTGTCACTACATAGCAACAGTGTGTTACAAGTCTGTAGGGGGGTGAGAGATCAAGTGTGTATTCTAACACAACTGATAGTACAGTGGGTGTTGTCACTACATAGCAACAGTGTGTTACAAGTCTGTAGTGGGGTGAGAGATCAAGTGTGTATTCTAACACAACTGATAGTACAGTGGGTGTTGTCACTACATAGCAACAGTGTGTTACAAGTCTGTAGTGGGGTGAGAGATCAAGTGTGTATTCTAACACAACTGATAGTACAGTGGGTGTTGTCACTACATAGCAACAGTGTGTTACAAGTCTGTAGTGGGGTGAGAGATCAAGTGTGTATTCTAACACAACTGATAGTACAGTGAGTGTTGTCACTACATAGCAACAGTGTGTTACAAGTCTGTAGTGGGGTGAGAGATCAAGTGTGTATTCTAACACAACTGATAGTACAGTGGGTGTTGTCACTACATAGCAACAGTGTGTTACAAGTCTGTAGTGGGGTGAGAGATCAAGTGTGTATTCTAACACAACTGATAGTACAGTGGGTGTTGTCACTACATAGCAACAGTGTGTAACAAGTCTGTAGTAGGGTGAGAGATCAAGTGTGTATTCTAACACAACTGATAGTACAGTGGGTGTTGTCACTACATAGCAACAGTGTGTTACAAGTCTGTAGTGGGGTGAGAGATCAAGTGTGTATTCTAACACAACTGATAGTACAGTGGGTGTTGTCACTACATAGCAACAGTGTGTTACAAGTCTGTAGTGGGGTGAGAGATCAAGTGTGTATTCTAACACAACTGATAGTACAGTGGGTGTTGTCACTACATAGCAACAGTGTGTTACTAGTCTGTAGTGGGGTGAGAGATCAAGTGTGTATTCTAACACAACTGATAGTACAGTGGGTGTTGTCACTACATAGCAACAGTGTGTTACAAGTCTGTAGTGGGGTGAGAGATCAAGTGTGTATTCTAACACAACTGATGGTACAGTGGGTGTTGTCACTACATAGCAACAGTGTGTTACTAGTCTGTAGTGGGGTGAGAGATCAAGTGTGTATTCTAACACAACTGATAGTACAGTGGGTGTTGTCACTACATAGCAACAGTGTGTTACAAGTCTGTAGTGGGGTGAGAGATCAAGTGTGTATTCTAACACAACTGATGGTACAGTGGGTGTTGTCACTACATAGCAACAGTGTGTTACAAGTCTGTAGTGGGGTGAGAGATCAAGTGTGTATTCTAACACAACTGATAGTACAGTGGGTGTTGTCACTACATAGCAACAGTGTGTTACAAGTCTGTAGTGGGGTAAGAGATCAAGTGTGTATTCTAACACAACTGATAGTACAGTGAGTGTTGTCACTACATAGCAACAGTGTGTAACAAGTCTGTAGTGGGGTGAGAGATCAAGTGTGTATTCTAACACAACTGATAGTACAGTAGGTGTTGTCACTACATAGCAACAGTGTGTAACAAGTCTGTAGTGGGGTGAGAGATCAAGTGTGTATTCTAACACAACTGATAGTACAGTGGGTGTTGTCACTACATAGCAACAGTGTGTTACAAGTCTGTAGTGGGGTGAGAGATCAAGTGTGTATTCTAACACAACTGATAGTACAGTAGGTGTTGTCACTACATAGCAACAGTGTGTTACAAGTCTGTAGTGGGGTGAGAGATCAAGTGTGTATTCTAACACAACTGATAGTACAGTGGGTGTTGTCACAACATAGCAACAGTGTGTAACAAGTCTGTAGTGGGGTAAGAGATCAAGTGTGTATTCTAACACAACTGATAGTACAGTGGGTGTTGTCACTACATAGCAACAGTGTGTAACAAGTCTGTAGTGGGGTGAGAGATCAAGTGTGTATTCTAACACAACTGATAGTACAGTGGGTGTTGTCACTACATAGCAACAGTGTGTTACAAGTCTGTAGTGGGGTGAGAGATCAAGTGTGTATTCTAACACAACTGATAGTACAGTAGGTGTTGTCACTACATAGCAACAGTGTGTTACAAGTCTGTAGTGGGGTGAGAGATCAAGTGTGTATTCTAACACAACTGATAGTACAGTAGGTGTTGTCACTACATAGCAACAGTGTGTAACAAGTCTGTAGTGGGGTGAGAGATCAAGTGTGTATACTAACACAACTGATAGTACAGTGGGTGTTGTCACTACATAGCAACAGTGTGTTACAAGTCTGTAGTGGGGTGAGAGATCAAGTGTGTATTCTAACACAACTGATAGTACAGTGGGTGTTGTCACTACATAGCAACAGTGTGTTACAAGTCTGTAGTGGGGTGAGAGATCAAGTGTGTATTCTAACACAACTGATAGTACAGTGGGTGTTGTCACTACATAGCAACAGTGTGTTACAAGTCTGTAGTGGGGTGAGAGATCAAGTGTGTATTCTAACACAACTGATAGTACAGTGGGTGTTGTCACTACATAGCAACAGTGTGTTACAAGTCTGTAGTGGGGTAAGAGATCAAGTGTGTATTCTAACACAACTGATAGTACAGTGGGTGTTGTCACTACATAGCAACAGTGTGTAACAAGTCTGTAGTGGGGTGAGAGATCAAGTGTGTATTCTAACACAACTGATAGTACAGTGGGTGTTGTCACTACATAGCAACAGTGTGTTACAAGTCTGTAGTGGGGTGAGAGATCAAGTGTGTATTCTAACACAACTGATAGTACAGTGAGTGTTGTCACTACATAGCAACAGTGTGTTACAAGTCTGTAGGGGGGTGAGAGATCAAGTGTGTATTCTAACACAACTGATAGTACAGTGGGTGTTGTCACTACATAGCAACAGTGTGTTACAAGTCTGTAGTGGGGTGAGAGATCAAGTGTGTATTCTAACACAACTGATAGTACAGTGGGTGTTGTCACTACATAGCAACAGTGTGTTACAAGTCTGTAGTGGGGTGAGAGATCAAGTGTGTATTCTAACACAACTGATAGTACAGTGGGTGTTGTCACTACATAGCAACAGTGTGTTACAAGTCTGTAGTGGGGTGAGAGATCAAGTGTGTATTCTAACACAACTGATAGTACAGTAGGTGTTGTCACTACATAGCAACAGTGTGTTACAAGTCTGTAGTGGGGTGAGAGATCAAGTGTGTATTCTAACACAACTGATAGTACAGTGGGTGTTGTCACAACATAGCAACAGTGTGTTACAAGCCTGTAGTGGGGTGAGAGATCAAGTGTGTATACTAACACAACTGATAGTACAGTGGGTGTTGTCACTACATAGCAACAGTGTGTTACAAGTCTGTAGTGGGGTGAGAGATCAAGTGTGTATTCTAACACAACTGATAGTACAGTGGGTGTTGTCACTACATAGCAACAGTGTGTTACAAGTCTGTAGTGGGGTGAGAGATCAAGTGTGTATTCTAACACAACTGATAGTACAGTGGGTGTTGTCACTACATAGCAACAGTGTGTTACAAGTCTGTAGTGGGGTGAGAGATCAAGTGTGTATTCTAACACAACTGATAGTACAGTGGGTGTTGTCACTACATAGCAACAGTGTGTTACAAGTCTGTAGTGGGGTGAGAGATCAAGTGTGTATTCTAACACAACTGATAGTACAGTGGGTGTTGTCACTACATAGCAACAGTGTGTTACAAGTCTGTAGTGGGGTGAGAGATCAAGTGTGTATTCTAACACAACTGATAGTACAGTGGGTGTTGTCACTACATAGCAACAGTGTGTTACAAGTCTGTAGTGGGGTGAGAGATCAAGTGTGTATTCTAACACAACTGATAGTACAGTGGGTGTTGTCACTACATAGCAACAGTGTGTTACAAGTCTGTAGTGGGGTGAGAGATCAAGTGTGTATTCTAACACAACTGATAGTACAGTGGGTGTTGTCACTACATAGCAACAGTGTGTTACAAGTCTGTAGTGGGGTGAGAGATCAAGTGTGTATTCTAACACAACTGATAGTACAGTGGGTGTTGTCACTATATAGCAACAGTGTGTTACAAGTCTGTAGTGGGGTGAGAGATCAAGTGTGTATTCTAACACAACTGATAGTACAGTGGGTGTTATCACTACATAGCAACAGTGTGTTACAAGTCTGTAGTGGGGTGAGAGATCAAGTGTGTATTCTAACACAACTGATAGTACAGTGAGTGTTGTCACTACATAGCAACAGTGTGTTACAAGTCTGTAGTGGGGTGAGAGATCAAGTGTGTATTCTAACACAACTGATAGTACAGTGGGTGTTGTCACTACATAGCAACAGTGTGTTACAAGTCTGTAGTGGGGTGAGAGATCAAGTGTGTATTCTAACACAACTGATAGTACAGTGGGTGTTGTCACTACATAGCAACAGTGTGTTACAAGTCTGTAGTGGGGTGAGAGATCAAGTGTGTATTCTAACACAACTGATAGTACAGTGGGTGTTGTCACTACATAGCAACAGTGTGTAACAAGTCTGTAGTGGGGTGAGAGATCAAGTGTGTATTCTAACACAACTGATAGTACAGTAGGTGTTGTCACTACATAGCATCAGTGTGTTACAAGTCTGTAGTGGGGTGAGAGATCAAGTGTGTATTCTAACACAACTGATAGTACAGTGGGTGTTGTCACTACATAGCAACAGTGTGTTACAAGTCTGTAGTGGGGTGAGAGATCAAGTGTGTATTCTAACACAACTGATAGTACAGTGGGTGTTGTCACTACATAGCAACAGTGTGTAACAAGTCTGTAGTGGGGTGAGAGATCAAGTGTGTATTCTAACACAACTGATAGTACAGTGGGTGTTGTCACTACATAGCAACAGTGTGTTACAAGTCTGTAGTGGGGTGAGAGATCAAGTGTGTATTCTAACACAACTGATAGTACAGTGGGTGTTGTCACTACATAGCAACAGTGTGTAACAAGTCTGTAGTGGGGTGAGAGATCAAGTGTGTATTCTAACACAACTGATAGTACAGTGGGTGTTGTCACTACATAGCAACAGTGTGTAACAAGTCTGTAGTGGGGTGAGAGATCAAGTGTGTATTCTAACACAACTGATAGTACAGTGGGTGTTGTCACTACATAGCAACAGTGTGTAACAAGTCTGTAGTGGGGTGAGAGATTAAGTGTGTATTCTAACACAACTGATAGTACAGTGAGTGTTGTCACTACATAGCAACAGTGTGTTACAAGTCTGTAGTGGGGTGAGAGATCAAGTGTGTATTCTAACACAACTGATAGTACAGTGGGTGTTGTCACTACATAGCAACAGTGTGTTACAAGTCTGTAGTGGGGTGAGAGATCAAGTGTGTATTCTAACACAACTGATAGTACAGTGGGTGTTGTCACTACATAGCAACAGTGTGTTACAAGTCTGTAGTGGGGTGAGAGATCAAGTGTGTATTCTAACACAACTGATAGTACAGTGGGTGTTGTCACTACATAGCAACAGTGTGTAACAAGTCTGTAGTGGGGTGAGAGATCAAGTGTGTATTCTAACACAACTGATAGTACAGTGGGTGTTGTCACTACACAGCAACAGTGTGTAACAAGTCTGTAGTGGGGTGAGAGATCAAGTGTGTATTCTAACACAACTGATAGTACAGTGGGTGTTGTCACTACATAGCAACAGTGTGTAACAAGTCTGTAGTGGGGTGAGAGATCAAGTGTGTATTCTAACACAACTGATAGTACAGTGGGTGTTGTCACTACATAGCAACAGTGTGTAACAAGTCTGTAGTGGGGTGAGAGATCAAGTGTGTATTCTAACACAACTGATAGTACAGTGGGTGTTGTCACTACATAGCAACAGTGTGTAACAAGTCTGTAGTGGGGTGAGAGATCAAGTGTGTATTCTAACACAACTGATAGTACAGTGGGTGTTGTCACTACACAGCAACAGTGTGTAACAAGTCTGTAGTGGGGTGAGAGATCAAGTGTGTATTCTAACACAACTGATAGTACAGTGGGTGTTGTCACTACATAGCAACAGTGTGTTACAAGTCTGTAGTGGGGTGAGAGATCAAGTGTGTATTCTAACACAACTGATAGTACAGTGGGTGTTGTCACTACATAGCAACAGTGTGTAACAAGTCTGTAGTAGGGTGAGAGATCAAGTGTGTATTCTAACACAACTGATAGTACAGTGGGTGTTGTCACTACATAGCAACAGTGTGTTACAAGTCTGTAGTGGGGTAAGAGATCAAGTGTGTATTCTAACACAACTGATAGTACAGTGAGTGTTGTCACTACATAGCAACAGTGTGTAACAAGTCTGTAGTGGGGTGAGAGATCAAGTGTGTATTCTAACACAACTGATAGTACAGTACGTGTTGTCACTACATAGCAACAGTGCGTTACAAGTCTGTAGTGGGGTGAGAGATCAAGTGTGTATTCTAACACAACTGATAGTACAGTGGGTGTTGTCACTACATAGCAACAGTGTGTAACAAGTCTGTAGTGGGGTGAGAGATCAAGTGTGTATTCTAACACAACTGATAGTACAGTGGGTGTTGTCACTACATAGCAACAGTGTGTTACAAGTCTGTAGTGGGGTGAGAGATCAAGTGTGTATTCTAACACAACTGATAGTACAGTGGGTGTTGTCACTACATAGCAACAGTGTGTAACAAGTCTGTAGTGGGGTGAGAGATCAAGTGTGTATTCTAACACAACTGATAGTACAGTGGGTGTTGTCACTACATAGCAACAGTGTGTTACAAGTCTGTAGTGGGGTGAGAGATCAAGTGTGTATTCTAACACAACTGATAGTACAGTGGGTGTTGTCACTACATAGCAACAGTGTGTTACAAGTCTGTAGTGGGGTGAGAGATCAAGTGTGTATTCTAACACAACTGATAGTACAGTGATTGTTGTCACTACATAGCAACAGTGTGTTACAAGTCTGTAGGGGGGTGAGAGATCAAGTGTGTATTCTAACACAACTGATAGTACAGTGGGTGTTGTCACTACATAGCAACAGTGTGTTACAAGTCTGTAGTGGGGTGAGAGATCAAGTGTGTATTCTAACACAACTGATAGTACAGTGGGTGTTGTCACTACATAGCAACAGTGTGTTACAAGTCTGTAGTGGGGTGAGAGATCAAGTGTGTATTCTAACACAACTGATAGTACAGTGGGTGTTGTCACTACATAGCAACAGTGTGTTACAAGTCTGTAGTGGGGTGAGAGATCAAGTGTGTATTCTAACACAACTGATAGTACAGTAGGTGTTGTCACTACATAGCAACAGTGTGTTACAAGTCTGTAGTGGGGTGAGAGATCAAGTGTGTATTCTAACACAACTGATAGTACAGTGGGTGTTGTCACAACATAGCAACAGTGTGTTACAAGCCTGTAGTGGGGTGAGAGATCAAGTGTGTATACTAACACAACTGATAGTACAGTGGGTGTTGTCACTACATAGCAACAGTGTGTTACAAGTCTGTAGTGGGGTGAGAGATCAAGTGTGTATTCTAACACAACTGATAGTACAGTGGGTGTTGTCACTACATAGCAACAGTGTGTTACAAGTCTGTAGTGGGGTGAGAGATCAAGTGTGTATTCTAACACAACTGATAGTACAGTGGGTGTTGTCACTACATAGCAACAGTGTGTTACAAGTCTGTAGTGGGGTGAGAGATCAAGTGTGTATTCTAACACAACTGATAGTACAGTGGGTGTTGTCACTACATAGCAACAGTGTGTTACAAGTCTGTAGTGGGGTGAGAGATCAAGTGTGTATTCTAACACAACTGATAGTACAGTGGGTGTTGTCACTACATAGCAACAGTGTGTTACAAGTCTGTAGTGGGGTGAGAGATCAAGTGTGTATTCTAACACAACTGATAGTACAGTGGGTGTTGTCACTACATAGCAACAGTGTGTAACAAGTCTGTAGTGGGGTGAGAGATCAAGTGTGTATTCTTACACAACTGTTATTATATAAATGCTATTGTAGTAGCAAATGTAATAAAAGTTGGCCTCGACTGGAGATCGAACCCAGATCGCAGCCGGGGCACACTTGTATCCCATACATTATCCACAAAGCTGGATATGCTTAAAAATCCTAATAATCACATATATATATTACTGAACTAAGACTTTCGTGACTATAATATTGTTAAAATTATAAATACCACGGGTTGTTACGTCACGTTTACTGCACTTACTTGTCATATTGGTCGACGTTTCTGAGCAACGTATGTGCTCTGTCCTCAGGACACCATGTCGGTGACATAGTGTCCTGAGGACAGAGCACCGACATAGTGTCCTAAGGACAGAGCACATACGTTGCTCAGAAACGTCGACCAATATGACAAGTAAGTGCAGTAAACGTGACGTAACAACCCGTGGTATTTATAATTTTAACATATATATATTTCTTCATCAACAGTTTAACATATCTTCGGGTTAGTTCGTGAGTTTCCGTAGGGTCTCGTGACTTCTCTACCAAGGGAAGCGGGCTGCCTAGACTTGCATATTACAAACTATACAGAACATTCTAGACTTGAAATAAGCGTGTGCTCAAGTTGAAGACAATAACGGGTCCATTACCTAGCCCCCCCCCCCCCCCCCCCCCACTGAAATCACAGGTTTTTATTAGCTCATATTGAATGTATTGAGGTTTTCTCCCCCGGAGGCGAGAAGGCCGATATAGGGCCACAACACGGCCGTCTGCAGTTTGCACACGTTAAATGGATTTTTGCACAAGCAAAACAGAACGTTATGGTATGAGGGTAGTTATAGTAGGGATAGTAAAACCTAGTTACAAACGTTCGTAGTTTTCGTGGATTCACCTAATGCTGATAGAAGGATTACTTTAAATCTTACAACTAGAGTGTTTTTAAACTTTTCATATTAGGGTAAACAACTTCATGTCGTCAGATTACTACTCAGGTTGGTAAACAGTCTTTGTACCTCGTAGCGTCTTATACATCAACAGACAACTTCGAGAGTAATTCCCCACGTTGTGAGAGCCGATAAAAGCGCCGTAAAATTACGTTTCACAAAAGTGGAACAAAAGTTTTTTAAGTTCTTTGCAAACAGCTTCGAAGACAGATCCGTGCAAGACCGAGCTAAGGCGCAGGCGTTGAAGAGACAAAACACTAGAGTCCATAGAATGGAGATACTTTCGCCATCATTGAACTTCCGGCCGCCATTGCAAACATTCTTGAATACACAGACTTCTCGAATATAGTCTAACTCGTTATTTCATTTTGCCGGGTTACATTGAGGCTGGGGTTCTATGGCGCCAGGTCCGCTTGGCGGGGTCTGTTCGACGAGCCCCCGCTAGGCGGAGATCAAGTAGACCTTGCTAGCAGGCTGTGCACTGAGGAAGTAGTACGCCCAAGACGTCAGCGCCCACTAAACGGCGCGATAACCAGTAGGGCTGCGTACTAGGGTGGCCCTAACAGAAGCATACGCTTCCACCGGCCTAGCTCTCGGACCATCAAAGCACGCAAACCTGCCATCCACGATAAGGCAGCAGTCGTTGCACAGTAGAGATGGGCAAACACGTTTAACAGAATTAACGTTTAACCTCTTTTAAAATACGCGTTTAAACGTGTTCGTCCCCCCCCCCCTCCACCCCCGGCGCGAGGGGAGACGAGAATATGTCCGATGCAGTAAATGACCGAAAGCTACGGTTAGTCAGCAACTCTACCAACAGTGAGCCAGTAGTAAGCCCAGTTGATGTTATCAACTGTTCTGCAACCCCACCCAGACACCTGGCGCTCGGTGCTCTGTATCACGCACGATTACCCGCGTTGTAAATATTAAAAACATAAAAGATACTCCCACGTTTAAACGTCGCACAGTTACTGGCAGTAGAACACCCAGTGACATCCTCAGCACCGCCGCATCATTGAAACAGAGCTCGGTCGTAGCAACCGCCTTCTGATTCGCTCATTGAATAACTCCATATTTACTTCTTCCTCCGCCGTATTGATACAGACACAATGTTTGCGTTGGAGGTTTCCAATGCGGTATATTGACTGCGATTCCATTCTCATTGTAAACAAACGATTACTTTGAGTTGATATGAGGATCGTACGTCAACAAGTGGTCTCAAGAACCATTCAGCTTTAATACATTACGATAGACAAGCCACGCTATGTTATCCACCTTGAGCTAGTGGTTAGTACAGCAATGAGCCAATAGATCAGTCTCAAGAACCATTCAGCTTTAATACATTACGATAGACAAGCAACGCTATGTTATCCACCTTGAGCTAGTGGTTAGTACAGCAATGAGCCAATAGATCGGTCTCAAGAACCATTCAGCTTTAATACATTACGATAGACAAGCAACGCTATGTTATCCACCTTGAGCTAGTGGTTAGTACAGCAATGAGCCAATAGATAGACAAGCAACGCTATGTTATCCACCTTGAGCTAGTGGTTAGTACAGCAATGAGCCAATAGATAGACAAGCCACGCTATGTTAACCACCTTGTGCTAGTGGTTAGTACAGCAATGAGCCAATAGATAGACAAGCCACGCTATGTTAACCACCTTGAGCTAGTGGTTAGTACAGCAATGAGCCAATAGATCGGTCTCAAGAACCATTCAGCTTTAATACATTACGATAGACAAGCAACGCTATGTTATCTAGTTAGTACAGCAATGAGCCAATAGATAGACAAGCCACGCTATGTTATCCACCTTGAGCTAGTGGTTAGTACAGCAATGAGCCAATAGATAGACAAGCCACGCTATGTTAACCACCTTGTGCTAGTGGTTAGTACAGCAATGAGCCAATAGATAGACAAGCCACGCTATGTTAACCACCTTGAGCTAGTGGTTAGTACAGCAATGAGCCAATAGATCGGTCTCAAGAACCATTCAGCTTTAATACATTACGATAGACAAGCAACGCTATGTTATCTGTGAAGGTTTCTATGCAAGTAGAATAGACGGAGTAACTTTTATCCATATTTATTGTACCATAGAGAACCCATGTTATACATGATATAAAGTAACACTATAAGGCATCGACAGACTTACGTATACCCATCCGATGCTCCTTCTCTGGCTGGCGAGGCTCAACAGACAGCCCGTGACAGACCACTGTTCCCACTACCACAGTGTAGGCCACGCCTACATACGTCACATGCACCGCCTTGTAACTATGTACATGTCACATTATCCACCTTGAGCTAGTGGTTAGTACAGCAATGAGCCAATAGATCGGTCTCAAGAACCATTCAGCTTTAATACATTACGATAGACAAGCCACGCTATGTAATCCACCTTGAGCTAGTGGTTAGTACAGCAATGAGCCAATAGATCGGTCTCAAGAACCATTCAGCTTTAATACATTACGATAGACAAGCAACGCTATGTTATCTAGTTAGTACAGCAATGAGCCAATAGATAGACAAGCCACGCTATGTTAACCACCTTGAGCTAGTGGTTAGTACAGCAATGAGCCAATAGATAGACAAGCCACGCTATGTTAACCACCTTGAGCTAGTGGTTAGTACAGCAATGAGCCAATAGATAGACAAGCCACGCTATGTTAACCACCTTGAGCTAGTGGTTAGTACAGCAATGAGCCAATAGATAGACAAGCAACGCTATGTTATCCACCTTGAGCTAGTGGTTAGTACAGCAATGAGCCAATAGATCAGTCTCAAGAACCATTCAGCTTTAATACATTACGATAGACAAGCAACGCTATGTTATCCACCTTGAGCTAGTGGTTAGTACAGCAATGAGCCAATAGATCGGTCTCAAGAACCATTCAGCTTTAATACATTACGATAGACAAGCAACGCTATGTTATCCACCTTGAGCTAGTGGTTAGTACAGCAATGAGCCAATAGATCGGTCTCAAGAACCATTCAGCTTTAATACATTACGATAGACAAGCAACGCTATGTTATCCACCTTGAGCTAGTGGTTAGTACAGCAATGAGCCAATAGATCGGTCTCAAGAACCATTCAGCTTTAATACATTACGATAGACAAGCCACGCTATGTTATCCACCTTGAGCTAGTGGTTAGTACAGCAATGAGCCAATAGATCGGTCTCAAGAACCATTCAGCTTTAATACATTACGATAGACAAGCAACGCTATGTTATCTAGTTAGTACAGCAATGAGCCAATAGATAGACAAGCCACGCTATGTTAACCACCTTGAGCTAGTGGTTAGTACAGCAATGAGCCAATAGATAGACAAGCCACGCTATGTTAACCACCTTGAGCTAGTGGTTAGTACAGCAATGAGCCAATAGATAGACAAGCCACGCTATGTTAACCACCTTGAGCTAGTGGTTAGTACAGCAATGAGCCAATAGATAGACAAGCCACGCTATGTTAACCACCTTGAGCTAGTGGTTAGTACAGCAATGAGCCAATAGATAGACAAGCCACGCTATGTTAACCACCTTGAGCTAGTGGTTAGTACAGCAATGAGCCAATAGATAGACAAGCCACGCTATGTTAACCACCTTGAGCTAGTGGTTAGTACAGCAATGAGCCAATAGATAGACAAGCAACGCTACGTTATCCACATTGAGCTAGTAGTTGGACAACACAATAAAACTTTAACGTACATTAATCGAGGGTCCCGCATGGTAGCCGGATCTACGTATTTTCCCCTTAGAAACGTAGCGGCCACGCGTCAGTCATAGCCACAAGGGGTAGCTGGCTTGACTTATCCCGGACGGGTTGGACATCATTTTCTAATAGCCTAAGCTTGTAACATATTGTGTAGGGTGTGCGAGAAGAACGCCATGGTTTGCTTATACTTGCAGTGTTGTGCGCAACACCACGATTATTAAGCACTTTTCACTAATGATTATATGATGTATGAGTAGTTACAGATTAATATAAAGATACAGCGTTACACAGAACACAACCCGTATCGCACGGTAGCTCCTGTCTGTCGTAAATACAGCAGCGAACTGAACCCAAGTGCTGAGACAACTTGGCTGTGTTGTGACAGTCGCTGCATCAGTGATTGGCGTGTCCACAAAGACGAGGCTAATAACATGTCAACTCTCGGTCTTTGAATGCGCTTGGGGTCCGCTACGTTTCTTGTAGTGGAATATTCTGTACAGCCTTGATGTGTGTACAATAGTGTATAGATTTATTTATCAAAGGATTAGTCAGATGATAAACTAAAAAAATCACCAATGAGTCAAAAGTGCATGAAATTCAGTTGTGTGTAAAATAAAATTGATATAGGTTGCTTCAATGCAAGAAAAAAAATAGTGTCATTTAGCTATTCTATAAGATTCATTTCGCAAGCTCTGCTGCATTTTTCTTTTAAAGCGTAGTACAGCTGTATCGGTTCTGAGGTCGCTAACGCCTGCCTGATAGACAGAGCACTCATTGTGTAATACAAATCCAGCCACAACACTCGGCGACTGCGGACAGTGCCGTTCAAAACAGATTGCAACTTTTCTTCACATCAAGTCACAAGACAATTAATTGCAGGGCATTTTGTTGAAGTACACGTTCGTACTAAGAAGCATGTTATCGGTAGGGAAACGATGCACAATAAACCTCGTGATCGATTTTTGATAAGTGCCCTATTTTAGCGGTGGTTTTACTATCTCGAGGCAACATTTTTTGTAAATGGGAATTACCATGAGAAAAGTTGCTCGGTGCTACTTGGTAGCAACAAGCCAAAAAATCGCGTTTTGTTTATTTTTTTAACCGCCTGTGGTATCTTTTAGCCATGTTTTCCATATTTGAGGATGGACATATACAAATGATACTGTTTTAGTTTTTCATCTGACTAACCCTTTAAGAATGTTTACATACAGCATATACTGCCATTAGACGCAAACATGACAAACATAACAACAGAAACAGTCAATAACAATACCGTATACAAATTGAATAACACTTAGGCTATAATATAACCAAATACCGTAGCAGTAGAAGCTATTTAATATAACACAAGTTGATAGTCAGACACAACACTACACATAAAGAAACATCACTAACTATACATCTTGGTGACCGGGAGGAGGGGGGAGATTAGCCCATATCACACTACAATTGGAATCGTAGACTGGAGTCGCCAATTGCAATCGCAATCTACAATTATCCAATCACACTTGACCAGCTGTAAATCCTAAAATCGTTCAACTAGGAAATAAATTCAATAATAATAACTAATAAGAGAAGCCTTAATCACAAACAAATATATAATTAAACTTATTGGCTCTTTGTTTCCATTAAAGTAGTTGTTGCTTGAGGTTATGTTGTGACAGTGCTCAATTCGTATTTAACCGTTCTCCTTCCTGATTGGTTCACGTGACTCGGATCTACGATTCCCAATCTTATTTTAGAGCTCGGTCTATAAAAAGATCGCAACCGTAGACTGGCCGAACTGAGCTACTGCGCATGCGGCGCCAATCGTAAGCTCGAATCTACGATTGCAATTGTCAGTTCGGAACCTAATGTGATATGGCCTATTGCTTGACGGAAACGATTGAGGTCCGACGCAATCTCGACTACGTGGAATGGGATATGTCATTGTACAGGGTCTGAATGTCAGTGCGCGAGGCCAGGCGGATACCTGAAACATAACATTAGGTCTCGTGACCGGGTTGGGACACGTAAGCTCGGTCAATAGCGGGGTCGAACCTGCCCGTGAAAGATATTGTGCAAGACAATTAAACCCCTCTCTGCCTCCGAACGTACAAGTTCTGTAGGTTAAGCCTCAACAATGTGCCATGAGTATCTAAGCCCCGCACAATATAGAAGTACGAAGACCAAACATTATTACACTCTTCAAAAATGTTTTCCTACGAAATAGAACAGTTCCCTTAGAGTTGCGTTTAGTCCAGGTAATGTCAATGGCCACAGACATGGACGTCTGCGCGAGCTAAGTCAATACATTAGTATGCAAGCTTGAACATACTTTAAATCATAGAAGTATGAACGCAACCGGTCGTATCTCATACTCTGCAGTTTTCAATCCCCGCCTGTGTATGAGAGCAACAAAAGTCAAGCATAAGTCATAGCCGTCTGCTGGTAGGTGGGGGGGCACAAGTGCGCGAGAGAGAGAGAGAGAGAGAGAGAGAGGATTGTAAATATGTATGGCGTCGTATGTATTTTAGTCCGGATTCAGACAAAATTTCTCCGTCTTTTAGATTCACAACTGACAACAACAACTTCTGACCTGGTATTTTTACAAAACTTTTTTGAATGTTTCTGTCGGTGATTCTCCACCGTAGACGAACGTGCTTTGCTACGTTTAGAACATCTGTCTGGTGGGCTCATCCCTCCTTCACATGGAAGACCAGGGTTCAATTCCCGGCCCGAGCTAAGGCTTTAATTTTGGAAATTGTCTGTCTGATTGTCTGTCCGCTGTCTGTCTGTCTTTTTGTCTGTCTGTCTGTCTGTCTGTCTGTCTGTCTGTCTGTCTGTCTGTCTGTCTGTCTGTCTGTCTGTCTGTCTGTCTGTCTGTCTGTCTGTCTGTCTGTCTGTCTGTCTGTCGTCTGTCTGTCTGTCTGTCTGTCTGTCTGTCTGTCTGTCTGTCTGTCTGTCAGTCTGTGTTTACCGTTTACCTTGCTCTATTTTTATTATATGTATTCACAACGCATTAACGTGAATGTTTGGTTTGGCGATGTAACCCAGACAAGACTAACGTTAATCCCTCTCGAAATAAATCTACCCATCAATCAATCAATCAATCAATCAATCAATCAATCAATCAATCTGATGTCTGCCCAGTACATCTCTCTCTTTTACTGCTTGTCAAAAGTCAGATAGTAATCGGTTAGTTTCCTGTGTTGAGCATTTCCTTTGCCTCGTTGCTGTTGTGGGTTTATTCCCATGCTTCTGATGCAGAAAGTCCTGGGTTCGATTCCTGGTTCGGGCATGGATTTACCAACTGGAACTTGATATAAAAGGCCTCGACTCATCTTGTCGCACCGAACATCATAACAATGATCATTCAATATTGTGGTAGTAGTATATTGGACTCTGCTTGATCGGACATCTCGTGGCCAAGTTCGTTTACAGCTACGCGTTGCAGCGTTGAGAGCGAAGCGAGGTTCGCGTTGGCCTGTTTACAGCTACGCGTTGCAAGCGTTGAGAGCGAAGCGAGGGCGCGAGGTTCGCGTTGGCCTGTTTACAGCTACGCGTTGCAAGCGTTGAGAGCGAAGCGAGGGCGCGAGGTTCGCGTTGGCCTGTTTACAGCTACGCGTTGCAAGCGTTGAGAGCGAAGCGAGGGCGCGAGGTTCGCGTTGGCCTGTTTACAGCTACGCGTTGCAAGCGTTGAGAGCGAAGCGAGGGCGCGAGGCTCGCGTTGGCCTGTTTACAGCTACGCGTTGCAAGCGTTGAGAGCGAAGCGAGGGCGCGAGGCTCGCGTTGGCCTGTTTACAGCTACGCGTTGCAAGCGTTGAGAGCGAAGCGAGGGCGCGAGGTTCGCGTTGGCCTGTTTACAGCTACGCGTTGCAAGCGTTGAGAGCGAAGCGAGGGCGCGAGGGTCGCGTGGCCTGTTTACAGCTACGCGTTGCAATGTTGAGAGCGAAGCGAGGTTCGCGTTGGCCTGTATACAGCTACGCGTTGCAGCGTTGAGAGCGAAGCGAGGGCGCGAGGGTCGGGCCTGTTGACTGAAACGCGAGGCGAGAGAAATAGCAACGAAGCACATAATACATTACAAGGGTAAATGTCCCCCACTGAAAATCAGTTCTTGTTACTGAGTGGGTTGGCTATAAATACATATGTCTATATGTTATCATTTGTTTCTGCACTACTGTCATTCAAACAACAATTCTTCACTCTTTAAGTACAGATTAGTTGTCTGTGCTTTAAGTTCACCCGCATATAAAGAATTTTTTGTCAATTGTCAGGTTTCTGGTGTCTTTTTTGCGAATCTAAATTTTCTTTGATTCACTTTCCTAACTTAATAAAACATAAATTCTGCCAGAGGTCCGGCCGGCTACTTCTGGCCACAGTAAATGCAACAATGAACACGATCTACATAATTAACGTGAACAAATAACGGCCATTCATGGGTGCGCACAGAGCGAGCGTGTTGTGTATGGGCGGCCCAAACAAACACGAACATGGCCTCTGAATGTTCGGCCCATGTTGTTGCTCACGAGGGTAAATATCTGCTGTGTCTACACGGTTTGTTTTCTAAAATTGTATTGTCTTATAAAGTTCATTTTGCTACGACCAAATGTGTTGCTTTGAACTACCAGAAATCAGAATGAATTACAAAAGAAATAATATCGTAACATAAAACACACATGGTTATCAAGCATCGATACTGAAGCACGATGCACAATAACATGGAGCGAGGATAGAAACCTGTTATAGGGTGCACATACACCAGCTTTACCTGATGTGCCCCTCTTTAGGTGACTCACTAGGTACATTAGGGTGTTTAGATAGTCGTGAAGGATTGTCCGAGGGCTGATAGTATGACTCAGTCCCAGCATTCGCCTTTACGACTGAGGAAAACCTCGGAAGATCCTTCAGTCAGGACTACCGGTGGCCGGAATCGAACCGGCGACCTCCCGAAGTAGAGTCCCGCGTCTTACCGCTGAGCCACCTCTATCGGTGCTCGAGAATGCTAAGATATAGTACAATATTAAAGTAGGCCCAACGAAACTATTCCCATGCTTACAACATAGCCAAGTGACCAAGCCCATTGGTACCAACATCATTTTTAACCTTACTAATCCGACGCTTCCAATCACTAACCTAAAAGGGATAGGCATACTTAGCCGTAGATTCGTTGACACACAGTTACCAAAAGCCGACCCGGTGCCGAGGTAGCCGGGAAGGTTGAACAATGGGGATGATTGACATCGATTATCTGCACAACAACATCGCCTGCTTGGAAGTTAGTGATTGGTCTACAGTTCTCACCATCTAACTGAAACAGGTCCATTAGGAATAATTTACGACCTTGGGCTCTGGTTACCTGGAACAGGGGGCGTGACTAATGTGGCTCGTGCAAGCTTCTACGCGGAACAGTACATTTATGGACGTGTGAAAGGACGCCAGGAATCTGCAGAGTTTCGTTGAATGAGCGTGCTCAAGCACAAGTCGCGTCTTTTAAATATTAGCCGTTACGTTTTTTTACTTAGATTATGAATATTAGTTTTCAAGTGTGGTCGAGCGGAATGGCGCTTGTTGGTTTATTAGCGACCTATCCAATAACTCGCCACTTTGAGCTGCATTGGTACCTGGTCGGCCGACGCACAACGATCAAGTTACAATTATCGATAATAGAAAAGATGTTTACATTATCGATCGATATTAATGTACAACCATGAAGCCATCTTGTACATATTCCGTGATTATTATTATTTATTTATCCAACGACAGAATTAACAATTCCAGGCACAGTTGGATATAATATAATACATTGATAGGTTCTCATTCGATATAACGTCGCCTAACCGAGCGCATAATATAACGATATAGCAACATTCCTTGGACACATCTGACGTGACACTGTTGAGAGTAATCACATATGAGGCCGAGGCCCAGTATTGAGGCGGTATCTTTGAGTACCTCAACACTAACTAGGCCCGAGAAGAGTGAAATGAAGCATTACGAACATGCTTTTTCAGAAAACAAACAGTTCGATAGTATTTTTACTATCGATTATCGAATAATAACCCACCCCCCCCCCCCCCCTAAAATCCACCAAAAAGTGCATAACAACTAATATTCCACAGACAGTAGAAAACGAAAGAATCGAACAGTAAGAGACTCCCCTATAGGCTTAGTTACAATTTGTCCCGCCAAATTGTGCAAGATTGATCTAAACAGCGTGGGGAGGGGGGGGGGGGGGGGGGAGGGGAGCGGGGGGGGGGGGTGACAATGGCCTCGTATTACCTAGTCAGCACAGAGAGGTAATTGGAGATGCATTTAGGCAGCCGATGTTATGCCTACGTGGCTGCTGTGCGTTGCATGTAGTAGGCCTACGTGGCACACTCACTATGATTAGTTGCCTCCACTGCCGCTAGGCGCGCAGATCGGCAGTCTTGCGCCGATTCTAGCTAGCAAGTCAGTGACGTGTCAGTGAAGTGACTATAGATGGACCAACACCACATCTACCTTGGCCAAAACGGGCGAGTCAAAGTCGACTGGAATGCAGGTGATAGCGCATAAACGCGTTCACCTCGCACTCGGCCCGTGAACGGTAGCGGCAAAACATGGCTTAACTTACATTGCATTATTTCCAAAACTATTCAAGCTAGAGCAATATTATAAGCGGCACAAGAAAGATGACAGTTATACCTTGACGACAAAAGTTTTATATTTGTGACAGGTTTCTTGTAAACCATTCAAATTGCGATCGTAAAAAACGTAGAAATCTTCAAAAAGGTTTCCACTAACATTGCTCTGCTTTAATGGCATTATTTTATTAACTATTAATGTTTGACAAATATAGTGCACATCATCGTGTAGTGGAAGGTTAGACAAAAGTGTTTATGTGATTCAATGTTTGATGAGCGTATTGGTTATCTTGAAACCATGAGTTGAATATTGGCTGAACGTAGTTTTGCCGTAGCCAGCAGGCTACGGCCGGCCGTATAGCTCTGCCGTAAGCGCGCAGGAGAGATGAGTTCCCGACCACTGCCGATAGCAACTGACACCAGCTAGCTGCACTTCACTACCGGCCGCCCCTAAAAAACCGAATAGATTAGACCCGGATGCGCGCGCAAGTTTGCGCGTGCAGATGTGCTCGTGGTAAATCTATAATACCAACCTAAATCTAGTTGCTTCTCGTTCTCTGACCTGGTATTATAGTGACACCATCAGCGTGTCTGTTGGTAGACATTGTCTAGATGCACTTCATGCAGTGGACAATAGCAAGCAGGTACCGGGGAGAGCGACCGTCTCTTCTAAGAATTTTACTGTACACTTTGTTTCAAATGGAGTATGGTTGAAATTCAACTGTTCTCTAACTTTGGAAGAAACTATTTTTCTTGATTCCTCTATTACTCTTTTAATCCTTTACAATGGCACAATATAATAACCATGTTCGTCAGCTTCATCGGGGGATGTAGGTGTTACAACTCTCGTATCGCGGTAAACATATGCGTCTTCTATTGTGAAAGCGATGGAAGGGGGGCCTCCCACGTGGTGACCGGTGCCCGCAAAGGTGGCTCTCATGCAGACTTTCTCTCTTCTCATATCATGTTATTCTGCTGGCCCCCTTTGTGATACAAACGCCCTCCACCCTGTCCCCTTTCCCTCCACTGTCCCATTTGAGATCCCCCCCCCACTTGGCCCCACCCTCCCCTGCTGGACTCCCCTAATGACGACCCCCTCTAAGTGTAATAATCTGATTCGGACATGTGGCCTTTTTCATCTTCATATTTCACCACTCATCGTCCCTATGAGCCAAAGTTGCAAAAATATGGGACGTAAAACCCAACACTAGAAACTAAAACCCAACTAAAACCCAAATCAGACTCAGCTATCAGAATCCCTGACATAGAGCGAAGTGACGTCACGTGAATACTCCCCGACATAGAGCGTTGTGACGTCACGTGAATACTCCCCGACATAGAGCGTTGTGACGTCACGTGAATACTCCCTGACATAGAGCGTTGTGACGTCACGTGAATACTCCCTGACATAGAGCGTTGTGACGTCACGTGAATACTCCCTGACATAGAGCGTTGTGACGTCACGTGAATACTCCCTGACATAGAGCGTTGTGACGTCACGTGAATACTCCCTGACATAGAGCGTTGTGACGTCACGTGAATACTCCCCGACATAGAGCGTTGTGACGTCACGTGAATACTCCCTGACATAGAGCGTTGTGACGTCACGTGAATACTCCCTGACATAGAGCGTTGTGACGTCACGTGAATACTCCCTGACATAGAGCGTTGTGACGTCACGTGAATACTCCCTGACATAGAGCGTTGTGACGTCACGTGAATACTCCCTGACATAGAGCGTTGTAACGTCACGTGAATACTCCCCGACATAGAGCGTTGTGACGTCACGTGAATACTCCCCGACATAGAGCGTTGTGACGTCACGTGAATACTCCCTGACATAGAGCGTTGTTAAGGTTATTCCATGCCGGTGTTATCGCAGCGGCGAAAGAGAGCCTACCACAATATTGACCACTGTACCAAAACAGCCCCAGGCCGGACGTTAATACAGCTCAAAAAGCAGAACGTGTTCAAACACCCCCGCGCGTCACTGTTGTCGGGGCTGCGAAATGTGCAAATCAATCGCGTGACAGACAGAGTTCGATCAAATAGCAACGCATTCAATCAACATCGGAGTGGCCGATTAATAAATGAAACACTGCGGTTGAAACGGATACACATGACGCGTTGACTGCGCCTGTTTATACACAGCTCGGGTCAAGTACATTTAGATTCTAGTAATCAAACAGCAACACACACAAAAACAAAACAAAAGTTATAAATACAATTATTACTATTGTAATTTAAATTTAATAAAATGTATTTGGAACCTGAATTATGATATATTTTGTAAGCTACTAACTTTTTTTATCTATGGCGTACTTGTTTTCTATTGGCCTGTCCTATTGGTGTTTGCCAGGGTGGAAACAACCCAGTCGCCAACCACAATATTAACCCAAATTAATAATACTGGGTCTAAATCACTTGTGATTGATTGTTCATAATAATCTACATTTTTGTCTTCTTAAATATCTTATATACATTTGTGACTCAGTGCAAATAAACGAAAAGTAACACGTCCAAATGTGTATAAAAATAAATGTCTAAACCTCTTTATTTACAAATGCAATGTCAATTTAATCAGTTTGAATGAAACAAAGTACAACCCTAATCGGTAGCTATACCAGACCACCCCCTCCCCCCCCCCCTCCCCCTACACCGTGACCGCACGTCAGATATCAGAAGCCGGACTAGTCGAAGGACTCAACCCCCTAGATCTTATCTTCGGGTCTCAGTTCGTGGTTATATTAGAGTAATTACCTCCATCTTTGAATTAGCTCACTCACTTCAGACAGCCGTGTACACTCGTTGACATAAGTAGGTCTAGACACCTTCTTTATCGACATCTCTTGGGGTCTCAGTTGGTGGTTATATTAGAGTAATGACCTCCATCTTTGAATTAGCTCACTCACTTCAGACAGCCGTGTACACTCGTTGACATAAGTAGGTCTAGACACCTTCTTTATCGACACCTCTTGGGGCCTCAGTTCGTGGTTATATTAGAGTAATGACCTCCATCTTTGAATTAGCTCACTCACTTCAGACAGCCGTGTACACTCGTAGACATAAGTAGGTCTAGACACCTTCTTTATCGACATGTCTTGGGGTCTCAGTTCGTGGTTATATTAGAGTAATGACCTCCATCTTTGAATTAGCTCACTCACTTCAGACAGCCGTGTACACTCGTAGACATAAGTAGGTCTAGACACCTTCTTTATCGACATCTCTTGGGGTCTCAGTTCGTGGTTATATTAGAGTAATGACCTCCATCTTTGAATTAGCTCACTCACTTCAGACAGCCGTGTACACTCGTTGACATAAGTAGGTGTAGACACCTTCTTTATCGACATCTCTTGGGGTCTCAGTTCGTGAGTTGCTCGTTGTGTGAACATAGCAATGATAGACTCATATGTCTGCTGACTCACGCCGTGGGGTGATTACAGGAAAGCGACAAGTAGGACGTTAAGGGGAGGAAATGGGAAAGGGGAGAACGTAGACTGCACCTCGTCTGACTTCTACCCCTCGACCAGTCCGGCTAGGGTGGCCCTACCAGAAGCATACGCTTCCGCCGGCATAGCTCTCGGGATCACCAAAGCACGCAAACCTGCCCACCGCGAGAAGGCAGCAGCCCTGCCCTGGGCAGGGTTGAGGAAGGGAAAGGAACTTAAGGAGGACGTTGTGCGTCGTCTCTCACGACTAGCAGAGATGCTCTGGGCCAAGTCAAAGGTCAAGGGCGGGACCCCTATTCTATAACTCTCCCGAAACAGATTAGTGCCGAATCCGATTAGCAACCGAATCCGATTCCGTTTCGGTCGTTTGCTAAATGGACAACGAACAGCGATTTTATAACTAGTACCGAAATTGATCTACTTCCGTTTCGGCTGACATCCGAATCGACTGAGCCACTGAGGCGGTAGACCAATCAAAAGACATAGAGGGCACTCGAACGTCGGTTGATTGACCCGTCGAGAAGACTGTAGGCCCTACACTCGAACGAAATACATAAACAAACAAAAAATAGAGCTGTCACTTTAAAATACGTATTCAAAACTGGCTAATTATTGCAGTTTATGAACAATCACAGATTATATATATGAGCAACAACAACAACCCCATTGCCTGTGATTCTAGAATATACCTAGGCCTAGATCTAAGAGGTAAACATGATGCATGTGTTTAGAGTAGGCCTAGGCCTAGGCCTAGCAAAAGCTGTGTAGGGGCTTGGCCTACCTAGCCTAGCCCTAGATAAGCCTACATGCCTAGGCCTATTGGGAACGCGTGTGCTTTTAGAGTAGTTCTATACTGACAGTGACAGTTGTGACACTTGCTTAACATAACCTCACTCTCGTCATAACAACATTGTCAACTTACCGGTAGGATCAAATCGTTCGTTGACTTTTCAAAATCTTATTCTTATGCTTGCAAATGGTATTTGACCTCGCACCGTGACTTAAAATAACTTTTTATAACTTGGTTAAATTATGTACGTATATAATTTCGGCGTATAAAAGGCTACTGAATCGGATTCAGTACCTCCAAATCCGTTTCCGACGGTATTGGACACTAAAAAAGTTACATTATCGCTATCGACCGAAATTGTTGCAATTTCCGTCCGAATCCGTTTCGGGAGAGTTATAGAATACGGGTCCGGGGGAGTAGGAGGAGGATACCCCTAACTCATGTATGAAGGTCTGACGCTGTGAAGGACACGCTAATCGATATTATCGTTCGATTATCGATGATAAAAATAGTATCGAGCTGTTTGTTTTCTGAAAAATCATGTTCGAAATGCATTATTTCGTTCTTCTCGGCCCTAGTTAGTGTTGAGGTACTCAAAGATACCGCCTCAATACTGGGCCTCGGCCTCATATGTGATTACTCTCAACAGTGTCACGTCAGATGTGCCCAAGGAATGTTGCTATATCGTTATATTATGCGCTCGGTTAGGCGACGTTATATCGAGGAAGTATCGATTGATTTATTATCCATCGATAATTCAGTCATCTTTCCATTATTAATCTGTTTGTTATCGTTGTGCACCCCTAGTCTGAAGCTGCGCTCTAAGGTCGAGTGGACACCCCTGTAAGCCAAAGCTCTAAGCTGAGGTAGTCAAAGCACTTAGTAAGATTAATTATCTACGCTCTTTGTAGCTGGTCCATTGCAGCTCGTCACTGCCGTCATAGCAGCAACTAGTACAGCCAATTAGAGAATTACACCGGTGATTGGTGCCCAGTGGCGACGGTTCGTGCGGTTCGTGTGGTTCGTGTGGTGCGTGCGGTTCATGCGGTTCGTGCGGTTCAAGCGGTTCGTGCGGTTCGTGCGGTTCATGCGGTTCGTGCGGTTCGTGTGTTTCATGCGGTTCGTGTGGTTCATGCGGTTCGTGTGGTTCGTGTGGTTCATGCGGTTCGTGTGGTTCATGAGGTTTGTGCGGTTCATGCGGTGCATGCGGTTCGTGTGGTTTGTGTGGTTCGTGCGGTTCGTGTGGTTCATGCAGTTTGTGTGGTTCATGCGGTTCGTGTGGTTCGTGCGGTTCGTGCGGTTCGTGCGGTTCATGCGGTTCATACGGTTCATGCGATTCGTTCGGTTCATGCGGTTCGTGCGGTTCGTGCGGTTCATGCGGTTCGTGCGGTTCATGCGGTTCGTGTGGTTCGTGTGGTTCATGCGGTTCGTGCGGTTCGTGTGGTTTGTGTGGTTCGTGCGGTTCGTGTGGTTCATGCAGTTTGTGTGGTTCATGCGGTTCGTGTGGTTCGTGCGGTTCGTGCGGTTCGTGCGGTTCATGCGGTTCATACGGTTCATGCGATTCGTTCGGTTCATGCGGTTCGTGCGGTTCGTGCGGTTCATGCGGTTCGTGCGGTTCATGCGGTTCGTGCGGGCCATGCGGTTCGTGCGGTATATGGGGTTCGTGTTGTTCGTGCGGTTCATGTGGTTGTGCGGTTCATGCGGTTCGTGCGGTTCGTGCTGTTCGTGCGGTTCATGCGGTTCGTTTGGTTGTGTGGTTCGTGCGGTTCGTGTGGTTTTTGCGGTTCGTGTGGTTCATGCGGTTCGTGTGGTTCGTGTGGTTTTTGCGGTTCATGCGGTTCGTGCGGTTCATGTGGTTTTTGCGGGGAAAACAATAGTTGAGCATCTAGCCCGAAATATTCGATTTCGTTGATTCTTTTCTTCATTCTCTTTTGCGATAGAAACTTTTTTACAATACTTTATTATTTGTCATGAATGGGAATACATATTCATTTCTAGTTTAACATGAATACAGAATAACCTCTAAGCGCGAATACGAACACCGAAGTTAAGCAACCTCGGGCTAGGTCCGGAGGTGGATGGGTGACCAGTGACCACTCTCCTCTGAAACACTAGATCAGATTGGAGGGTTCTAAAGCTTGTGTAACAGCTTCGTTCTTCCCGTCAACTGCTCGGCAGGCCAGGTTATTATCATTAGTGGAGGAAAAAGATACACCGTCCTTTTGGATGGGACGTAGAACCGATGGTCCTCTTAGTACTTTTCGACAGAACTAGGCTACGTGCCGGTACCAGGCTTCACCTCCTCCCTTCTTTATCATCATCTTGCATCGTAGTTATTCATCACTTGTTATACGTAACTTGTTATACGTCACTTGTTATACGTCACTTGTTATACGTCACTATGTGGCTAGTTCATAAATAACTAAACAACGGGAGACCCAAGATAACAATAGATATCACTACTGAGCCACCATCTTATCGACGCCCTTCGTGATGTAACAATAAAACCACAGTAGACACTTGACAGCTGAACTTCTTCTCATATTTAGTAAGCTCGGTGTGGTGACCATGGTTTCAACAAGCTCAACATGCAACATACAAGGCAGTCGCCATGTTTGTTTGGCTAATAGGAGTTTAAAAAGTTAGTAAAAAAGGCCCATAAAAGTATATTTTCTTATCAGAATGATCTGGTCCATTTCAACGACTAATTGTACGCATACGAACGATTGAACAATCAATGTTGCCAACTATATTAAAACATAACTTAGTACAAGTGATTTGTTATACGGAAAGTTATTGGACTGTGGCTTTCTTGTCAAAATTAAAATTGAAATGCAATATTTCCAACGCTGATCAGCATTCGAAATATTGCATTTTAATGTTGCCAAGGAACAGTGTACAGTCCAATAACTACTGCCACGACTATTTGCTCGTCCACCCAGCCTTGTCTACCACCTGACTCAGCTCTGCTAATAAGCATCGAGCAAGAACCCTCTCGCTCCATATCCCGCTAATTTCAACCCCAGGTGTAGCAAACCTACACATTTTAATGGAATTTTAACTCCCTCATAAAATACGTTGCAGGAAACAAAAAGAAAATCATCTCCATCCGTCTTTTAAGTGTCCCTGGGAAGTACTTCGATCTGGTAAAATATTAATATCCCCCTCCCCTCCCCTTCCCCCCCCCCCCCCTCAAACAACCACCTTATTATCATCTGTATCGCATGTATATATAAATACACCACTCGGTTTCCTCGTATATACTGGTGCAGTACAATCGAACAAGCAGACAGAGCTTTGTTACCGACCAAGTTCTTTGGTACACAAAGATGCAACAACAGAATAGCGTCTGCCGCGTTCTCGTTGCTTGTTCGCGCAGTTGGTGAATTTCTTATAAAGCACTTTGATGCAGTGGAGTAAAGTAACTGTCTAGGCGGACAGGGACAATCGTTAGGGAAGACTCAAGGCTTTGTGACATGCGGAGGAAGATGGAAGCTTTGCTGATATTTGTCAAAAGATCTCCGTGACGAATGAGCGAATACGTCTACTCGACTGTGGAAGTCGGGCAACGTTGGCAGTGCAGAGATTTGGTGATATTACTTACGTGTTCCGACTACCTCAACCGTTGTAGGTTATGTCGCCTCGCAGTATAAGGAATGTATGTTATCCGACTACCTCAACCGTTGTAGGTTATATCGCCTCGCAGTATAAGGAATGTATGTTATCCGACTACCTCAACCGTTGTAGGTTATATCGCCTCACAGTATAAGGAATGTATGTTATCCGACTACCTCAACCGTTGTAGGTTATATCGCCTCGCAGTATAAGGAATGTATGTTATCCGACTACCTCAACCGTTGTAGGTTATATCGCCTCGCAGTATAAGGAATGTATGTTATCCGACTACCTCAACCGTTGTAGGTTATATCGCCTCGCAGTATAAGGAATGTATGTTATCCGACTACCTCAACCGTTGTAGGTTATATCGCCTCGCAGTATAAGGAATGTATGTTATCCGACTACCTCAACCGTTGTAGGTTATATCGCCTCGCAGTATAAGGAATGTATGTTATCCGACTACCTCAACCGTTGTAGGTTATATCGCCTCGCAGTATAAGGAATGTATGTTATCCGACTACCTCAACCGTTGTAGGTTATATCGCCTCGCAGTATAAGGAATGTATGTTATCCGACTGCCTCAACCGTTGTAGGTTATATCGCCTCGCAGTATAAGGAATGTATGTTATCCGACTACCTCAACCGTTGTAGGTTATATCGCCTCGCAGTGTAAGGAATGTATGTTATCCGACTACCTCAACCGTTGTAGGTTATATCGCCTCACAGTATAAGGAATGTATGTTATCCGACTACCTCAACCGTTGTAGGTTATATCGCCTCGCAGTATAAGGAATGTATGTTATCCGACTACCTCATCCGTTGTAGGTTATATCGCCTCGCAGTATAAGGAATGTATGTTATCCGACTACCTCAACCGTTGTAGGTTATATCGCCTCACAGTATAAGGAATGTATGTTATCCGACTACCTCAACCGTTGTAGGTTATATCGCCTCGCAGTACAAGGAATGTATGTTATCCGACTACCTCAACCGTTGTAGGTTATATCGCCTCGCAGTATAAGGAATGTATGTTATCCGACTACCTCAACCGTTGTAGGTTATATCGCCTCGCAGTACAAGGAATGTATGTTATCCGACTACCTCAACCGTTGTAGGTTATATCGCCTCGCAGTATAAGGAATGTATGTTATCCGACTACCTCAACCGTTGTAGGTTATATCGCCTCACAGTATAAGGAATGTATGTTATCCGACTACCTCAACCGTTGTAGGTTATATCGCCTCGCAGTACAAGGAATGTATGTTATCCGACTACCTCAACCGTTGTAGGTTATATCGCCTCGCAGTATAAGGAATGTATGTTATCCGACTACCTCAACCGTTGTAGGTTATATCGCCTCGCAGTACAAGGAATGTATGTTATCCGACTACCTCAACCGTTGTAGGTTATATCGCCTCGCAGTATAAGGAATGTATTGTGGCGGATTGCCAGGCGGTGGGTCCGCAACAATCAAAGAAGAAAAAATCAATGTTTGGCTATTCAGTTTGTAACCAGGGGCTGAGAAACATACATGACAATAAATTTGGTTTCATTTAAATTATATCTTTTAAATACCATATTGGTGACCCCGACGTGATCCGAATAAGACGCATACCTTCTGTCTATCGGTAATCACATTTAAAATGGAAGCACAATTACAAGAGTTGACACAACGGTTGAAGTCGCTGACTGCCATCGTCGCCGCGCTCAGTGATGATCAGTTCCAAGGCCGTCGTCAGCGTTCAAGGTCACACAACAGGGCCCCAGCACCAGCAGGCACGACCACTGACAGAGGATTGTGTTGGTATCACGCTACTTTCGGCAACCACGCTCGCCACTGTGTGCCTCCATGTAAGTACCAGGAAAACATTCGGGGCAGTCAGTAATGGCGGCTGGCTATGGCCCCACTGCAAATCGCCTTTTTGTAACCGACAGGTTGACGCGCACAGAGTTCCTTATTGATACTGGGTCAGACCTTTGTGTTTACCCGAAAAGCAAAGTTTTCGGTCATCCCGGGAAAACCGACTACACATTGTTCGCTGCAAATGGATCCCCAATTTGCACATACGGTCCTCTGACTTTATCTCTGGATCTTGGTTTGCGCCGAGATTTCACATGGCGTTTCATTGTCGCCGACGTCGATCAGCCTATCATCGGTGTAGATTTTTTGGCGCATTTCAGTCTACTCATTGACGTGCGCCGACGGCAATTGGTTGACAACGTCACTACATTAACAACTCCAGGAAAACTATCTACTGGCGCGCTAGTACACGTCAAGGTAATTTCGCGCAACAACGATCTTCAGTCCCCCTTTCACGCGTTACTCGCACAGTTTCCGGAAGTCACACGCCCAAGTGGCAATCCTACAATGCCAAAACACCAAACGCAACACCACATCAATACGACGCCCGGGCCACCGGTTTCGTGCAGGCCCAGACGTCTTGCGCCAGACCGCCTAAAAATCGCGAAACGGGAGTTTGACAGTATGATGAAAACAGGCGTCGCGCGACGGTCATCTAGCAGTTGGTCCGCAGCTCTCCACCTTGTTCCCAAGAAAGGTGATCAGTGGAGGCCTTGTGGAGATTACCGCCCTTTGAACGCCAGGACTATTCCGGATCGGTATCCAGTTCCACATATCCAGGATTTCACGCAGAATCTTTCAGGCAAGTGTATCTTTTCTACCATTGACTTAGTGCGAGCGTACAATCAAATTCCTGTTGCTGCTGAAGACATTCCCAAGACGGCGATCACTACTCCCTTCGGATTATTTGAATTTCCGTTTATGAGTTTTGGCCTACGAAACGCGGCTCAGACATTTCAACGTTTTATCGATGAGGTATTACGGGACCTCGATTTTTGCTACGTCTATATCGACGACATCCTTGTCGCTTCCTCCAACCCAACACAACATGAAGAACATCTTCGCCTCCTGTTCACGCGACTTTCAGAATACGGCGTTTTGATCAACTCCTCCAAATGTGTATTCGGTGTTCCAGAAGTCAAGTTTCTAGGGTACACAGTCAGCGCCAGTGGCACCTGCCCTCTTTCGGAGAAGGTTGAGGCCATCCTCTCTTTCCCCTTACCTGCCAACGTCAAGCAGCTTCGCCAATTTCTTGGAATGATAAACTTTTACCGCCGTTTTCTTCCATCTGCAGCTAGGATACAGGCCCCCCTTAACAACCTCCTTGCCGGTGACGAAACTTCCGCCAAAACAATCATTGTTTGGACACCGGAACTCCAGGCTGCGTTTCAAGAATGCAAAAACAGCCTCTCCCAGGCTACGCTTCTGGCGCACCCAGATATCAACGCCGAATTAGCAATCATCACCGACGCGTCTGATACCAGCATTGGAGCCGCACTCCAGCAGCGTACGAGCCGTGGATGGGAACCTCTCGCTTTTTTCTCACGAAAATTAAATACCGCACAGCGTAACTACGGTGCGTACGACCGTGAACTTCTTGCAGTGTACGACACCATAATTTTCTTTCGCCATATGTTGGAAGCGCGCACTTTCACTGTGTACACCGACCACAAACCGTTGACTTTTGCATTTACACAGCGCCCTGAAAAATGTTCACCTAGACAGTTTCGCCACCTTGATTTAATCGGGCAATTCACAACAGACATACGTCATATTCCTGGTAAAGACAACGTCGTAGCCGATGCCCTGTCTCGTGTTGACGCCATTACTTTTCCAGTCGGCTACGCTGATATTGCCCGTGCACAACTGGACAACGCCGAACTACGTGATCTCTTACATGCTAACTCTACACTGCAGTTGCACCCACAGCAGCTTAATGACACAGATTTGCCTCTCTACTGTGACATGTCACAATCACTTTCGCGGCCATTCGTACCACATACTTTACGTCGACAAGTTTTCGATAGCCTGCACAGTTTGTCTCATCCAGGTGTCAAAGCAACGACCAAACTCGTCACTCAACGTTTTGTATGGCCCTCTATAAATAAAGATTGCCGTGACTGGGCCCGTGCATGTATCACGTGTCAGCGTTCCAAAGTTACGCGTCACACCACAGCACCGCTTGCACGTTTTGCTACAACTGCCACCAGGTTCGAACACATCCACCTCGACTTGGTCGGGCCTCTACCAATTTCCGATGGTTTCCGATATCTTCTCACTTGCGTGGACCGTTTCACGAGGTGGGCGGAAGCCATACCGCTTTCCGATATCACTGCCGAGACGGTGGCTACCGCACTCGTCACAGGTTGGATCTCACGGTTCGGGACACCGCTTAAGGTTACAACGGACTTGGGCCGCCAGTTCGAGTCCCACCTCTTCCGTGCACTCAGTAACATTACTGGCATGACTCACCTCCGGACCGCAGCCTACCACCCTCAATCCAACGGTATGGTGGAACGACTTCATCGTCAGCTGAAGGCAGCACTTCGATGCCACGGTGATGACCGCTGGACGGACGCTTTGCCATGGGTAATGCTCGGCATCCGTGCCTCATGGAAAGAGGACCTCAAAGCCACCCCCGCTGAGCTTGTGTACGGCACAACACTCCGTCTACCGGGCGAATATCTCTCGCCCCCTCCAGCGACGCCAGAATCCACATCAGCATACGTTGACCGCCTTCGACGTCGCCTTTCCCAGTTGCGTCCGGTTCAACCGTCTCACCACGGCCAACACGCGGTCTTTGTTTTTCGAGATCTTGCAACCTGCTCGCATGTATTCGTGCGTCATGATGCGGTCCGTACTCCTCTTCAACAACCGTATGATGGCCCATACGAAGTCATTTCACGTAACGATAAATTTTTCACCATCCACCGTGCCGGCAAGAGTGTAGTGGTCTCCATCGACCGGCTCAAACCTGCATATGTGGATGCAGACAGCATCTTGGCTGTCAACGCACCTTCCAAACCGACGCCAGGCCACACTTTTCCTGGCAACGTATTGCCTATTGCAGCCAACAACAACAACAACAACAACAACAACAACAACAACAACAACAACAACAACAACAACAACAACAACAACAACAACAACAACAACAACAACAACAACAACAACAACAACAACAACAACAACAACAACAACAACAACAACAACAACAACAACAACAACAACAACAACAACAACAACAACAACAACAACAACAACATCACACCCTCATCAACCACCATCATCGGTACACCCACCGCTCCGTCAAATGCAAAAACATCCGTCAAGCGCGTTCACTTTCCCGCCCAGCTGGTCCACACTTCTCCGTATCGTCACAACCCTCCGATACTGGGGGGAGGTACTGTGGCGGATTGCCAGGCGGTGGGTCCGCAACAATCAAAGAAGAAAAAATCAATGTTTGGCTATTCAGTTTGTAACCAGGGGCTGAGAAACATACATGACAATAAATTTGGTTTCATTTAAATTATATCTTTTAAATACCATAGTATGTTATCCGACTACCTCAACCGTTGTAGGTTATATCGCCTCACAGTATAAGGAATGTATGTTATCCGACTACCTCAACCGTTGTAGGTTATATCGCCTCGCAGTACAAGGAATGTATGTTATCCGACTACCTCAACCGTTGTAGGTTATATCGCCTCGCAGTACAAGGAATGTATGTTATCCGACTACCTCAACCGTTGTAGGTTATATCGCCTCGCAGTACAAGGAATGTATGTTATCCGACTACCTCAACCGTTGTAGGTTATATCGCCTCGCAGTATAAGGAATGTATGTTATCCGACTACCTCAACCGTTGTAGGTTATATCGCCTCGCAGTGTAAGGAATGTATGTTATCCGACTACCTCAACCGTTGTAGGTTATATCGCCTCGGAGTATAAGGAATGTATGTTATCCGACTACCTCAACCGTTGTAGGTTATATCGCCTCGCAGTATAAGGAATGTATGTTATCCGACTACCTCAACCGTTGTAGGTTATATCGCCTCGCAGTGTAAGGAATGTATGTTATCCGACTACCTCAACCGTTGTAGGTTATATCGCCTCGCAGTATAAGGAATGTATGTTATCCGACTACCTCAACCGTTGTAGGTTATATCGCCTCGCAGTATAAGGAATGTATGTTATCCGACTACCTCAACCGTTGTAGGTTATATCGCCTCACAGTATAAGGAATGTATGTTATCCGACTACCTCAACCGTTGTAGGTTATATCGCCTCGCAGTATAAGGAATGTATGTTATCCGACTACCTCAACCGTTGTAGGTTATATCGCCTCGCAGTATAAGGAATGTATGTTATCCGACTACCTCAACCGTTGTAGGTTGTATCGCCTCGCAGTATAAGGAATGTATGTTATCCGACTACCTCAACCGTTGTAGGTTATATCGCCTCGCAGTATAAGGAATGTATGTTATCCGACTACCTCAACCGTTGTAGGTTATATCGCCTCGCAGTGTAAGGAATGTATGTTATCCGACTACCTCAACCGTTGTAGGTTATATCGCCTCGCAGTATAAGGAATGTATGTTATCCGACTACCTCAACCGTTGTAGGTTGTATCGCCTCGCAGTATAAGGAATGTATGTTATCCGACTACCTCAACCGTTGTAGGTTATATCGCCTCGCAGTATAAGGAATGTATGTTATCCGACTACCTCAACCGTTGTAGGTTATATCGCCTCGCAGTATAAGGAATGTATGTTATCCGACTACCTCAACCGTTGTAGGTTATATCGCCTCGCAGTATAAGGAATGTATGTTATCCGACTACCTCAACCGTTGTAGGTTATATCGCCTCGCAGTATAAGGAATGTATGTTATCCGACTACCTCAACCGTTGTAGGTTATATCGCCTCGCAGTATAAGGAATGTATGTTATCCGACTACCTCAACCGTTGTAGGTTATATCGCCTCGCAGTATAAGGAATGTATGTTATCCGACTACCTCAACCGTTGTAGGTTATATCGCCTCGCAGTATAAGGAATGTATGTTATCCGACTACCTCAACCGTTGTAGGTTATATCGCCTCGCAGTATAAGGAATGTATGTTATCCGACTACCTCAACCGTTGTAGGTTATATCGCCTCGCAGTATAAGGAATGTATGTTATCCGACTACCTCAACCGTTGTAGGTTATATCGCCTCGCAGTATAAGGAATGTATGTTATCCGACTACCTCAACCGTTGTAGGTTATATCGCCTCGCAGTATAAGGAATGTATGTTATCCGACTACCTCAACCGTTGTAGGTTATATCGCCTCGCAGTATAAGGAATGTATGTTATCCGACTACCTCAACCGTTGTAGGTTATATCGCCTCGCAGTGTAAGGAATGTATGTTATCCGACTACCTCAACCGTTGTAGGTTATATCGCCTCGCAGTGTAAGGAATGTATGTTATCCGACTACCTCAACCGTTGTAGGTTATATCGCCTCGCAGTACAAGGAATGTATGTTATCCGACTACCTCAACCGTTGTAGGTTATATCGCCTCGCAGTATAAGGAATGTATGTTATCCGACTACCTCAACCGTTGTAGGTTATATCGCCTCGCAGTATAAGGAATGTATGTTATCCGACTACCTCAACCGTTGTAGGTTATATCGCCTCGCAGTATAAGGAATGTATGTTATCCGACTACCTCAACCGTTGTAGGTTGTATCGCCTCGCAGTATAAGGAATGTATGTTATCCGACTACCTCAACCGTTGTAGGTTATATCGCCTCGCAGTATAAGGAATGTATGTTATCCGACTACCTCAACCGTTGTAGGTTATATCGCCTCGCAGTATAAGAAATGTATGTTATCCGACTACCTCAACCGTTGTAGGTTATATCGCCTCGCAGTATAAGGAATGTATGTTATCCGACTACCTCAACTGTTGTTGGTTATATCGCCTCGCAGTATAAGGAATGTATGTTATCTGACTACCTCAACCGTTGTAGGTTATATCGCCTCGCAGTATAAGGAATGTATGTTATCCGACTACCTCAACCGTTGTAGGTTATATCGCCTCGCAGTATAAGGAATGTATGTTATCCGACTACCTCAACCGTTGTAGGTTATATCGCCTCGCAGTATAAGGAATGTATGTTATCCGACTACCTCAACCGTTGTAGGTTATATCGCCTCGCAGTATAAGGAATGTATGTTATCCGACTACCTCAACCGTTGTAGGTTATATCGCCTCGCAGTATAAGGAATGTATGTTATCCGACTACCTCAACCGTTGTAGGTTATATCGCCTCGCAGTATAAGGAATGTATGTTATCCGACTACCTCAACCGTTGTAGGTTATATCGCCTCGCAGTACAAGGAATGTATGTTATCCGACTACCTCAACCGTTGTAGGTTATATCGCCTCGCAGTATAAGGAATGTATGTTATCCGACTACCTCAACCGTTGTAGGTTATATCGCCTCGCAGTATAAGGAATGTATGTTATCCGACTACCTCAACCGTTGTAGGTTATATCGCCTCGCAGTATAAGGAATGTATGTTATCCGACTACCTCAACCGTTGTAGGTTATATCGCCTCGCAGTATAAGGAATGTATGTTATCCGACTACCTCAACCGTTGTAGGTTATATCGCCTCGCAGTACAAGGAATGTATGTTATCCGACTACCTCAACCGTTGTAGGTTATATCGCCTCGCAGTATAAGGAATGTAACTGGCGCCTTCACTCGATCAATAGATGATTTTCATAATTGATCTAACGAAGTTAATTACGGTCTTCTAAATCGTCAATGACAACAATGCACAACGATTACAATCAGTTTTCAAATGTTATGTCAAGGTGCATTTGTAATTGTTATGCATTGTTGTCATTGACGATTTACAAGACGATAATTAACTCCGTCTAAATCAATTTTGAAAATCATCTATTGGCTTTGTTCACTTCCACTTTTTCCCGCTCGCCGCGCTGCTGTACTACTGCCAGGTGTCATGGCCGCTTATTGTTGTGTATTGGTGAGCCAACTAGTAAGTAGATTAAACCGCCGCTAGGATCGCTCTAGTCGCAGCGCTGTCGTCATGGCAACCAAACTCCGAGCCAACTAGTAAGTAGATTAAACCGCCGCTAGGATCGCTCTAGTCGCGGCGCTGTCGTCATGGCAACCAAACTCCGAGCCAACTAGTAAGTAGATTAAACCGCCGCTAGGATCGCTCTAGTCGCGGCGCTGTCGTCATGGCAACCAAACTCCGAGCCAACTAGTAAGTAGATTAAACCGCCGCTAGGATCGCTCTAGTCGCGGCGCTGTCGTCATGGCAACCAAACTCCGAGCCAACTAGTAAGTAGATTAAACCGCCGCTAGGATCGCTCTAGTCGCCGCGCTGTCGTCATGGCAACCAAACTCCGAGCCAACTTGTAAGTAGATTAAACCGCCGCTAGGATCGCTCTAGTCGCAGCGCTGTCGTCATGGCAACCAAACTCCGAGCCAACTAGTAAGTAGATTAAACCGCCGCAAGGATCGCTCTAGTCACGGCGCTGTCGTCATGGCAACCAAACTCCGAGCCAACTAGTAAGTAGATTAAACCGCCGCTAGGATCGCTCTAGTCGCGGCGCTGTCGCCATGGCAACCAAACTCCGAGCCAACTTGTAAGTAGATTAAACCGCCGCTAGGATCGCTCTAGTCGCAGCGCTGTCGTCATGGCAACCAAACTCCGAGCCAACTTATAAGTAGATTTGATTGTGGCCCTCCTTGAAGGCGAGCGAAGTGAACGCCGCTCAAAGGTATAAATAAATCCGTTAATACGATTAGAAAGATACAGAAAAGCAAATTACAATTATTTTATCTTGTTCGGACGACATTAAGACTGCCTTTGTCACAGAGAGCTGGATGATAGCATTATTGCGAGCCTCGGGGCTTATGTGAATATAGATGGAGACTTTAAGGAAAATGCGAAGCGGGATTTGATTGGAACAAGATTTCCGTTGTAATGTTGGTGTTCTCGTTGGATGAATATTGCCTGATGGGTTTGGGGTAAATGGCCCAGTGGCAACTTGACTGGTCGCCCAGTGATGCATTAGTTGGCCAAACGGAACTGACAGAATAGATAGCGCTGCTAAGCAACCTTCTTTCAATCTAACAATGACACAATAATGAACAATTGACAGCTAAACTCCTCCTCATAACAGTTTATGTTCTTCCCACCAGAATGCATCTAGTAATCTAGAGTGGTTCATAGCCGAGTCCAATGGTGGACATAACAACTTAATTTTTTACATCTCTCTACTGTTAGCTATAGTTCCTATATTTCTTATCTCCTAATTGAAAGTTCGAAACAGGTCCATTAGGGATATTTTAAGACTTTCCGTTGGTTACCTCAGGTGACGGTGGGCGTGTAAACCGGCTTATGCACTCTACTAAGCGGGAGACATGTAGTATTCACGAATGTGTGAAAGAACGCCAGAAATCTATTGGTTTTCGCTGAACCAGGGCGCGTAACAGACCAAGGTTTACATTGGGGCTAGAATAGTTCTCGTAGGCTCAGCCGATTAGGTTATACGTATTGTGCACCGAGCTTGCTTCACCTTCATACACCGACCACACTTGGATTCACCTCGTCTCAACACAACAGAACGCAACAAACTTTCTCCTCGGCTTGTTCGCCCCCGGATACAGAGTGAAACACAACCTTGTTAGTCTGCGGCAGCGGCAGCAGAAGTAAGAGCATCTTTAAAACAACTTTCAATAAGATCGAAATTGTGGGAAGATCCAACAGCTAGATATCAGGTATCCTTTCACTCCCCTTTGCGAGCTATTCTGGTCCCTTCCCTCCAAACTCCACCCTTCATCATATGATCATAGTTGTCGACTCGTTGTTAAACAACAAATAATAATGATGATAACAATAATAATAATAATAATAATAATAATAATAATAATAATAATATAAATAATTATACTTATAATAATAATGAAAATAATAATAATAACAATATTAAAAATAATAATAATAATATTAATAACAATAATTATAATATTAATAATAATAAAAATAAAAATAATAATAATAATAATAATAATAATAATAATATAAATAATAATAATAACAATAATAATAATCATAATAATAATAATAAACAATAAATAAACTAAATCATAATAACAATATATAATCTAGTCATCAAATAGGGGCAGCCCATGGACTGCTACCTTATCGTGGAGGGCAGGTTTGCGTGCTTTGTTGATCCCGAGAGCTATGCCGGCGGAAGCGTATGCTTCTGGACGAGGTATAGACGAGAAGAGCTGCCTTACATCCATCTCAACAGACGCTCACAAGAACACAACAGTCACCAGGTAGCGTTGGATAGATAGAGATGTATTGGCAACATTGTATAGACGAGAAGAGCTGCCTTACATCCATCTCAACAGACGCTCACAAGAACACAACAGTCACCAGGTAGCGTTGGATACATAGAGATGTATTGGCAACATTGTATAGACGAGAAGAGCTGCCTTACATCCATCTCAACAGACGCTCACAAGAACACAACAGTCACCAGGTAGCGTTGGATAGATAGAGATGTATTGGCAACATTGTATAGACGAGAAGAGCAGCCTTACATCCATCTCAACAGACTCTCACAAGAACACAACAGTCACCAGGTAGAGTTGGATAGATAGAGATGTATTGGCAACATTGTATAGACGAGAAGAGCTGCCTTACATCCATCTTAACAGACGCTCACAAGAACACAACAGTCACCAGGTAGAGTTGGATAGATAGAGATGTATTGGCAACATTGTATAGACGAGAAGAGCTGCCTTACATCCATCTCAACAGACGCTCACAAGAACACAACAGTCACCAGGTAGCGTTGGATAGATAGAGATGTATTGGCAACATTGTATAGACGAGAAGAGCTGCCTTACATCCATCTCAACAGACGCTCACAAGAACACAACAGTCACCAGGTAGCGTTGGATAGATAGAGATGTATTGGCAACATTGTATAGACGAGAAGAGCAGCCTTACATCCATCTCAACAGACGCTCACAAGAACACAACAGTCACCAGGTAGCGTTGGATAGATAGAGATGTATTGGCAACATTGTATAGACGAGAAGAGCTGCCTTACATCCATCTCAACAGACGCTCACAAGAACACAACAGTCACCAGGTAGAGTTGGATAGATAGAGATGTATTGGCAACATTGTATAGACGAGAAGAGCTGCCTTACATCCATCTCAACAGACGCTCACAAGAACACAACAGTCACCAGGTAGCGTTGGATGGATAGAGATGTATTGGCAACATTGTATAGACGAGAAGAGCTGCCTTACATCCATCTCAACAGACGCTCACAAGAACACAACAGTCACCAGGTAGCGTTGGATAGATAGAGATGTATTGGCAACATTGTATAGACGAGAAGAGCTGCCTTACATCCATCTCAACAGACGCTCACAAGAACACAACAGTCACCAGGTAGCGTTGGATAGATAGAGATGTATTGGCAACATTGTATAGACGAGAAGAGCTGCCTTACATCCATCTCAACAGACGCTCACAAGAACACAACAGTCACCAGGTAGCGTTGGATGGATAGAGATGTATTGGCAACATTGTATAGACGAGAAGAGCTGCCTTACATCCATCTCAACAGACGCTCACAAGAACACAACAGTCACCAGGGAGCGTTGGATAGCTGAGATGTATTGGCAACATTATATAGACGAGAAGAGCTGCCTTACATCCATCTCAACAGACGCTCACAAGAACACAACAGTCACCAGGTAGCGTTGGATAGCTGAGATGTATTGGCAACATTGTATAGACGAGAAGAGCTGCCTTACATCCATCTCAACAGACGCTCACAAGAACACAACAGTCACCAGGTAGCGTTGGATAGCTGAGATGTATTGGCAACATTGTATAGACGAGAAGAGCAGCCTTAAACCATCTCAACAGACGCTCACAAGAACACAACAGTCACCAGGTAGCGTTGGATGGATAGAGATGTATTGGCAACATTGTATAGACGAGAAGAGCTGCCTTACATCCATCTCAACAGACGCTCACAAGAACACAACAGTCACCAGGTAGCGTTGGATAGCTGAGATGTATTGGCAACATTGTATAGACGAGAAGAGCTGCCTTACATCCATCTCAACAGACGCTCACAAGAACACAACAGTCACCAGGTAGCGTTGGATAGCTGAGATGTATTGGCAACATTGTATAGACGAGAAGAGCTGCCTTACATCCATCTCAACAGACGCTCACAAGAACACAACAGTCACCAGGTAGCGTTGGATAGCTGAGATGTATTGGCAACATTGTATAGACGAGAAGAGCTGCCTTACATCCATCTCAACACACGCTCACAAGAACACAACAGTCACCAGGTAGCGTTGGATAGATAGAGATGTATTGGCAACATTGTATAGACGAGAAGAGCAGCCTTACATCCATCTCAACAGACGCTCACAAGAACACAACAGTCACCAGGTAGCGTTGGATAGATAGAGATGTATTGGCAACATTGTATAGACGAGAAGAGCTGCCTTTCATCCATCTCAACAGACGCTCACAAGAACACAACAGTCACCAGGTAGAGTTGGATAGATAGAGATGTATTGGCAACATTGTATAGACAAGAAGAGCTGCCTTACATCCATCTCAACAGACGCTCACAAGAACACAACAGTCACCAGGTAGCGTTGGATAGCTGAGATGTATTGGCAACATTGTATGGACAAGAAGAGCTGCCTTACATCCATCTCAACAGACGCTCACAAGAACACAACAGTCACCAGGTAGCGTTGGATGGATAGAGATGTATTGGCAACATTGTATAGACGAGAAGAGCTGCCTTACATCCATCTTAACAGACGCTCACAAGAACACAACAGTCACCAGGTAGCGTTGGATAGATAGAGATGTATTGGCAACATTGTATAGACGAGAAGAGCTGCCTTACATCCATCTTAACAGACGCTCACAAGAACACAACAGTCACCAGGTAGCGTTGGATAGATAGAGATGTATTGGCAACATTGTATAGACGAGAAGAGCTGCCTTACATCCATCTCAACAGACGCTCACAAGAACACAACAGTCACCAGGTAGCGTTGGATAGATAGAGATGTATTGGCAACATTGTATAGACGAGAAGAGCTGCCTTACATCCATCTCAACAGACGCTCACAAGAACACAACAGTCACCAGGTAGCGTTGGATAGATAGAGATGTATTGGCAACATTGTATAGACGAGAAGAGCTGCCTTACATCCATCTCAACAGACGCTCACAAGAACACAACAGTCACCAGGTAGCGTTGGATAGATAGAGATGTATTGGCAACATTGTATAGACGAGAAGAGCAGCCTTACATCCATCTCAACAGACGCTCACAAGAACACAACAGTCACCAGGTAGCGTTGGATAGATAGAGATGTATTGGCAACATTGTATAGACGAGAAGAGCGGCCTTACATCCATCTCAACAGACGCTCACAAGAACACAACAGTCACCAGGTAGCGTTGGATAGATAGAGATGTATTGGCAACATTGTATAGACGAGAAGAGCTGCCTTACATCCATCTCAACAGACGCTCACAAGAACACAACAGTCACCAGGTAGAGTTGGATAGATAGAGATGTATTGGCAACATTGTATAGACGAGAAGAGCTGCCTTACATCCATCTCAACAGACGCTCACAAGAACACAACAGTCACCAGGTAGAGTTGGATAGATAGAGATGTATTGGCAACATTGTATAGACGAGAAGAGCTGCCTTACATCCATCTCAACAGACGCTCACAAGAACACAACAGTCACCAGGTAGAGTTGGATAGATAGAGATGTATTGGCAACATTGTATAGACGAGAAGAGCAGCCTTACATCCATCTCAACAGACGCTCACAAGAACACAACAGTCACCAGGTAGCGTTGGATAGATAGAGATGTATTGGCAACATTGTATAGACGAGAAGAGCTGCCTTACATCCATCTCAACAGACGCTCACAAGAACACAACAGTCACCAGGTAGCGTTGGATAGATAGAGATGTATTGGCAACATTGTATAGACGAGAAGAGCAGCCTTACATCCATCTCAACAGACGCTCACAAGAACACAACAGTCACCAGGTAGCGTTGGATAGATAGAGATGTATTGGCAACATTGTATAGACGAGAAGAGCTGCCTTACATCCATCTCAACAGACGCTCACAAGAACACAACAGTCACCAGGTAGAGTTGGATAGATAGAGATGTATTTGCAACATTGTATAGACGAGAAGAGCTGCCTTACATCCATCTCAACAGACGCTCACAAGAACACAACAGTCAGCAGGTAGCGTTGGATGGATAGAGATGTATTGGCAACACTGTATAGACGAGAAGAGCTGCCTTACATCCATCTCAACAGACGCTCACAAGAACACAACAGTCACCAGGTAGCGTTGGATAGATAGAGATGTATTAGCAACATTGTATAGACGAGAAGAGCTGCCTTACATCCATCTCAACAGACGCTCACAAGAACACAACAGTCACCAGGTAGCGTTGGATAGATAGAGATGTATTGGCAACATTGTATAGACGAGAAGAGCTGCCTTACATCCATCTCAACAGACTCTCACAAGAACACAACAGTCACCAGGTAGCGTTGAATAGATAGAGATGTATTGGCAACATTGTATAGACGAGAAGAGCTGCCTTACATCCATCTCAACAGACGCTGACAAGAACACAACAGTCACCAGGTAGAGTTGGATAGATAGAGATGTATTGGCAACATTGTATAGACGAGAAGAGCTGCCTTACATCCATCTCAACAGACGCTCACAAGAACACAACAGTCACCAGGTAGAGTTGGATAGATAGAGATGTATTGGCAACATTGTATAGACGAGAAGAGCTGCCTTACATCCATCTCAACAGACGCTCACAAGAACACAACAGTCACCAGGTAGAGTTGGATAGATAGAGATGTATTGGCAACATTGTATAGACGAGAAGAGCTGCCTTACATCCATCTCAACAGACGCTCACAAGAACACAACAGTCACCAGGTAGCGTTGGATAGATAGAGATGTATTGGCAACATTGTATGGACGAGAAGAGCTGCCTTACATCCATCTCAACAGACGCTCACAAGAACACAACAGTCACCAGGTAGCGTTGGATAGATAGAGATGTATTGGCAACATTGTATAGACGAGAAGAGCAGCCTTACATCCATCTCAACAGACGCTCACAAGAACACAACAGTCACCAGGTAGCGTTGGATAGATAGAGATGTATTGGCAACATTGTATAGACGAGAAGAGCTGCCTTACATCCATCTCAACAGACGCTCACAAGAACACAACAGTCACCAGGTAGCGTTGGATAGATAGAGATGTATTGGCAACATTGTATAGACGAGAAGAGCTGCCTTACATCCATCTCAACAGACGCTCACAAGAACACACAGTCACCAGGTAGCGTTGGATAGATAGAGATGTATTGGCAACATTGTATAGACGAGAAGAGCAGCCTTACATCCATCTCAACAGACGCTCACAAGAACACAACAGTCACCAGGTAGCGTTGGATAGATAGAGATGTATTGGCAACATTGTATAGACGAGAAGAGCTGCCTTACATCCATCTCAACAGACGCTCACAAGAACACAACAGTCACCAGGTAGCGTTGGATAGATAGAGATGTATTGGCAACATTGTATAGACGAGAAGAGCTGCCTTACATCCATCTCAACAGACGCTCACAAGAACACAACAGTCACCAGGTAGCGTTGGATAGATAGAGATGTATTGGCAACATTGTATAGACGAGAAGAGCTGCCTTACATCCATCTCAACAGACGCTCACAAGAACACAACAGTCACCAGGTAGCGTTGGATAGATAGAGATGTATTGGCAACATTGTATAGACGAGAAGAGCTGCCTTACATCCATCTCAACAGACGCTCACAAGAACACAACAGTCACCAGGTAGCGTTGGATAGATAGAGATGTATTGGCAACATTGTATAGACGAGAAGAGCTGCCTTACATCCATCTCAACAGACACTCACAAGAACACAACAGTCACCAGGTAGCGTTGGATAGATAGAGATGTATTGGCAACATTGTATAGACGAGAAGAGCTGCCTTACATCCATCTCAACAGACGCTCACAAGAACACAACAGTCACCAGGTAGCGTTGGATACATAGAGATGTATTGGCAACATTGTATAGACGAGAAGAGCTGCCTTACATCCATCTCAACAGACGCTCACAAGAACACAACAGTCACCAGGTAGCGTTGGATAGATAGAGATGTATTGGCAACATTGTATAGACGAGAAGAGCTGCCTTACATCCATCTCAACAGACGCTCACAAGAACACAACAGTCACCAGGTAGCGTTGGATACATAGAGATGTATTGGCAACATTGTATAGACGAGAAGAGCTGCCTTACATCCATCTCAACAGACGCTCACAAGAACACAACAGTCACCAGGTAGCGTTGGATAGATAGAGATGTATTGGCAACATTGTATAGACGAGAAGAGCTGCCTTACATCCATCTCAACAGACGCTCACAAGAACACAACTGTCACCAGGTAGCGTTGGATAGATAGAGATGTATTGGCAACATTGTATAGACGAGAAGAGCTGCCTTACATCCATCTCAACAGACGCTCACAAGAACACAACAGTCACCAGGTAGCGTTGGATAGATAGAGATGTATTGGCAACATTGTATAGACGAGAAGAGCTGCCTTACATCCATCTCAACAGACGCTCACAAGAACACAACAGTCACCAGGTAGCGTTGGATAGATAGAGATGTATTGGCAACATTGTATAGACGAGAAGAGCTGCCTTACATCCATCTCAACAGACGCTCACAAGAACACAACAGTCACCAGGTAGCGTTGGATAGATAGAGATGTATTGGCAACATTGTATAGACGAGAAGAGCTGCCTTACATCCATCTCAACAGACGCTCACAAGAACACAACAGTCACCAGGTAGCGTTGGATAGATAGAGATGTATTGGCAACATTGTACAGACGAGAAGAGCTGCCTTACATCCATCTCAACAGACGCTCACAAGAACACAACAGTCACCAGGTAGCGTTGGATAGATAGGGATGTATTGGCAACATTGTATAGACGAGAAGAGCTGCCTTACATCCATCTCAACAGACGCTCACAAGAACACAACAGTCACCAGGTAGCGTTGGATAGATAGAGATGTATTGGCAACATTGTATAGACGAGAAGAGCCGCCTTACATCCATCTCAACAGACGCTCACAAGAACACAATAGTCACCAGGTAGCGTTGGATAGATAGAGATGTATTGGCAACATTGTATTGACGAGAAGAGCTGCCTTACATCCATCTCAACAGACGCTCACAAGAACACAACACTCACCAGGTAGCGTTGGATAGATAGAGATGTATTGGCAACATTGTATAGACGAGAAGAGCTGCCTTACATCCATCTCAACAGACGCTCACAAGAACACAACAGTCACCAGGTAGCGTTGGATAGATAGAGATGTATTGGCAACATTGTATAGACGAGAAGAGCTGCCTTACATCCATCTCAACAGACGCTCACAAGAACACAACAGTCACCAGGTAGCGTTGGATAGATAGAGATGTATTGGCAACATTGTATAGACGAGAAGAGCAGCCTTACATCCATCTCAACAGACGCTCACAAGAACACAACAGTCACCAGGTAGCGTTGGATAGATAGAGATGTATTGGCAACATTGTATAGACGAGAAGAGCCGCCTTACATCCATCTCAACAGACGCTCACAAGAACACAACAGTCACCAGGTAGCGTTGGATAGATAGAGATGTATTGGCAACATTGTATAGACGAGAAGAGCTGCCTTACATCCATCTCAACAGACGCTCACAAGAACACAACAGTCACCAGGCAGCGTTGGATAGATAGAGATGTATTGGCAACATTGTATAGACGAGAAGAGCTGCCTTACATCCATCTCAACAGACGCTCACAAGAACACAACAGTCACCAGGTAGCGTTGGATAGATAGAGATGTATTGGCAACATTGTATAGACGAGAAGAGCTGCCTTACATCCATCTCAACAGACGCTCACAAGAACACAACAGTCACCAGGTAGCGTTGGATAGATAGAGATGTATTGGCAACATTGTATAGACGAGAAGAGCTGCCTTACATCCATCTCAACAGACACTCACAAGAACACAACAGTCACCAGGTAGCGTTGGATAGATAGAGATGTATTGGCAACATTGTATAGACGAGAAGAGCTGCCTTACATCCATCTCAACAGACGCTCACAAGAACACAACAGTCACCAGGTAGCGTTGGATAGATAGAGATGTATTGGCAACATTGTATAGACGAGAAGAGCTGCCTTACATCCATCTCAACAGACGCTCACAAGAACACAACAGTCACCAGGTAGCGTTGGATAGATAGAGATGTATTGGCAACATTGTATAGACGAGAAGAGCTGCCTTACATCCATCTCAACAGACGCTCACAAGAACACAACAGTCACCAGGTAGCGTTGGATAGATAGAGATGTATTGGCAACATTGTATAGACGAGAAGAGCTGCCTTACATCCATCTCAACAGACGCTCACAAGAACACAACAGTCACCAGGTAGCGTTGGATAGATAGAGATGTATTGGCAACATTGTATAGACGAGAAGAGCTGCCTTACATCCATCTCAACAGACGCTCACAAGAACACAACAGTCACCAGGTAGCGTTGGATAGATAGAGATGTATTGGCAACATTGTATAGACGAGAAGAGCTGCCTTACATCCATCTCAACAGACGCTCACAAGAACACAACAGTCACCAGGTAGCGTTGGATAGATAGAGATGTATTGGCAACATTGTATAGACGAGAAGAGCTGCCTTACATCCATCTCAACAGACGCTCACAAGAACACAACAGTCACCAGGTAGCGTTGGATAGATAGAGATGTATTGGCAACATTGTACCGACGAGAAGAGCTGCCTTACATCCATCTCAACAGACGCTCACAAGAACACAACAGTCACCAGGTAGCGTTGGATAGATAGAGATGTATTGGCAACATTGTATAGACGAGAAGAGCTGCCTTACATCCATCTCAACAGACGCTCACAAGAACACAACAGTCACTAGGTAGCGTTGGATAGATAGAGATGTATTGGCAACATTGTATAGACGAGAAGAGCTGCCTTACATCCATCTCAACAGACGCTCACAAGAACACAACAGTCACCAGGTAGCGTTGGATAGATAGAGATGTATTGGCAACATTGTATAGACGAGAAGAGCTGCCTTACATCCATCTCAACAGACGCTCACAAGAACACAACAGTCACCAGGTAGCGTTGGATAGATAGAGATGTATTGGCAACATTGTATAGACGAGAAGAGCTGCCTTACATCCATCTCAACAGACGCTCACAAGAACACAACAGTCACCAGGTAGCGTTGGATAGATAGAGATGTATTGGCAACATTGTATAGACGAGAAGAGCTGCCTTACATCCATCTCAACAGACGCTCACAAGAACACAACAGTCACCAGGTAGCGTTGGATAGATAGAGATGTATTGGCAACATTGTATAGACGAGAAGAGCTGCCTTACATCCATCTCAACAGACGCTCACAAGAACACAACAGTCACCAGGTAGCGTTGGATAGATAGAAATGTATTGGCAACATTGTATAGATGAGAAGAGCTGCTTTACATCCATCTCAACAGACGCTCACAAGAACACAACAGTCACCAGGTAGCGTTAGCAAGATAGAGATGTATTGGCAACATTGTATAGACGAGAAGAGCAGCCTTACATCAATCTCAACAGACGCTCACAAGAACACAACAGTCACCAGGTAGCGTTGGATAGATAGAGATGTATTGGCAACATTGTATAGACGAGAAGAGCTGCCTTACATCCATCTCAACAGACGCTCACAAGAACACAACAGTCACCAGGTAGCGTTGGATAGATAGAGATGTATTGGCAACATTGTATAGACGAGAAGAGCCGCCTTACATCCATCTCAACAGACGCTAACAAGAACACAACAGTCATTAGGTAGCGTTGGATAGATAGAGATGTATTGGCAACATTGTATAGACGAGAAGAGCTGCCTTACATCCATCTCAACAGACGCTCACAAGAACACAACAGTCACCAGGTAGCGTTGGATAGATAGAGATGTATTGGCAACATTGTATAGACGAGAAGAGCTGCCTTACATCCATCTCAACAGACGCTCACAAGAACACAACAGTCATTAGGTAGCGTTGGATAGATAGAGATGTATTGGCAACATTGTATAGACGAGAAGAGCTGCCTTACATCCATCTCAACAGACGCTCACAAGAACACAACAGTCACCAGGTAGCGTTGGATAGATAGAAATGTATTGGCAACATTGTATAGATGAGAAGAGCTGCCTTACATCCATCTCAACAGACGCTCACAAGAACACAACAGTCACCAGGTAGCGTTAGCAAGATAGAGATGTATTGGCAACATTGTATAGACGAGAAGAGCAGCCTTACATCAATCTCAACAGACGCTCACAAGAACACAACAGTCACCAGGTAGCGTTGGATAGATAGAGATGTATTGGCAACATTGTATAGACGAGAAGAGCTGCCTTACATCCATCTCAACAGACGCTCACAAGAACACAACAGTCACCAGGTAGCGTTGGATAGATAGAGATGTATTGGCAACATTGTATAGACGAGAAGAGCCGCCTTACATCCATCTCAACAGACGCTAACAAGAACACAACAGTCATTAGGTAGCGTTGGATAGATAGAGATGTATTGGCAACATTGTATAGACGAGAAGAGCTGCCTTACATCCATCTCAACAGACGCTCACAAGAACACAACAGTCACCAGGTAGCGTTGGATAGATAGAGATGTATTGGCAACATTGTATAGACGAGAAGAGCTGCCTTACATCCATCTCAACAGACGCTCACAAGAACACAACAGTCATTAGGTAGCGTTGGATAGATAGAAATGTATTGGCAACATTGTATAGACGAGAAGAGCTGCCTTACATCCATCTCAACAGACGCTCACAAGAACACAACAGTCACCAGGTAGCGTTGGATAGATAGAGATGTATTGGCAACATTGTATAGACGAGAAGAGCTGCCTTACATCCATCTCAACAGACGCTCACAAGAACACAACAGTCACCAGGTAGCGTTGGATAGATAGAGATGTATTGGCAACATTGTGTTGACGAGAAGAGCAGCCTTACATCCATCTCAACAGACGCTCACAAGAACACAACAGTCACCAGGTAGCGTTGGATAGATAGAGATGTATTGGCAACATTGTATAGACGAGAAGAGCTGCCTTACATCCATCTCAACAGACGCTCACAAGAACACAACAGTCACCAGGTAGCGTTGGATAGATAGAGATGTATTGGCAACATTGTATAGACGAGAAGAGCCGCCTTACATCCATCTCAACAGACGCTCACAAGAACACAACAGTCACCAGGTAGCGTTGGATAGATAGAGATGTATTGGCAACATTGTATAGACGAGAAGAGCTGCCTTACATCCATCTCAACAGACGCTCACAAGAACACAACAGTCACCAGGTAGCGTTGGATAGATAGAGATGTATTGGCAACATTGTATAGACAAGAAGAGCTGCCTTACATCCATCTCAACAGACGCTCACAAGAACACAACAGTCACCAGGTAGCGTTGGATAGATAGAGATGTATTGGCAACATTGTATAGACGAGAAGAGCTGCCTTACATCCATCTCAACAGACGCTCACAAGAACACAACAGTCACCAGGTAGCGTTGGATAGATAGAGATGTATTGGCAACATTGTATAGACGAGAAGAGCTGCCTTACATCCATCTCAACAGACGCTCACAAGAACACAACAGTCACCAGGTAGCGTTGGATAGATAGAGATGTATTGGCAACATTGTATAGACGAGAAGAGCTGCCTTACAACTATCTCAACAGACGCTCACAAGAACACAACAGTCACCAGGTAGCGTTGGATAGATAGAGATGTATTGGCAACATTGTATAGACGAGAAGAGCTGCCTTACATCCATCTCAACAGACGCTCACAAGAACACAACAGTCACCAGGTAGCGTTGGATAGATAGAGATGTATTGGCAACATTGTATAGACGAGAAGAGCTGCCTTACATCCATCTCAACAGACGCTCACAAGAACACAACAGTCACCAGGTAGCGTTGGATAGAAAGAGATGTATTGGCAACATTGTATAGACGAGAAGAGCTGCCTTACATCCATCTCAACAGACGCTCACAAGAACACAACAGTCACCAGGTAGCGTTGGATAGATAGAGATGTATTGGCAACATTGTATAGACGAGAAGAGCTGCCTTACATCCATCTCAACAGACGCTCACAAGAACACAACAGTCACCAGGTAGCGTTGGATAGATAGAGATGTATTGGCAACATTGTATAGACGAGAAGAGCTGCCTTACATCCATCTCAACAGACGCTCACAAGAACACAACAGTCACCAGGTAGCGTTTGATAGATAGAGATGTATTGGCAACATTGTATAGACGAGAAGAGCTGCCTTACATCCATCTCAACAGACACTCACAAGAACACAACAGTCACCAGGTAGCGTTGGATAGATAGAGATGTATTGGCAACATTGTATAGACGAGAAGAGCAGCCTTACATCCATCTCAACAGACGCTCACAAGAACACAACAGTCACCAGGTAGCGTTGGATGGATAGAGATGTATTGGCAACATTGTATAGACGAGAAGAGCTGCCTTACATCCATCTCAACAGACGCTCACAAGAACACAACAGTCACCAGGTAGCGTTGGATAGATAGAGATGTATTGGCAACATTGTATAGACGAGAAGAGCTGCCTTACATCCATCTCAACAGACGCTCACAAGAACACAACAGTCACCAGGTAGCGTTGGATAGATAGAAATGTATTGGCAACATTGTATAGACGAGAAGAGCTGCCTTACATCCATCTCAACAGACGCTCACAAGAACACAACAGTCACCAGGTAGCGTTGGATAGATAGAGATGTATTGGCAACATTGTATAGACGAGAAGAGCTGCCTTACATCCATCTCAACAGACGCTCACAAGAACACAACAGTCACCAGGTAGCGTTGGATAGATAGAGATGTATTGGCAACATTGTATAGACGAGAAGAGCTGCCTTACATCCATCTCAACAGACGCTCACAAGAACACAACAGTCACTAGGTAGCGTTGGATAGATAGAGATGTATTGGCAACATTGTATAGACGAGAAGAGCTGCCTTACAACCATCTCAACAGACGCTCACAAGAACACAACAGTCACCAGGTAGCGTTGGATAGATAGAGATGTATTGGCAACATTGTATAGACGAGAAGAGCTGCCTTACATCCATCTCAACAGACGCTCACAAGAACACAACAGTCACCAGGTAGCGTTTGATAGATAGAGATGTATTGGCAACATTGTATAGACGAGAAGAGCTGCCTTACATCCATCTCAACAGACGCTCACAAGAACACAACAGTCACCAGGTAGCGTTGGATAGATAGAGATGTATTGGCAACATTGTATAGACGAGAAGAGCAGCCTTACATCCATCTCAACAGACGCTCACAAGAACACAACAGTCACCAGGTAGCGTTGGATAGATAGAGATGTATTGGCAACATTGTATAGACGAGAAGAGCTGCCTTACATCCATCTCAACAGACGCTCACAAGAACACAACAGTCACCAGGTAGCGTTGGATAGATAGAGATGTATTGGCAACATTGTATAGACGAGAAGAGCAGCCTTACATCCATCTCAACAGACGCTCACAAGAACACAACAGTCACCAGGTAGCGTTGGATAGATAGAGATGTATTGGCAACATTGTATAGACGAGAAGAGCTGCCTTACATCCATCTCAACAGACGCTCACAAGAACACAACAGTCACCAGGTAGCGTTGGATAGATAGGGATGTATTGGCAACATTGTATAGACGAGAAGAGCTGCCTTACATCCATCTCAACAGACGCTCACAAGAACACAACAGTCACCAGGTAGCGTTGGATAGATAGAGATGTATTGGCAACATTGTATAGACGAGAAGAGCAGCCTTACATCCATCTCAACAGACGCTCACAAGAACACAACAGTCCCTAGGAAGCGTTGGATAGATAGAGATGTATTGGCAACATTGTATAGACGAGAAGAGCCGCCTTACATCCATCTCAACAGACGCTCACAAGAACACAACAGTCACCAGGTAGCGTTGGATAGATAGAGATGTATTGGCAACATTGTATAGACGAGAAGAGCTGCCTTACATCCATCTCAACAGACGCTCACAAGAACACAACAGTCACCAGGTAGCGTTGGATAGATAGAGATGTATTGGCAACATTGTATAGACGAGAAGAGCAGCCTTACATCCATCTCAACAGACGCTCACAAGAACACAACAGTCACCAGGTAGCGTTGGATAGATAGAGATGTATTGGCAACATTGTATAGACGAGAAGAGCAGCCTTACATCCATCTCAACAGACACTCACAAGAACACAACAGTCACCAGGTAGCGTTGGATAGATAGAGATGTATTGGCAACATTGTATAGACGAGAAGAGCTGCCTTACATCCATCTCAACAGACGCTCACAAGAACACAACAGTCACCAGGTAGCGTTGGATAGATAGAGATGTATTGGCAACATTGTATAGACGAGAAGAGCTGCCTTACATCCATCTCAACAGACGCTCACAAGAACACAACAGTCACCAGGTAGCGTTGGATAGATAGAGATGTATTGGCAACATTGTATAGACGAGAAGAGCTGCCTTACATCCATCTCAACAGACACTCACAAGAACACAACAGTCACCAGGTAGCGTTGGATAGATAGAGATGTATTGGCAACATTGTATAGACGAGAAGAGCTGCCTTACATCCATCTTAACAGACGCTCACAAGAACACAACAGTCACCAGGTAGCGTTGGATAGATAGAGATGTATTGGCAACATTGTATAGACGAGAAGAGCTGCCTTACATCCATCTCAACAGACGCTCACAAGAACACAACAGTCACCAGGTAGCGTTGGATAGATAGAGATGTATTGGCAACATTGTATAGACGAGAAGAGCAGCCTTACATCCATCTCAACAGACGCTCACAAGAACACAACAGTCACCAGGTAGCGTTGGATAGATAGAGATGTATTGGCAACATTGTATAGACGAGAAGAGCCGCCTTACATCCATCTCAACAGACGCTCACAAGAACACAACAGTCACCAGGTAGCGTTGGATAGATAGAGATGTATTGGCAACATTGTATAGACGAGAAGAGCTGCCTTACATCCATCTCAACAGACGCTCACAAGAACACAACAGTCACCAGGTAGCGTTGGATAGATAGAGATGTATTGGCAACATTGTATAGACGAGAAGAGCAGCCTTACATCCATCTCAACAGACGCTCACAAGAACACAACAGTCACCAGGTAGCGTTGGATAGATAGAGATGTATTGGCAACATTGTATAGACGAGAAGAGCTGCCTTACATCCATCTCAACAGACGCTCACAAGAACACAACAGTCACCAGGTAGCGTTGGATAGATAGAGATGTATTGGCAACATTGTATAGACGAGAAGAGCTGCCTTACATCCATCTCAACAGACGCTCACAAGAACACAACAGTCACCAGGTAGCGTTGGATAGATAGAGATGTATTGGCAACATTGTACAGACGAGAAGAGCTGCCTTACATCCATCTCAACAGACGCTCACAAGAACACAACAGTCACCAGGTAGCGTTGGATAGATAGAGATGTATTGGCAACATTGTATAGACGAGAAGAGCTGCCTTACATCCATCTCAACAGACGCTCACACAAAAACACAACAGTCACCAGGTAGCGTTGGATAGATAGAGATGTATTGGCAACATTGTATAGACGAGAAGAGCTGCCTTACATCCATCTCAACAGACGCTCACAAGAACACAACAGTCACCAGGTAGCGTTGGATAGATAGAGATGTATTGGCAACATTGTATAGACGAGAAGAGCTGCCTTACATCCATCTCAACAGACGCTCACAAGAACACAACAGTTACCAGGTAGCGTTGGATAGATAGAGATGTATTGGCAACATTGTATAGACGAGAAGAGCTGCCTTACATCCATCTCAACAGACGCTCACAAGAACACAACAGTCACCAGGTAGCGTTGGATAGATAGAGATGTATTGGCAACATTGTATAGACGAGAAGAGCTGCCTTACATCCATCTCAACAGACACTCACAAGAACACAACAGTCACCAGGTAGCGTTGGATAGATAGAGATGTATTGGCAACATTGTATAGACGAGAAGAGCTGCCTTACATCCATCTCAACAGACGCTCACAAGAACACAACAGTCACCAGGTAGCGTTGGATAGATAGAGATGTATTGGCAACATTGTATAGACGAGAAGAGCTGCCTTACATCCATCTCAACAGACGCTCACAAGAACACAACAGTCACCAGGTAGCGTTGGATAGATAGAGATGTATTGGCAACATTGTATAGACGAGAAGAGCTGCCTTACATCCATCTCAACAGACGCTCACAAGAACACAACAGTCACCAGGTAGCGTTGGATAGATAGAGATGTATTGGCAACATTGTATAGACGAGAAGAGCTGCCTTACATCCATCTCAACAGACGCTCACAAGAACACAACAGTCACCAGGTAGCGTTGGATAGATAGAGATGTATTGGCAACATTGTATAGACGAGAAGAGCTGCCTTACATCCATCTCAACAGACGCTCACAAGAACACAACAGTCACCAGGTAGCGTTGGATAGATAGAGATGTATTGGCAACATTGTATAGACGAGAAGAGCTGCCTTACATCCATCTCAACAGACGCTCACAAGAACACAACAGTCACCAGGTAGCGTTGGATAGATAGAGATGTATTGGCAACATTGTATAGACGAGAAGAGCTGCCTTACATCCATCTCAACAGACGCTCACAAGAACACAACAGTCACCAGGTAGCGTTGGATAGATAGAGATGTATTGGCAACATTGTACAGACGAGAAGAGCTGCCTTACATCCATCTCAACAGACGCTCACAAGAACACAACAGTCACCAGGTAGCGTTGGATAGATAGAGATGTATTGGCAACATTGTATAGACGAGAAGAGCTGCCTTACATCCATCTCAACAGACGCTCACAAGAACACAACAGTCACTAGGTAGCGTTGGATAGATAGAGATGTATTGGCAACATTGTATAGACGAGAAGAGCTGCCTTACATCCATCTCAACAGACGCTCACAAGAACACAACAGTCACCAGGTAGCGTTGGATAGATAGAGATGTATTGGCAACATTGTATAGACGAGAAGAGCTGCCTTACATCCATCTCAACAGACGCTCACAAGAACACAACAGTCACCAGGTAGCGTTGGATAGATAGAGATGTATTGGCAACATTGTATAGACGAGAAGAGCTGCCTTACATCCATCTCAACAGACGCTCACAAGAACACAACAGTCACCAGGTAGCGTTGGATAGATAGAGATGTATTGGCAACATTGTATAGACGAGAAGAGCTGCCTTACATCCATCTCAACAGACGCTCACAAGAACACAACAGTCACCAGGTAGCGTTGGATAGATAGAGATGTATTGGCAACATTGTATAGACGAGAAGAGCTGCCTTACATCCATCTCAACAGACGCTCACAAGAACACAACAGTCACCAGGTAGCGTTGGATAGATAGAAATGTATTGGCAACATTGTATAGATGAGAAGAGCTGCCTTACATCCATCTCAACAGACGCTCACAAGAACACAACAGTCACCAGGTAGCGTTAGCAAGATAGAGATGTATTGGCAACATTGTATAGACGAGAAGAGCAGCCTTACATCCATCTCAACAGACGCTCACAAGAACACAACAGTCACCAGGTAGCGTTGGATAGATAGAGATGTATTGGCAACATTGTATAGACGAGAAGAGCCGCCTTACATCCATCTCAACAGACGCTCACAAGAACACAACAGTCATTAGGTAGCGTTGGATAGATAGAGATGTATTGGCAACATTGTATAGACGAGAAGAGCTGCCTTACATCCATCTCAACAGACGCTCACAAGAACACAACAGTCACCAGGTAGCGTTGGATAGATAGGGATGTATTGGCAACATTGTATAGACGAGAAGAGCTGCCTTACATCCATCTCAACAGACGCTCACTAGAACACAACAGTCACCAGGTAGCGTTGGATAGATAGAGATGTATTGGCAACATTGTATAGACGAGAAGAGCTGCCTTACATCCATCTCAACAGACGCTCACAAGAACACAACAGTCACCAGGTAGCGTTGGATAGATAGAGATGTATTGGCAACATTGTATAGACGAGAAGAGCAGCCTTACATCCATCTCAACAGACACTCACAAGAACACAACAGTCACCAGGTAGCGTTGGATAGATAGAGATGTATTGGCAACATTGTATAGACGAGAAGAGCTGCCTTACATCCATCTCAACAGACGCTCACAAGAACACAACAGTCACCAGGTAGCGTTGGATAGATAGAGATGTATTGGCAACATTGTATAGACGAGAAGAGCTGCCTTACATCCATCTCAACAGACGCTCACAAGAACACAACAGTCACCAGGTAGCGTTGGATAGATAGAGATGTATTGGCAACATTGTATAGACGAGAAGAGCTGCCTGACATCCATCTCAACAGACACTCACAAGAACACAACAGTCACCAGGTAGCGTTGGATAGATAGAGATGTATTGGCAACATTGTATAGACGAGAAGAGCTGCCTTACATCCATCTTAACAGACGCTCACAAGAACACAACAGTCACCAGGTAGCGTTGGATAGATAGAGATGTATTGGCAACATTGTATAGACGAGAAGAGCTGCCTTACATCCATCTCAACAGACGCTCACAAGAACACAACAGTCACCAGGTAGCGTTGGATAGATAGAGATGTATTGGCAACATTGTATAGACGAGAAGAGCTGCCTTACATCCATCTCAACAGACGCTCACAAGAACACAACAGTCACCAGATAGCGTTGGATCTATAGAGATGTATTGGCAACATTGTATAGACGAGAAGAGCAGCCTTACATCCATCTCAACAGACGCTCACAAGAACACAACAGTCACCAGGTAGCGTTGGATAGATAGAGATGTATTGGCAACATTGTATAGACGAGAAGAGCTGCCTTTCATCCATCTCAACAGACGCTCACAAGAACACAACAGTCACCAGGTAGCGTTGGATAGATAGAGATGTATTGGCAACATTGTATAGACGAGAAGAGCTGCCTTACATCCATCTCAACAGACGCTCACAAGAACACAACAGTCACCAGGTAGCGTTGGATAGATAGAGATGTATTGGCAACATTGTATAGACGAGAAGAGCTGCCTTACATCCATCTCAACAGACGCTCACAAGAACACAACAGTCACCAGGTAGCGTTGGATAGATAGAGATGTATTGGCAACATTGTATAGACGAGAAGAGCTGCCTTACATCCATCTCAACAGACGCTCACAAGAACACAATAGTCACCAGGTAGCGTTGGATAGATAGAGATGTATTGGCAACATTGTATAGACGAGAAGAGCTGCCTTTCATCCATCTCAACAGACGCTCACAAGAACACAACAGTCACCAGGTAGCGTTGGATAGATAGAGATGTATTGGCAACATTGTATAGACGAGAAGAGCTGCCTTACATCCATCTCAACAGACGCTCACAAGAACACAACAGTCACCAGGTAGCGTTGGATAGATAGAGATGTATTGGCAACATTGTATAGACGAGAAGAGCTGCCTTACATCCATCTCAACAGACGCTCACAAGAACACAACAGTCACCAGGTAGCGTTGGATAGATAGAGATGTATTGGCAACATTGTATAGACGAGAAGAGCTGCCTTACATCCATCTCAACAGACGCTCACAAGAACACAACAGTCACCAGGTAGCGTTGGATAGATAGAGATGTATTGGCAACATTGTATAGACGAGAAGAGCTGCCTTACATCCATCTCAACAGACGCTCACAAGAACACAACAGTCACCAGGTAGCGTTGGATAGATAGAGATGTATTGGCAACATTGTATAGACGAGAAGAGCTGCCTTACATCCATCTCAACAGACGCTCACAAGAACACAACAGTCACCAGGTAGCGTTGGATAGATAGAGATGTATTGGCAACATTGTATAGACGAGAAGAGCTGCCTTACATCCATCTCAACAGACGCTCACAAGATGGAAACAGTCACAACTTCCTCCTATCTCTCAACTCAACGAAGATGCCCCCGGTTACAAAGTTACACACACACGTTAACCAACATCTGTTCCATTCAACTAGTATATATATATATATGTAACATTCAATTAAACTTAGCGTTCACTTCTCAAACAATCTAGTTATCTGTGCCGGCAATGTTCGCCAGCCATGTGGAGAGCGTAACATTGTCTTTGTGTGCGGGGCTGGATGGGTTTGGAAACCTCCTGCTGTTGTGATAAGACAGATTCATTTAACTGAGCCAAGGTATTGTACGATGTGTATCACTTAATATCGGGTTAACTTTCACAATTTGTTATGAGCTATAGTCTTTTTTACTGATAACAACATTTAAGTATCAGTAAGTAGTTACCTGAGTGTAGTTTATTTTAGTATTCGTCACATTATATTGTTTGATTGACAACAGTATTGTCATGGTATATGTTCATGTTATTTACAATGTATTTCATTTAATATTAACATTGTAACATAGAACAGAAACATTATTTAAAGTTGTTGCTTTTAGGTACACACAACATCAGAAGACTTGTGAGTGTGTGTGTACCTTTATTCAACATGGGAAAGAAAATTGAGTTTCCTTTTCCAAGGAGTGCATAGTTAGGGATCCCTTATCTCTTCCTACGGGCAACTCTTATCCCTACTATGTACTCAAGGATATCGTACTTAAGCATGTATTTATCTTAAGGCCGTGTGTACACCACCTTGTATGTTGATCTCCTGATTTATGTCGCTTAAAATAGATTTAAAATGGTTTAGAATTCCCAAAAGGTAAACCAAAATATATAATTCTCTAAAGTAGAGAATTAAGTGTACTTTCTTCTGATTTTTCTTTGTTCCAATAAATATTTTTGTTTTTCAAATAACAATTAATTAACTTCTGTTATGTAGTAGTAAGTTTTATTTTTGCTGCTGTATAGAAGAAGTTTTCTGTGATATGATTGTGTTATTGAAATCGACTTGAGAGTCTGTGCATTGCTTTGTCTTGGATGGCTGGTTTCAGTTGAACCACCTCAGGTGGGCTGAGAGAGTTGAGTAAACATCGCTTTGTTGTGATTCACCGAGGTAGAGTACGGATCTTATTAAGCCAGCCTCGGGCAACTCTCGTGCGTGGGTCACACTAGGGCACCGTGCGTAGGCCTACATACAGTACATACAGCGCTGTATAGGGCCACATTTAGCAACTTATTGGCGACGATTGCATTCCGCGGTTGAAAATAGTGCCGAATATTATTGTAAAATATCTTATTTTTGTATTTATGTTGTTGTTTTGTTTTGTGTTCGATTTTGGTTTTCATTGTCATGTTTTGTTTGTGTTTGTTTTGTGTTGTGTGTTGTTTGCAAGTCTAAAACATGTCCTGATTTGAATGGCGCCCTGCCTTTTAAGATGGACTGATGATAATTTAAACAATTTTCAAAAATCGCCATTATCGACGTAGGAAGAACGACGCTGCTTCATCAGAAAGTTGCGTGAAATGGCCACTTTGAGCGCTTCATTCGTTTTCACTAGCGCGCTCAGTGGCCAAACTCGGTGCCTACTGTATCCCATCGCGTTGACTTGCAAGGTGGTATAGTTCCCACGTGACGTCACAGCGGACATGATTGCGACACAACTGACGAGGACCTATCCTAGATCATTGGCTAATACTAGTCAAATTTAATAAATAACCCTAATTATGAATGTAAAAGTAAACATAAGTAATAAATAAATAAACGATTACCACATATACCAATTTTATCTCAAAAACAGGCTGAATTTAAAAAAACTAAGAATGTCTGTATTGTACCACAACAGCCTTCAATTGTTGCTCCATGGCAACGTCAAAGTTTGATCACAAATGTGGCCGCCACGTGTGATGTACGAGGCTACGTGCAACCTGTGATTAGTTAAGTGACGCATGTAACAAATACCAACCTAAATCTAGTGGCATTTCGTTCTCTTGCCTCAGATATTGTATTGATTATTGATAATATCGCATGTCTGTTGCCAGACGTGGTGAGGTCGCATTCCATTCACGGTTGGTGCACGGCAATTGGTGCAATTGGTGGTTCAATGCAGTGGACAATAACAATGCAGGTATCAGGAAATCCCGCGGTGAATACCTTTGAAATAGACCGTGTGGAGCGAACGTCTTCTCTCATAATGTTAGGGGACATCTTGCCCCTCAGCGTGGCTAGTGTCTGTGCGCACACACTGGTCCCCCAGCAACCTTGCGGATGCTGGCGTCTTAGATGAGTGACTCTGAGCCAATCAGCGGGTGGCTTATTACAAGACTGACATGTGGTTGGCCAACGCCTCACTCATCTATGACGTCAGCATCCACAAGGTTGCTGTGGAGTGACTCTGAGCCAATCAGCGGGTGGCTTATTACAAGACTGACATGTGGTTGGCCAACGCCTCACTCATCTATGACGTCACCATCCACAAGGTTGCTGGGGAGTGACTCTGAGCCAATCAGCGGGTGGCTTATTACAAGACTGACATGTGGTTGGCCAACGCCTCACTCATCTATGACGTCACCATCCACAAGGTTGCTGTGGAGTGACTCTGAGCCAATCAGCGGGTGGCTTATTACAAGACTGACATGTGGTTGGCCAACGCCTCACTCATCTATGACGTCAGCATCCACAAGGTTGCTGTGGAGTGACTCTGAGCCAATCAGCGGGTGGCTTATTACAAGACTGACATGTGGTTGGCCAACGCCTCACTCATCTATGACGTCACCATCCACAAGGTTGCTGTGGAGTGACTCTGAGCCAATCAGCGGGTGGCTAATTACAAGACTGACATGTGGTTGGCCAACGCCTCACTCATCTATGACGTCAGCATCCACAAGGTGGCTGTGGAGTGACTCTGAGCCAATCAGCGGGTGGCTTATTACAAGACTGACATGTGGTTGGCCAACGCCTCACTCATCTATGACGTCACCATCCACAAGGTTGCTGTGGAGTGACTCTGAGCCAATCAGCGGGTGGCTAATTACAAGACTGACATGTGGTTGGCCAACGCCTCACTCATCTATGACGTCAGCATCCACAAGGTTGCTGTGGAGTGACTCTGAGCCAATCAGCGGGTGGCTTATTACAAGACTGACATGTGGTTGGCCAACGCCTCACTCATCTATGACGTCAGCATCCACAAGGTGGCTGTGGAGTGACTCTGAGCCAATCAGCGGGTGGCTTATTACAAGACTGACATGTGGTTGGCCAACGCCTCACTCATCTATGACGTCAGCATCCACAAGATGGCTGTGGAGTGACTCTGAGCCAATCAGCGGGTGGCTTATTACAATACTGACATGTGGTTAGCCAACGCCTCACTCATCTATGACGTCAGCATCCACAAGGTGGCTGTAGAGTGACTCTGAGCCAATCAGCGGGTGGCTTATTACAAGACTGACATGTGGTTGGCCAACGCCTCACTCATCTATGACGTCACCATCCACAAGGTTGCTGTGGAGTGACTCTGAGCCAATCAGCGGGTGGCTTATTACAAGACTGACATGTGGTTGGCCAACGCCTCACTCATCTTTGACGTCACCATCCACAAGGTTGCTGTGGAGTGACTCTGAGCCAATCAGCGGGTGGCTTATTACAAGACTGACATGTGGTTGGCCAACGCCTCACTCATCTATGACGTCAGCATCCACAAGGTTGCTGTGGAGTGACTCTGAGCCAATCAGCGGGCGGCTTATTACAAGACTGACATGTGGTTGGCCAACGCCTCACTCATCTATGACGTCACCATCCACAAGGTTGCTGTGGAGTGACTCTGAGCCAATCAGCGGGTGACTTATTACAAGACTGACATGTGGTTGGCCAACGCCTCACTCATCTATGACGTCACCATCCACAAGGTTGCTGTGGAGTGACTCTGAGCGAATCAGCGGGTGGCTTATTACAAGACTGACATGTGGTTGGCCAACGCCTCACTCATCTATGACGTCACCATCCACAAGGTTGCTGTGGAGTGACTCTGAGCCAATCAGCGGGTGGCTTATTACAAGACTGACATGTGGTTGGCCAACGCCTCACTCATCTATGACGTCACCATCCACAAGGTTGCTGTGGAGTGACTCTGAGCCAATCAGCGGGTGGCTTATTACAAGACTGACATGTGGTTGGCCAACGCCTCACTCATCTATGACGTCACCATCCACAAGGTTGCTGTGGAGTGACTCTGAGCCAATCAGCGGGCGGCTTATTACAAGACTGACATGTGGTTGGCCAACGCCTCACTCATCTATGACGTCAGCATCCACAAGGTTGCTGTGGAGTGACTCTGAGCCAATCAGCGGGTCGCTTATTACAAGACTGACATGTGGTTGGCCAACGCCTCACTCATCTATGACGTCAGCATCCACAAGGTTGCTGTGGAGTGACTCTGAGCCAATCAGCGGGTGGCTTATTAGAAGACTGACATGTGGTTGGCCAACGCCTCACTCATCTATGACGTCACCATCCACAAGGTTGCTGTGGAGTGACTCTGAGCCAATCAGCGGGCGGCTTATTACAAGACTGACATGTGGTTGGCCAACGCCTCACTCATCTATGACGTCAGCATCCACAAGGTTGCTGTGGAGTGACTCTGAGCCAATCAGCGGGTGGCTTATTACAAGACTGACATGTGGTTGGCCAACGCCTCACTCATCTATGACGTCACCATCCACAAGGTTGCTGTGGAGTGACTCTGAGCCAATCAGCGGGTGGCTTATTAGAAGACTGACATGTGGTTGGCCAACGCCTCACTCATCTATGACGTCACCATCCACAAGGTTGCTGTGGAGTGACTCTGAGCCAATCAGCGGGCGGCTTATTACAAGACTGACATGTGGTTGGCCAACGCCTCACTCATCTATGACGTCAGCATCCACAAGGTTGCTGTGGAGTGACTCTGAGCCAATCAGCGGGTGGCTTATTACAAGACTGACATGTGGTTGGCCAACGCCTCACTCATCTATGACGTCACCATCCACAAGGTTGCTGTGGAGTGACTCAGAGCCAATCAGCGGGTGGCTTATTACAAGACTGACATGTGGTTGGCCAACGCCTCACTCATCTATGACGTCAGCATCCACAAGGTTGCTGTGGAGTAACTCTGAGCCAATCAGCGGGTGGCTTATTACAAGACTGACATGTGGTTGGCCAACGCCTCACTCATCTATGACGTCAGCATCCACAAGGTTGCTGTGGAGTGACTCTGAGCCAATCAGCGGGCGGCTTTTTACAAGACTGACATGTGGTTGGCCAACGCCTCACTCATCTATGACGTCAGCATCCACAAGGTTGCTGTGGAGTGACTCTGAGCCAATCAGCGGGTGGCTTATTACAAGACTGACATGTGGTTGGCCAACGCCTCACTCATCTATGACGTCAGCATCCACAAGGTTGCTGTGGAGTGACTCTGAGCCAATCAGCGGGTGACTTATTACAAGACTGACATGTGGTTGGCCAACGCCTCACTCATCTATGACGTCACCATCCACAAGGTTGCTGTGGAGTGACTCTGAGCCAATCAGCGGGTGGCTTATTACAAGACTGACATGTGGTTGGCCAACGCCTCACTCATCTATGACGTCAGCATCCACAAGGTTGCTGTGGAGTGACTCTGAGCCAATCAGCGGGTGGCTTATTAGAAGACTGACATGTGGTTGGCCAACGCCTCACTCATCTTTGACGTCAGCATCCACAAGGTTGCTGTGGAGTGACTCTGAGCCAATCAGCGGGTGGCTTATTACAAGACTGACATGTGGTTGGCCAAGGCCTCACTCATCTATGACGTCACCATCCACAAGGTTGCTGTGGAGTGACTCTGAGCCAATCAGCGGGTGGCTTATTACAAGACTGACATGTGGTTGGCCAACGCCTCACTCATCTATGACGTCAGCATCCACAAGGTTGCTGTGGAGTGACTCTGAGCCAATCAGCGGGTGGCTTATTACAAGACTGACATGTGGTTGGCCAACGCCTCACTCATCTATGACGTCACCATCCACAAGGTTGCTGGGGAGTGACTCTGAGCCAATCAGCGGGTGGCTTATTACAAGACTGACATGTGGTTGGCCAACGCCTCACTCATCTATGACGTCACCATCCACAAGGTTGCTGTGGAGTGACTCTGAGCCAATCAGCGGGTGGCTTATTACAAGACTGACATGTGGTTGGCCAACGCCTCACTCATCTATGACGTCAGCATCCACAAGGTTGCTGTGGAGTGACTCTGAGCCAATCAGCGGGTGGCTTATTACAAGACTGACATGTGATTGGCCAACGCCTCACTCATCTATGACGTCACCATCCACAAGGTTGCTGTGGAGTGACTCTGAGCCAATCAGCGGGCGGCTTATTAGAAGACTGACATGTGGTTGGCCAACGCCTCACTCATCTATGACGTCACCATCCACAAGGTTGCTGTGGAGCTACTTTAGCTATAAAGGTTTCGCTTGGATACCTGGAAACACCTACCACAGCTGAGCGAAGGTGCGCTTCACTAAGCGGGTGATTGTCTCTACTAATGTGCGAAAGAACGTCAGGTTCATTGAAGCTGCGCGCATGAAGAGGGCGGTAGAAAAGTATCTGAGGTCGGCTAGTTACGTTGCGGTTAGTTTACCATTGAAATAAAGCAGGCGTATCTGAATATCAGGCAGGTAGGAAGTGGGGGGGGGGAACCACCCCTTGCCATGTATGCCTTGCACCCACATGCGTATCTGAATATCAGGCACGCAGGAAGGGGGGGGGGGAGGAACCACCCCTTGCCATGTACGCCACCCACCCACATGCGTATCTGAATATCAGGCACGCAGGAAGGGGGGGGGGGGGGAGGAACCACCCCTTGCCATGTACGCCACCCACCCACATCATAAAATACGCCATTCATTCAGGCTCCATAAAATGTTCTCTAAACTAACTTCTGAGTAACTCAATCCTTCAACATGTTCGTCCTCCGGCGGTTCTCCCCTCCCCCCCCCCTCCCCTTCCCCTCCCCTCCCCTCCTCCCACCCCCTCTCCCCCACTCCACCCCCCAACTTAAATCAGTACAAGTCAAGAAAACCAAATAGTCAGTTAGTGTGATATGTGTTTTATTCAGGGACGTGATATCTGATTTGGACGTAACTTTCATTGTTAGTTTCCTTGTAGTAGAATAGGGGTGCGCTGTTCACTTCGCAGCACAATATTAAACAGTTACTGAATCACATATCTATTCTTGAAGATACCACTTACAATAATCTACACATATTCATTGGTTTAGAGAATCTATAAATGCTCAATATGCTAATCCAATCCTACACATATTTATACACATCACATAAAACCATTAAAAGCTTTTTAATTAAGTCCACCACACCACATAAAAACACCGCCGCATTCACGTCACATCTACAGACATCACTTCCGACACCGGAGCACAAACCTCATTTGCATTGTAAATCATATCGAATGAACGCGACTATAGGTATTTATAGCGAGGATCGGAGGAGGGAACATTAATTAATTCTTCTCTCAATTCCTTCTAGAAAATATCAAAATTAATTACATACAATATCATAAAGTTCTAGTGACGACTCTGGGCCTACTTTACGGGCGGCTTAGGGAGTTATCAGTGTGAGGGTAGTTCTGGTCGATAAGGGTGAGGACGGCGCGTTGAGAGGTGGGAATATCGACCTTAAGGTTCGTTGCTTTGACACGGAGCAAGACTAATGCAAGGAGGGGGTATGGGGAGGGGGAAGGGGGGGGGGGGGGGTAATGCTAATATCGAGTCAAATGCACGACGGATAGACAAACACACACAATCACGATATCACAAATGTACAGTTGTTATTTATTAATGTACGTTATGTGTGGTTTGTAGTGGTTATATTTCTTAGTGTCATACTATATGTAACACTAGGAAAACGCTCTGTATGACGCGTTGATAAGCGAGCGCGTCCATATCAACGAAATTTGTGGCGAAAAGTTCTCAAAGCTAATAAAAACAACAATTAACAACAATTATTCAAGAATGCGCATTGCAAACATTTTTCTAATTCCCATAGCTATTATAGTTTCCGAGATAGTTGAATGCAGTGCAATGTGCGTTGCTAAGAATTTTCTTTGTCATGTTTTCGCCGCGGTCCGCCACCGTTACTAACAGTTATTGACAGCAATAGAAATGTAATGTCTGCCTCTAATACGTATCAGATCGCGTTTACATTAGTATATTCGTGACAGGACGAAAATTTACTAAAATACCGCCACCTCACATTTTGTGTTTCAGAAAAATATTTTCGAGTAACTTTTGTGTAACTTTGCCAATACTTATTAGGTCGCCATAAGATGAACATATCGAGACTGGAAAAGTCTGTAGAAAAATATGGCTATCTCACATTTTGCCGCATTTTTGTTTCAGAAATAAATGTTGCAGTAACCATGGTGTAACTTTGTAACTTTCCGAACGATTTTGCCTCAAAACTATACACCTTCAATCCACATCGAGGCTTGTGGATGGTCTAAATTTCAAGTTGATCGGACTATCCGTTCGACCGCTATCGACTGACATAAAAAATAAAAAAAAATAAAATAAAAACAGAACAAAGTGC